>CM065696.1:35493660-35506160 GCA_017654935.2 Phymorhynchus buccinoides
CCTCGCAGACAACGGCCAAAAGAAACAAACAACTCTACTACCCCTCAACGCTGCGAGCGAAAGCACTGAGACAACCCCCCCCCTCTCCCCTCTCGGTCCCCGCTCGCTCTCTCCCCACAGGACAAAAACTAGAAAAGGCCTCTATAGAAAAGATAGCAGAGAGATAACCGAAGATGATAGGAAACAGCGCTTTATGCCGCGACGAGAATGTGTACGGCGACAACAGACCGCAATAGGCGCCGGAACACTCCTCGCCTAATCACCCGAGCAGACGTCGCCACCCCCCCTCCCCCTCGTTAGTGCATTCCGAAGTAGCCGCTGGACCGCCCCCCCCCCTCGCTTTCCGCCCCCAGTCTCGATAAGGGTACGCCGCGCGCCGTGTGCACGCATGTGTGTCGGTGGCGTCGCAACAACAATAATTGTCTTCTCGTGCCTGGACTAGGAACTTGTCAATGATTTCGTGAAATAAGAAACCGTACTGTTGGCTGCGGGGGCTTCAGACGTGTAGTTCATATTAGGCTTGTTACGACAGCAGGCCTACTATACACATGTTGGTGTTAGCAAAGAGGGTTATATATTGTCGTTGGTGTTATACATGTGCACATGTGCTTCCACTAGACGTATCACAGTTTTAACCCTTTCGCCACCAGCCATTTTTTTTAGCCCCAAAAAGATACTATTAAACTTAACTGGGTTATGAGCACAAAAAAAATCTGCCCCAACATTAGAGGAATTCCTTACTGTGGAAATAAGACCTATCCTTACCTCCCAAAGTTAAGAAAACAGGGTTTTTCGGATAACAGATCCGGATTGGATGCCTTTTAGTGACATGGGTGTTAAAACCATTGCGGTGCTAAAATGCGACATTGGCGGTGACAGGGTTAAATGTCACCACTAATGTTCAGGAGAAGCTGACAAAGTACTTTGCGACCGCTGTCTCTGTTCCTGTGACGACAGCAGCCTACACATGTTGGTGTTAGCAAGAGGGTCTATAATTGTCTTGGTGTATAGGGTAAGACGGGGTAAAAAGCGTAGGGGCGGAAAGAAGCCCACCCCCAATTATTCATGAAATAAAGAAAATTTCAGTCAAATGCCCAGGAGACGAAATGCCTAAAAATTAACCATCGTTCATGGGGCAAAATGAAGACTGAAATTGCTTCATTTCATGAGCATAATGGGGGGGGCTTCTTACCCGCCCATGGCCTGTTTACCCCGTCGTCCCCTATACATGTGCACATGCATAGGGGACTATCACAGTTTATAAATGTCACCACTATGTTTCAGAGTTAGCTGAAAAGTTATTGGACCGTTGTACTTGCGACCGTTGTAATCTCATGTTCCCTGTGTAAGACTATCTTGTTTTGAGGAACAAAAAACCCGAACGCACGCCGTGGTTGCTGGTAATTATTTTTACTTCCCTTATAGACCTATTCACTAAACACATCATGGACCTAAATCAAAGGGATGATAGGTGAATGGGTATCGTAATCAACTTTGGTGGAGGGGAGTTAATAGAAAAAAAGAGTATTTACCCTTTGTTCAATTTTGCGATCTCCTATCTGGGCCTAACTATTCATTCTTTAAATAGAAATAGGCGGTGTGTGTGCCACACTCAAGTTAAATCTTATGAAGACCAGTTCATGTTTTTATAAATTTAAAAAAAAAATAAAAAAATATCTATATAATCATTATAGCTCAAACTTCTTATTTCTTTTAATAAGCTTACATGCAATAGGGAAGACGGGGTAAAAAGCGAAGGCGCGGGTAAGAAGCCCACCCCAATATCTCATGAAATGAAGCAAAATTTCAGTCTCATTTTGCCATGAACGAGCGTTACTGTCTAGAATTCGTTCTCAGGGTAAATTTAACTGAAATTTTCGCTATTTCTTGAGATAATTGGGTCGTTGGGCTTCTCCCCCCCCCTACCCGCCCCCAGCGCTTTACCGGTCTTTCCCCTAGTAAAGGACATGATGATAAGCTAGCATGTATAGAAGGTAATATTTAGTGTTTCGAAACATCGCAGCAACCCACCCAACTAATCAGAATAGAAAAGAAAAGAAATACAATCAAACTTTGTCATTTGTATAGATAAATCCTTGCGTCATGATGAAAGGGAGTGTTTTGGGGCGGTTTGTTCGTCACACATACAGCATAGCGTTTTGCACAGGCTAGCTGACATCAGTGCATGTGTTTCAAACATTGGTATTTACTCAGATATAGAAAGGTAGGAGTAAGAGTAAGAGAGATGAATCCATTGAATCTTGTTAGTGTTTTTGAAACTCGAGTTCTGACACTCAGGAAAGAAAGAGTTTTATAATACAAGATAATCCATTGAATCTGGTGTTTGAAAAACTCGAGTTCTGACATTAATGATGCTGTGAATGATACTTATTTCTTCATTTTCGTTCTACTTCTAGTCTTTCGACAGAGGCGAATAAGGGGAAGGGGGGAGGCGGGGTTGACCAGGGTAGCACACACACACACATACACACACACGCACACGCACACACACACAATAAAAAAAAAAGGTTTGTTGTTTTACGTCCTCTCGGTCATTATAGACAAATACTGGAACATTGGTAAATACAAAGATGGTGGGACCAATACTGGCTGCAATACCGGAGGCAGTTGCAACACCAGTAAGTCCCGAGGTTTTTTATCAATATAGATATATGTATGGTACCCACGCCTCGGATATAAAAACCTCACGGCTATGGTTACCGCCACAATAATTGATCCAAGTACTAGCTACTTCTCCTGAAACATTGCAAGCATTAAAAATACCTCCCTATATAAAGACCTCATTTCGATGGATGGTTGTAAGGTCTATACACTGGAGAGAAAGGTCTGTGCGCGCACCTCTGCGTCGCCGGCGTGAGCGTGATTCTTGTCACTAAAAGGAATGAAATTAGAACCAGTATCGAATTGCTTAATGTTCTTTTTTTTTTTTTTTTTTTGGAGATTGTAAAAGGCAGTTTATTTGTCATCACAGTATTCCAGACGCCAATGCCATTTGCTTTGGCATAATAACTTGTCATGAAAAACTTAGTACTAAAATGAATATCATGCCATTTGTGAGACCACAGTGGATAGCATTGTATGAGGACTGTGACTCGGCATCGGCTGTCTGTCTCTTGGTCCGATAGTACCCTACCCAATCCCTAAACGGGTAACCTACCCCTATCCCAAACATCTTGTTATAGACAACCCTACCATTTATCCCTAACGGTAGCCCTACCCCTATCCCAAACATCTTTGTTTATAGCAACATACCATATCCCTAACGGTAACCCAACCCTATTCCCAAAACATTATTTGTTATAGTAATCCCTACCATTATCCACTAACGGTAACCCTACCCTAGCCAAAACAATCTTTGTTTATAGTAAACCTTTCCATTATCCCTTACGTAACCCTATACCATATCCCAAAACACTCATCTTTACCCCTAAACCACTTACCATAATCTGCGGGGGCATAATAGAGACAGGATAATATAGAGATGTGAACAAGCAGAGAAGGGGACACAATATATGAAGGGGTCACATTGAGGCGGCGAGATATAGACATGGGGACACAAATGCCGCGAGCACATACTGATGGGTCATAATTAACCGAGAAGCGGAACAACTAGAGAACGGGACCACAATGACAGGGACACAGAATACTGTGACATTATAGAGATGGGGACACAGATATGGTGGAATATAGGCCATGGATGATGGAGGAAAGGGACACAATTATATGGATGGGACACAATACGGGACAAACAGACAATGTCATATTGATGTTAGAGATGGGGGCGCACGCACTTATCCCTACAGAGACAGCACAGTTAACGAGAAGAAACTTGCTCTCTCTCTCTCTCTCTCTTTCAGAGAGAGTTAGGGCCATGTCCACACAAGCCAACGGAGTCTGTCTAATCGGTAGAACTGGAATTGATTTTGTGGAGATCCTTGCCCAATGGTTGCCCGCCTCCAATCTTCTAGCCCAGCAGAGATTGTAAAGTGTTAAGTTGATAATAATATCCAAAAGGCCAACAAACTCTCAAAGCTGCATCACCAAAAGCAATGCAAATCCTCTCCACACTGGGGTTAGCATGCTTTTCATCATTCTTGAAAATCAACGCAATAAAGCTTTTATATGATATATTGGAAACCTGTAGTAGAAGTTAGGCCATTTATAAACAACTAACTGCTCGAGTTAAATCCAACGTTTTACGTGTGTCGTGTCAAGCATTAGAGGCAATGGATAAGATTACTAAGTAGGACTTATTCGATCTAGAAGCGAAAGATATGAAGCGAATAGATCTGCAATGTAACCGGTTGCGTTTGAATACTTCAACAAAAAGAGAAGGTCAGTGAAGAGGACTAATAAGATAACGTCGTTCTGACGTGAATACACAATAGTGCATAAATTGCAATGTTTGCCGTTCAGTTCATTTGTGATTAACCCTTTCACCGCCAGCCATATTTCAGCAAAGTTTACTATTAAATTTACCTGTGGTTATAGAACAAAATCCATCTGCAGTAGTATTGGGGATTCTTATATAAACATATAAAATAAGGTCCTATCCTTACTTCCAAAAAACTAAAACAATAGGGTCTTTGGATTAATAGACCCAGTTTGATGCCTTTAAGTGTACATGGGTGTTAAATCCTGTGTGCTAAAATGCGACTTGGCGGTTTTGAAAGGCGTAAATCTCTACAGTAGAAAGCAAACAAAAGGCAACATTCTACAATTCGGATGAATTTAATGAAATAGATCTACACCTAAACACAGGGGCGCTTAACTGTTTTCGAGAAAAGTTGATTTTATCTCCTTTTCCGGGAAGAAAATAGTTCATTTCTGAAACGTCTAATGCTCTTTATGTACCCTAGTGAGAGTAATAATATTTAAAATTACATTATTTCGATTTCTACCAAAATTCCGGGACAATGGATAGACTATAACCCTAACCCTTCGCTATTTTTTGTTTTTCCAAGTCCAAATTTATTCAATTTATCTATAGCACTCATTTGCGCCCTATACCCCCATCTTTTCCAAAAATATTTATAATTGCCTCTATTAATGGTCCAAAGGAGTTTAAACTCGATTGTGATAACTTTTTCTGTATTAAAAACTAGTACTAATACTCATCAAATTGTTGCATGGAGGACGCTATAATTATGCAAGAACGAGCGAAGAACGGGGGGGGGGGGCGGGGGGTGGGGATGGCGTCATGGATGTAGCACGAAGTAATTTATAAAAAAAAAGACAGTGCCGTTTAAAAAGACGTTCATACAACGGTAATTAAGTTAGTTCTAGCTCAAGACCTAGTTCTGCTCGTGGCAGACGGAAGTATAGTGATTGGCAAACAGTCTGCCCCTACAATTGGGAAATGAGCAGCAGGCCTCGTAGGATCGTGATCGATTCAGTGACACAAATCGCCACAATTAGCCTAGGGCCTATAGCCATGATCTGCTAAACTCGTGCACATAGGCCTACTACTTTGTGGCAACGATCTGTATCTACCGAGCAAATTGTCCTGTGTCTTTGTCATGGGAGATGCATCACCATGAAGATATGTGAGTACATCTCTTTTTAGAAAAAAAAGTATATCGCTTTTTAAGGCTGCGTATAGGTCTACACACCGCGACACGCGCACCGCACACATACACCGTACACATGCCCGCGCACCCGGAGTGGAGGTGCTTTGTATTGTTACTCTATGAGATAAGTAGGCCTAACCGGAAGTAGTCCTAGCGTAGCAATCAGAACGTTTGTTTGTTCGCCATTGTCGAATTTTAGGATTATGGATTTTTTTTATGGACTGTACATCGATTTATCGGCAAATATGTAGATTTACACCCCCTGCTCTATTTTTTGTTCTTTCGTGGTTTAGGGATGGATAGGGTTAGGGTTAGATGGGTACAGTTGCGCATTGCGAAGAGGTAGATATTTAATGACAGGTATTATTATCATTAACACCGGCGTGCGCCCTCTCACACAGACATGCAATGAGGTTGCGCGCGCGCAACACACTCTTTGTGTGTCTCTCTTATGTCTCTGGTCTCTCTGTTTTCACTAGGCGTTCAATGACGCACATGGGTCAGAATCTCCAACATGGAACACTCCAATTGTAGTTAAGTTTTATTTTTTTGTATTTGACGGTTAATGTTCTGTTAGGGGTTAGGCTAGGTGCTAGAGTCAGTTTAATTTAAGATTTGAATGGTTAAAAGATACAGTTTCGCTTGGAAAACCGAACATGTCAGCGAATGCGTCACTTTTCCATGTTTGGAGATGACAGTGCAGCATTGAACGTCTTCTCTAGTATATCTGTCCGTCGCCATCGTGAATAGAGATAGTAACAGTACTATACAGTTGTGTATTCCCGATTACGACGCTCTGTGTCGTCTCTGTCTCTCCCCTCTCTTAGAGAGAGAGAGAGAGAGACGAGAGAGAGAGAGAGAGAGAGACGGTTGAGCGGATCGAGAGAGAGAGAGAGAGAGAGAGTAAGGTGTGTATACCGTATCCATGGGAACTGTATGAGTGTGTAGGTGTGTATGGGATACATGTATTAATTAAATTAAGGAAGCTGTTACTGGGAAGAAAGTGAAAAAGTAAAAAGAAAAAGATTGTAAGAATAGATTATTAAGGTATATTTTTCATTGATTCCAGTGATTGTCTACCTTGATGTTAAAGGGTTGTTCCCCCTGAAAAGGCGTTTGTTTGGCTATTAATGGCAATAAAACAGATTGATTGATTTGATTTGATCTCTATTCTCTCTCCTCTCTCTCTTCTCTCTCTCTCTCTCTCTCATGTGACATTAGGGGAAGACGGGGTAAAAAAGCGCATGGGGTGGGTAAGAAGCCCACCTACCACCTTATATCATGAAAGGAAGCAAAATTTCAGTCTACTTTTGCCCATGAGACGAGCGTTAAAACTTAATGTCTAGCATTCGTCTCATGGGAAAATTTGACTGAATTTTTCTTTATTTCATGAGATAATTGGGGTGGGCTTCTTACCCACCCTGCGCTTTTTACCCCCGTCTTCCCCTAATGATTTCAATTTCATATTAAACATTCGGGACTTCCTGGGTAGTCTGTGTGTGTCAAGCTACTATCTGCTGAAAACTTACTCGTGTCCTATCGTCCAGCCTTGGGCTTGGAGCAACACTGAAAAATGAACTGGTGGTCAAAGGGCCAAAGGGAAGAAAAGAGAGCATGAAGAGAGAGAAAAATAGAGATTTTACGCCTTCTGGGCCAAAAGACCATTTGGGGCATTTAAAATTATAAAGATCCTGGAAAAAAGGGATTTTGATGTATAAGATTAGTCTGAAGTTTATGAGTTTTTTGTAGATTTTTGGCCTCAAGGTTTTTTTTTTTTTTTTTTAAAGAAGTTTTAATTGCGCACAGTTTAGAGGATAAAATTTCTACGTTCGTGATAAAATAATTTTGATATAAAAGATATTTAGCTGTTTGCTTAAGTTCGGGCAGATTGGAGGAGGTCTGATAAAAAAAAACAGGAGACAGTTAAATTTCAGCGTTTTGCGCACTGAGCTACTTTATAAAAAATCCCGTGTTGTGCCGGGAATGAGCTTTATGTTAAAATCTTTGAAGGCATTTGCCTGTAATACAAGATATATATACAGTTAAAAACCAAGAAAGTATATTAAAAATGTTATGACATTATTGTTATGTACATAACTTTTATATACAAATATTTGTTGAGTGTGTTTTTAAGTTTTCAGCTATTGGGTTTTGTCCCTTAAGGACTTACTACAACTAATAGCTTATTAAGACGTTTCGTTTTGCAGAATAAAATTGTATATTTAAAATGAGGTGTTATTTAGGTTTGGAGATCAACTATACTGTTGGTCTTTGAAGTAATCAAACTCAAACCGTTTTAAAAAAAAATAAATTTAAAAAATAGGTTAAAAGTTAGTAAAAAGGGAAGGTAAGATAGCAATCATTGGTTTAAACCAGACTGTGTCTGTCGGTTGTAAGACAAAAAGGTATTAAAAATTAAGTATGTCATTTATTCTATGTACACAACTTTTAACATACAAGCTATTTAGTTTTTTGTTTTTAATGAGTAAAGTTGTATTTATTATGATATATGAAGATATTAGATTTAGCTAGGTTGTAATTTAGTAATTTTAGATTTTTTAGGTGTTAATCTATTTAGTCCCGTCCCATAGGACAGGACATAATTCAGTTTTCACATAAGTGAATGGTATGTAAATTTATGATTAGACGATGTTTATAAGTGATAAAATCATTTATTAGAAAGGTTTATTGTATAAAATCGTATGTTTTGTTTTAATTTAAGTTTATGGGACCTGACCACTACTAGTCGATCTTTCAGTATATAAGTTCAGTTTAATCTGGGTCCGTCAATAACCAATTGGTTATAAAAAACCAGTGACTCCATTTTCTTCCTCCAAAACGATGTTACACCGCTACTATGTATGTAAACATCTATTACGTTAAAACTTGTCCATGTTAGGACATTCTATGCATAGTCTAAAATAGTTTTTTATTAAAAAGATATATCTCTAGAAATTTATCTTATGTTAAAAATAGGTTAAGATTTTGTAAAAATTCAGTTTAGATACCGAAATTCGTTTGGTTTTAAAAGTTACATATTCAATCTGTTTTGTTTTATGTATGTTTGGTCTTTAAAAACCTGACCATGGTGATAGTATTTAAGGAACGAATCTTAACAGACAACTGTATATGCTGGTCAGTCATCAAGAAGTAAGAAAAGGGGAAGGATGCCCACAGAGTCCAGAAGCGAACCCAGCAACAACGGCAAGGGCTATGATGGGAAAATGCATAGTGGCCAAAGAACAAAAGCTAAAGTCACAGTAATGTCCCCGTTATATGGCTTTGCCGACGAGGACGCACAAACATTAACCTCGCTCCAAAGAAGTCTCACATGAATGACATCTAGGGAAGACGGGATAAAAAGCGCCATGGGGGGTAAGAAGCCCACCCCAACTATCTCATGCCGCACTAAGTACAGAGTCAAACTCGTTCTCCCAAGGACCATCAGGGAGCTGAAAGAACTGAGGCGAGGACTCCATCGCAGCCTTCATGCTGACGTGTGATGTACAAGCTACTATTCTAACTATACGCTTTCGACCACACACATACCTCGAGCCGCTCGACGTTGTGTTCTTTTGATATTATCAAAGATATGATCAGCATTACATTTTAGGCTAACATTCTGCATGCTCGGCGGTCTGGGACGTGGCGAGCCCTAGTCGGCAAGTAGTGCCGGACTTTCTAGGTTCCACACGCGTAATTCAAGGTTACACTAAAATCTCCCCTTTTTTTTTTTTTTGGTTCTTTTTCTTTTTTAACGAAACAAAAAATGTTGGTTCTTTTCTTTGATTAGAAACTCATTACATGCAAATTTCGATCACTATGGTCTCTACTATTAAGCTTCTACACCATGAGTGCTCTAAGAGGTCTATTTCGTGTAATTTGATTTCGCGGCATGAGTATCGCATCAGTGTCTCTCATAACTTCACACATCTTAAATGAGGCGTCGTGGCATTCTCAGGGAGTGCCGATCTTCTTGGCACAGGTCCGGGTGTTAGGCGTAACTGACGCCCGGAGTCGTAGACGTAACTGCGCCCTTGGTGTGGTAGACGTTAACTGCTTCCTGCAGTAGACGTAACTGCGTCCTTGGTGTAGACGTAACTGCTTCCTGGCGTTGTAGACGTAACTGCGTCCCTGGCGTGTAGACGTAAACTCGTCCGTAGGAGCCTAAGGTTAGGAGGGTCAGCCTGCAAGGTGCAAGGATATACAGGGCGTCTTGACTACTGGCGGTGCAGCTTCCTGGTCATCTGGCGGTTTCTGCGTACAGTAGACCACAGTCTGAGCGCTTCTAGATGAACGATCGTGGGGTCCGTGGTGCTGGACGATCGTGCTCTTCTTTCTTTTGGTCAGGAATCCAGACTGTCACCAGGTGTGACAGGTTTTCTGGAGCGACACTCGGATCGTCTTCTGTCGTAGTTGTCGATACTCAGCTTCTCTCGGTACTTTCTCCCTCTTCTTCACCATCAAAGGGTCGGGGGTTTTGGGGCAGGAGAGATGGGGTGGCATGGGACTCTGGTTTTGAGACTGGTCCCATACCTAAATGGGCAGGGGAAAAACAGTGGGTAAGGGGGTTTGTTCATGTACATCAGGAGGGCAAGTGTATCATCGCTTGTCTTCTGATGCGTTTTCACGGTTTGAACGGCACGTATCAACCTCGCGTTGGATGAGGGCAATGGGGTGAAGAGTGACAGTGATCGAATCCCAAGGGACTGGTGCAAAAGATTTGAAATCTTTTTATGCGGCGAAACTGCGCGCGCGTGGTCCGTCACAAGGGTGTCGGGAGCCCGTGGCGACTGAAGATCTTCTTCATCCTGGCAATGCTATGCGGCTGGACTTGTGGACACAAAGGGCTAGTTCAATGTCGCCTGGGTAAAGTTCCATAGCAAGAAGGAACAACGTGCCATTGTAGGTGAAAAAATCGCTGAAATCCTGACCAGGGTATCTCAGGAAATGGTGTCCCCTTCAATCGAGTTCGATTCTCGCCTTTCGGGTTTGATGCATCCGGACAGGTTTTCACCATCTGGTTACAATGTCCTGGAAATGCCGGGCCACCAAACTGAGTGTGCAGCATTTCTCTTTTGTCGTGTTGACGCCTTGATGCCCATCGTGGAGTTCGAAGGATGTCTTGTGCAGTGTGGTCGGGCGACGACTAGTCTAATGTCTCGAAGCAGGAGACCTTCATGCGCTGTCATGCTGGCTCTCTCATTGAAGTAGCTGCTCAGCGGTTGGTTCAGGGATTCTTCATTGGGCCACCCGTCTGAACGTGATGATGACCACCTTAAGGATGTCGCCCTTCTGTAGTTCTGCTTGATCTCCTCCAGGTCTACCGCTGGCTCGCAGGGTCACCAGGATGGAGTGGACATATGGTCTGTCTGGCTCGATCAGACATCTTTAGTTCTGGTGGCAAAGGTGCTCGATAATGTCTGCGGTGCTGTAGCTCTTTCCTGGGACCATGGCGTTATGTAGATGAAACGTCGTTAACTCATCAGTCTTCATTCTGCATCGTTGCACCATGATTGGCAGCTCGTCGATCAGTTTCGTGAGAGAGTTGGTACCAATGGCATGCGGTTCAGTTTCAACCTTCCAAATCTCATGAATACAAGGGATTTGCCAGAGTCAAGGCTCCATGTCACAGACCAAAGCATCTTTTCTCGATCTGGGCATACCGCTGCTCCGTGATGCGTCAGTGAGCGGCTAGCGTATGAAAATGGCTGAAGCTTGCGTGGTTGGCGCTGCAAGAAGGACAGCTCCAAGGCCATAGATGATGGAGTCTGCTGAAAAAACCACCGTCTCGCGCTCTGGCACGGTATAGTACGAGAGTTGAAAGGTGATGCAGGGTCCTTTTTCAGAGTCTGAACGCTTCTGGCTGATCTGGTCCCATGGTCATGCCATCGGCTCGACGTAAGTCTCTCAGAGGCTGTGATTTCTCTGCTAGGTTTGGCACAATTTAATGTAGCTGGTTGACCATCAAGAAATCTGATGATATTGTCCACCTCTCTGCTCTCATCATTTGATGATGCTTCGGCCTTTGCTGGATCCTCTTGACTACGTCTGCATCAATCACTGGGACCAAGTATTCGAGGGGGGTCAGAAGGAAAGTCAACTTATCGATGTTGAGACGTCGCCGCTCTGGGACAGTCTGTCCAAAACTGTCTTCAACCTGGCGGCGTATGGTCTTCCTGTGGGAAAGCTTGATGTAGGCAAACCCGCTGACTTCTAGGCGCTGGTCTCCAGGCCCCAGGAGTTGGCGATCCGGATGGTGTAGTTTCCCAAATGATGGCCTGAAGATGTGGTCTGGCATCACTGATACTTGGGCGCCAGTATCAATGCACCAGGTTAGTTGCTGTTCACCAATCTTCAGCTTGATGTGCCATCCTGCGTCAGTCGGTTTGTCTGCCTGCACCCCTCCAACGAAAAACTCCTCTTGCTCAACGAAAAACTCCTCTTGCTGCTCTTCTTCTTGCACCAGTCTGACTGCTGCCTGGCTTCTGCAGACAATGGCAAAGTGTCCCACTTTGTTACACTTCCTACAGCGTGTTTTTGCAGCTGGACAGTTCTTTTTCCCTCTCACATGCTTTCTGTTGCAATAGCCACAGTTTGGTTGTCCTCTCTGTGACGATTCATCATTTTGCAATCCAGGTGTGTGGCCACCTTTCCAAGTTTGTGAATTCGCAACTGTGGGCTTTGTCCTAACGGCATGCGTCAAAGCTGATGGTCTCGCGTGTATCAGTTCTTTCTTTGTCATTTCTCTCACTGAAAGAATTTCTATAGTCTTCTGCAAGGTAAGATCTGCACCAATGTCGTACAATTTCATCTTGGCCCCATCATCTGTGCAAGAGAAAACCAGTTTGTCACGAACCATTGTGTCAGTCTCTTGAAACTTGCATGCTGTCGCCTTCTCTTTTACCG
>CM065696.1:35516160-35522815 GCA_017654935.2 Phymorhynchus buccinoides
TGTTTCTGTGCCTGTTAAGGACATATCTGGCTTCAGCCAGTGAGGACCATTGTAGCTGTTGGAGCATGCTGCTGACACTGGATGTGTTTCTGTGCCTGTTAAGGACATATCTGGCTTCAGCCAGTGAGGACCATTGTAGCTGTTGGAGCATGCTGCTGACACTGGATGTGTTTCTGTGCCTGTTGAGGACATATCTGGCTTCAGCCAGTGAGGACCATTGTAGCTGTTGGAGCATGCTGCTGACACTGGATGTGTTTCTGTGCCTGTTAAGGACATATCTGGCTTCAGCCAGTGAGGACCATTGTAGCTGTTGGAGCATGCTGCTGACACTGGATGTGTTTCTGTGCCTGTTAAGGACATATCTGGCTTCAGCCAGTGAGGACCATTGTAGCTGTTGGAGCATGCTGCTGACACTGGATGTGTTTCTGTGCCTGTTAAGGACATATCTGGATGCTCTGCGCTGCACCTTCTCAAGGTCCTAGGTCAGCCTGTCAGTCTGGTTGTCAGCTGGTTAATCGTCTTCATTTATCTTTCATTTTCCAACCACTCAGTCATGTATTATTGTCAGTCACACAACTCGGCTCCTGATTTAAAAATAATGTGTGACAAAATATGTTCACTAGTACTCCTTCCCACTGGGAGACTACATTCAAGAATCCTTCCCAGCACTCCTTGTCGCATGAGAGCTTCGCTGACGACACTTAAATGTACAAGTCAAGCACTGTATCTGAACTCACAGATGCACTTAGCAAAATTCTAAACTGTTTCCATGATTTAAAACAATGGATGTCTATGAATAAGCTGCAGCTTAATGATGACAAAACAGAACTTCAGCTCATTGCCCCTCCCAAACTCCAAAACCACCCCTCTCTTCCTTCTTCCGTCAGCATTGGGAGTTCTGATATTTCGTTCTCATCACAGGTTCGTAACCTTGGCGTGACTTTTGATTCCACCATTTCCTTCAAGCAGCATGTTTCAAATGTCTGTAAGGCAGCCTATCTGGAAATACGCAAGGTCAACTCGATTAGACACTTTCTTTCCACTGAAGCCACAAAAACTCTGGTCTGTTCGCTAGTTCTCTCGAGGCTGGATTACTGCAGCAGTCTCTTGGCTGGCTCACCGAAGTACCTTCTGGACAAGCTCCAGAAGGTCCAGAATAGTGCCGCCAGACTTGTTTGCAGATCTTCTAGACGTCAACATGTCACTCCTCTGTTGCAGTCCCTCCACTGGCTCCCGGTTCAGAGTCGCATTGACTATAAGCTGGCTTCCATCTGTTTCGCTTCTGTCTCTGGTACTGGACCACAATATCTTTCTGACATTCTACACATCTACACCCCATCCCGTCAACTTCGTTCTTCTGCTGACACTCGTCTCTTCCGTGTTCCTTCTGTCAGAACAAAGTCCTTCGGTCAACGTTCTTTCTCCTTTCAGGGACCAACTGTCTGGAATACACTTCCCATCAATATCAGACTCTTACCTTCAACTTCTTCCTTAAAGTCTGCTGTGAAGACCAACTTTTTTCAACGATCATAATTCTTCCCCCATCAATCCGCTCCTCTCCACCCCCTTGTACTCAGTTTCCGTTAAATGATGAAGTGGCTGTCACATGGCGTGCCCGCATGTGTGTGTGTGTGTATGTGCGCGCGCGCGCGCGCGCGCGTGTGTGTGTGTGGGTGTGTGGTGTTTCTGTAAGTTGTGTACCTTTTTTCAAGATATGCGTTTTTGTTCATTTGTATGTACTTTTCTATATTCTACTCATGTAAAATGTATGTATGTTCGTCATGTTCTGATTGTATAAGATAATATATATTCTATGTTGTATTTGTATTAAATATGCAAAGCGCTTAGAGCCCTAAATCAGAGAGTAGGCGCTATATAAATAATCATTATTATTATTATTATTATTATTCCCACTTCTCTCATACTGTTTACTCACGCGCACACACACTCTCTCTCTCTCTTTTTCTCTGTGTACGCACGCGCCTGTGTGTGTGTGTGTGCGCGTGCGTGTGTGCATATGCATGTATGCATGCGCAAGCGTCTGTGTGTGTGTGTGTGTGTGTGTGTGTGTGTAACACGTGCATAATGTGGGTGAGTGTGTAAGGGCTTTAGTTGTTCAGACCGTTCTAAATATGGAGTCAGACTATAAAGGAAATTAGGTTGACTAATGAAATGGCAGCAAAGGGAGGCAAGCCATTTCTTTTCATTCCACATGAACTGACAGCAGTTCATTCCCTTGCACACACTTGCCAAGGAGGTTACATGTTTGTGTTTGCCTTTGTTTTAGTCTGTTGTTTGTCTAAGAAACATTTACTTGATTTATTCAAAAAAGTTTGAAGAGATTTTATCTACAAGGTCATAGGTCAAAGGTCAAGGTCACTGGCGCCGAAAATGCTGCCGAGCCCCTGACACGATGATGATTGAACAGAGGGAACTAGGACGCTCAAATTTTGCATGCGGATAGGTACTAAGAATGTCTCGGCCAAATTCAAAAATGAAGGTCAAAGGTCAAGGTCACTGGACCCGAAAATGCTGCCGCGTGGCTAGTGGTTCTAGTTGTCAATGCTCAGAGAAAACACACACATATCTATATATATACTTGTGAACAGATACACAGAAAACATAAACACATCTATATATATACTTGTGAACAGATACACAGAAAACACAGACACATCTACACACAGAAAACACAGACATCTACACACAGAAAACACAGACATCTACACACAGAAAACACAGACACATCTACACACAGAAAACACAGACACATCTACACACAGAAAACACAGACACATCTACACACAGAAAACACAGACACATCTACACACAGAAAACACAGACACATCTACACACAGAAAACACAGACACATCTACACACAGAAAACACAGACACATCTACACACAGAAAACACAGACACATCTACACACAGAAAACACAGACATCTACACACAGAAAACACAGACACATCTACACACAGAAAACACAGACACATCTACACACAGAAAACACAGACATCTACACACAGAAAACACAGACACATCTACACACAGAAAACACAGACACATCTACACACAGAAAACACAGACACATCTACACACAGAAAACACAGACACATCTACACACAGAAAACACAGACACTACACACAGAAAACACAGACACATCTACACACAGAAAACACAGACACATCTACACACAGAAAACACAGACACATCTACACACAGAAAACACAGACACATCTACACACAGAAAACACAGACACATCTACACACAGAAAACACAGACACATCTACACACAGAAAACACAGACACATCTACACACAGAAAACACAGACACATCTACACACAGAAAACACAGACACATCTACACACAGAAAACACAGACACATCTACACACAGAAAACACAGACACATCTACACACAGAAAACACAGACACATCTACACACAGAAAACACAGACACATCTACACACAGAAAACACAGACACATCTACACACAGAAAACACAGACACATCTACACACAGAAAACACAGACACATCTACACACAGAAAACACAGACACATCTACACACAGAAAACACAGACACATCTACACACAGAAAACACAGACACATCTACACACAGAAAACACAGACACATCTACACACAGAAAACACAGACACATCTACACACAGAAAACACAGACACATCTACACACAGAAAACACAGACATCTACACACAGAAAACACAGACACATCTACACACAGAAAACACAGACATCTACACACAGAAAACACAGACATCTACACACAGAAAACACAGACACATCTACACACAGAAAACACAGACACATCTACACACAGAAAACACAGACACATCTACACACAGAAAACACAGAAAACACAGACATCTACACACAGAAAACACAAACACATCTACACACAGAAAACACAGACACATCTACACACAGAAAACACAGACACATCTACACACAGAAAACACACACATCTACACACAGAAAACACAAACACATCTACACACAGAAAACACAGACACATCTACACACAGAAAACACAGACACATCTACACACAGAAAACACAGACACATCTACACACAGAAAACACAGACACATCTACACACAGAAAACACAGACACATCTACACACAGAAAACACAGACACATCTACACACAGAAAACACAAACATCTACACACAGAAAACACAGACACATCTACACACAGAAAACACAGACACATCTACACACAGAAAACACAGACATCTACACACAGAAAACACAGACATCTACACACAGAAAACACAGACACATCTACACACAGAAAACACAGACACATCTACACACAGAAAACACAGACACATCTACACACAGAAAACACAGACACATCTACACACAGAAAACACAGACACATCTACACACAGAAAACACAGACACATCTACACACAGAAAACACAGACACATCTACACACAGAAAACACAGACATCTACACACAGAAAACACAGACACATCTACACACAGAAAACACAGACATCTACACACAGAAAACACAGACACATATACACACAGAAAACACAGACACATCTACACACAGAAAACACAGACATCTACACACAGAAAACACAGACACATCTACACACAGAAAACACAGACACATCTACACACAGAAAACACAGACACATCTACACACAGAAAACACAGACACATCTACACACAGAAAACACAGACACATCTACACACAGAAAACACAAACACATCTACACACAGAAAACACAGACACATATACACACAGAAAACACAGACATCTACACACAGAAAACACAGACACATCTACACACAGAAAACACAGACACATCTACACACAGAAAACACAGACACATCTACACACAGAAAACACAGACACATCTACACACAGAAAACACAGACACATCTACACACAGAAAACACAGACACATATACACACAGAAAACACAGACACATCTACACACAGAAAACACAGACACATCTACACACAGAAAACACAAACACATCTACACACAGAAAACACAGACACATCTACACACAGAAAACACAGACACATCTACACACAGAAAACACAGACATCTACACACAGAAAACACAGACACATCTACACACAGAAAACACAGACACATCTACACACAGAAAACACAGACATCTACACACAGAAAACACAGACACATCTACACACAGAAAACACACACAGAAAACACAAACACACACACAGAAAACACAGACACATCTACACACAGAAAACACAGACATCTACACACAGAAAACACAAACATCTACACACAGAAAACACAGACACATCTACACACAGAAAACACAGACACATCTACACACAGAAAACACAAACACATCTACACACAGAAAACACAGACATCTACACACAGAAAACACAGACATATACACACTACACACAGAAAACACAGACACATCTACACACAGAAAACACAGACACATCTACACACAGAAAACACAGACACATCTACACACAGAAAACACAGACACATCTACACACAGAAAACACAGACACATCTACACACAGAAAACACAGACACATCTACACACAGAAAACACAGACACATCTACACACAGAAAACACAGACACATCTACACACAGAAAACACAGACATCTACACACAGAAAACACAGACACATCTACACACAGAAAACACAGACACATCTACACACAGAAAACACAGACACATCTACACACAGAAAACACAGACACATCTACACACAGAAAACACAGACACATCTACACACAGAAAACACAGACACATCTACACACAGAAAACACAGACACATCTACACACAGAAAACACAGACACATCTACACACAGAAAACACAGACACATCTACACACAGAAAACACAGACACATCTACACACAGAAAACACAGAACATCTACACACAGAAAACACATCTACACACAGAAAACACAGACACATCTACACACAGAAAACACAGACATCTACACACAGAAAACACAAACACATCTACACACAGAAAACACAGACACATCTACACACAGAAAACACAGACATCTACACACAGAAAACACAGACACATCTACACAGAGAAAACACAGACACATCTACTCACAGAAAACACAGACATCTACACACAGAAAACACAGACACATCTACACAGAGAAAACACAGACACATCTACTCACAGAAAACACAGACACATCTACACACAGAAAACACAAACACATCTACACACAGAAAACACAGACATCTACACACAGAAAACACAGACACATCTACACACAGAAAACACAGACACATCTACACACAGAAAACACAGACACATCTACACACAGAAAACACAGACACATCTACACACAGAAAACACAGACACATCTACACACAGAAAACATAAACACATCTACACACAGAAAACACAGACACATCTACACACAGAAAACACAGACACATCTACACACAGAAAACACAGACACATATACACACAGAAAACACAGACACATCTACACACAGAAAACACAAACACATCTACACACAGAAAACACAGACACATATACTTGTGAACAGATACACAGAAAACACAGACACATCTACACACAGAAAACACAGACACATATACACACAGAAAACACAGACACATCTACA
>CM065696.1:35523315-35566407 GCA_017654935.2 Phymorhynchus buccinoides
TGTGAGAGCAGATGCGTACCTGATAACCTATATCGAGTGCGTAAGGTATGGTACATGCTGATCTACGCCACAGCAGTGGTATCCTCCTGGATGATCGTGACCCTCACCATCCAAAGAGCAGCCTCTGTCCTGTGGCCTCACCGCATCAGCGCCCTGTGGACAAAACCCACATCCAGAATCGTCGTGACAACTCTACTCCTCCTCATCATTTTGATCCACTCTCATATTCTTTACGGGTTCGAATTCGGTGGTGCTTATTGCGGTGATTCTAACTGTTGCGCTGGTGCCTCTGAAAACTACACCTGGTTTTTCGACATAGTGTGGGCTTGGATGGATCTGATTCTGTTTTCTCTGCTGCCTTCCGCACTGCTAGTCATCAGCAACGGTGTTCTTATCCGGACGCTTGTGGGTTCTGTAAGCAAGGGAAGACATCTTACCGTGCAACAAAACCGCAAGTCCAGGCAGAGAAAAGTGTCTTCTTTAACGGTCACTTTGCTGGCCGTCAGCGTGTCGTTTCTAGTACTGACCACTCCCATAACGCTTTATTACATCCTGTCACCTTATTACGCGAATAGTGGACACCCCATTGTGGACGGTCAGTATAGAGTGTTTCGTGCTGTCAGTCATATGATGTGGTACTGTAACAGCGCCATCAATTTCTACCTCTACTGTTTGGCTGGGAACAAGTTTCGGGCCGAGTTTGCCAAAATATGTATTGATATTGTCAATGTCTGTCTGAAAAAATAACAGTGTATGTTTGGATCACAGATAATTATCTTCGGTCAACCAATTGTTAGTTGCATAATTATAGTTGGACAAGCTTAATGAACTCATATAATTTTATATGTCGCTCTTCTCCTGTCTTCTTCTTTTCTCCTTCATCTTCATCTTCATCTTATTCTTCTTCCTTGTCTTCTTTCTTTTCTTCCTTCTTCCTTGCCTACACCCGTCCCCACCTGCGACCAGACCCAGCTCTCCGTGACAGATAGTGGTGTCTGGTTTTGTCTTTCCCCCAGCTCTTCCTTGGAATCCACGGGCGTGGGTTGGTGGGCACTCGGTGTCGCTGAGTGGGCCACACTACCAGACCAGCGAGCTAGGACAGATAGGCTGCTGTCATTTCCCCAGCTCTTCCTTGGACTCCACGGAGTGTTGGTTGAGCAGGCGTGCTGTGATGATGGGGCCACACTACCAGACCAGCTCCTCTTGAACAGATAGTGCTGTCTTTTCCCCAGCTCGCTTCCTTGGACTCCACGGAGATTTGGTGGGACAGCGTGGGTGCTGATGGGCCACACTTCTCCTCGTGCTCTCCGTTGTGAAGGAGACATCTCTGGAGGACATGTTCTGGGTTGTCCGGTCTACTAGACCACAGGAACAGGGAGGCGATGGTGCCGAGCTTCTGCTTTCGGTGCATATGCGATGTTGACAGTGCTGTTTGTGGTTGGTGCGAACTATACACCATTCTCTAGTTGAATGTCTTCTATCGCAATTTGACACCCACTGGACAGTCAAATTGCAGGCCGATCTTGCAAACTGATGAGATATTCAGAGATCGAAACAGCGGGTGCTTTGCATAAAGCACTGTCCCGCCCCCATTAGGATACAAAAGTAAATCACCACATTTTAGTATTTTTATTATGTATTTTATTTATTTTGTTTTTTTGAACACAGGTACATTACTCAAAGTTAACGTTAACTGCTTTTTGTTTCTGAGGGTCACAAATAAATACAGACATTGGACACAGAAAATATATTTTGCTTTGATCAAAAAAGAATTGTTCTTTCCCAGCTTTCAGCTTTCAGAGCATCTCACTCATAGCAATCTCATTGACTCCCACCATTATGCTTACAGAACTGGTCACAGCACAGAGACTGCCCTTCTCAAAGTAGTTAGTGATCTACTACTCGCCTTTGACCATGACAAAATATCTCTTCTATCCCTTCTGGACCTTTCTGCAGCATTCGACACCATAGATCACGACATTCTTCTTTCCAGACTTCAAAACTCTGTTGGTATTCAGGGCACCGTTCTCAGCTTGATAAAATCCTATTTGAGCGCTCGTTCTCAGACAGTCTGTGTAATTGGCCTTTCCTCTCCAACCACTCCTCTTGCCTGCGGTGTGCCACAAGGCTCTGTCCTTGGTCCCGTTCTTTTTGCCTTGTATGTCAGACCTGCGTCTGATGTTATTGACCAACACTCCTTGATGCATGAGAGTTTTGCTGACGACGCACAGCTGCACGAGTCAGCCTCTTTGTCTGAAGTTGCTAATATGGTCAGTAACATCCAGAACTGTATTCATGACTTAAAGCACTACGTTACTTCAGATAAGTTGCAATTGAATAGCTCGCATCAGACAGAACTGATCCTCATTGCCCCTCCCAAGTTTCAAAATCACCCCGCCCTTCCTTCTTCCACCATCATTGGCACTTCTGATCATTATAGTCTTCTCTACTCAGGCTCGAAACCTTGTAGTCACTTTTGATTCAACACTCTCTTTCAAGCAGCATGTTCCAAACGTCTGCAAAGCTGCCTACATTGACAATCGCAAAATTAGCTCCATCCGGCATTTTCTTTCTGTTGAAGCCACAAAGACACTGGTCTGTGCGCTAGTCCTGTCCAGTTTGGATTGTTGTAATAGTCTCTTGGCTGGATCTCTAAAATATCTTATTGATAAGTTACAGATGGTCCAAAACAGTGCTGCCAGACTTGTGTTGAAAATGTAATCGTCTAGACGGGAACATGGGGGGGTGCGGGGGTGCCAGGGGCGTAGCTCTTCTCACATGCCAGTTCCATTTGTGATTTTGTATAATCAGGCTGCGAGGTCTAGATGCGGCGTCCTGCGGCACTCAGTCCACATTATTGGCCATTGTAGCTGCGGCTGGAGCATGTTGCTGACACTGTACGGAGGGTGTTCTGGTGTCCTAGTCAGCACGTATCTTTACTGCTTTGCGTGTCGTCGCTCTCCTCCGAGTCCAGAGATCTGGCCTGTGGGTGTGCGGTTCCCAGACTGAGCTATGTCGTATTCCCACAGAAAGAACATTCCCAAGGGCTTCTCGTCCATCCAGGGTCCTATCCGAGTCACATAGTGCCGTTACACCTGCTGGTCCGGTGCAGGGCGGAATTTTTTCGTTTATCTATATAATTTCACCAGGGTGTTTTTTTGAAGTCAACTGAAGTTTTCCATACGCTAACCTTTCACAAATAACAGATCAAGAACATGTTGTAGTATGTTATTCGCAAATAAGTTATCATTCCCCTTGCCATTATCTAGACGTTTTTTCACTCATGGGCATCGTTTATTTATATGTGCGTATGCATGATATCTAAGTCGATTTATTTAAGAACATTTTCTACTAAGTATGTTACGTGATACTGCTCAACAAAAATAAGTTTTTACCATAAATCTGATTGACGAAAATATATTAAAAACACTATATGAAGAACATACAGCCACAATATGCTTTTTTATATGGACATGCTTAGTGCAGTTTTATTCTAAGATCTCTTGATTCAATGTTTGAACTAAACAGCTTGATTGTGTGTGTCTTTGTGAACGGCTTCTTCTTCTTCTTCTTCTTCCTTCCAGTAATGCCCACCTGCATGTCCACCTGGGGGGGTAAGACCGCAATTACATTGACATGTACTGGGGTTCAAAGAATGTATGCTGCGCGGGAAAAACAAAAACAAAAGATAGATAGATACGAGGGCATGCGAGGCTGGGCACCCCTGGCTAGTCCGAGAACACCCAACCCCACGAAAAAAGAAAGACAAAAGAATGTGGTCTTTATGCCGTGGTCTTCGAGGTGAAGGAGCTGAGCGTGGGGGACTGGACAGTTTCTGGTGGCAAGGAGTTCCAGTCGCGAAATGTTTTGGGGAAGAAAGAGTTGTTGCGGTAGTCGGTTCTTGCAGATATACGTTGAAATTGCATGCTGTGGTTCTGTCTTCTACCGCTGGGAGGTAGGGGTTTGAGGGCATTGCACCTTACGCAGGCCAGTCCATTCACAATTTTATAGAACATGGTGAGCCTGGATGCTCTGCGGCGCTCAGCCAGTGAGGACCATTGTAGCTGTTGGAGCATGCTACTGACACTGGATGTGTTTCTGTGCCTGTTAAGGACATATCTGGCTTCATCCAGTGAGGACCACTGTAGCTGTTGGAGCATGCTACTGACACTGGATGTGTTTCTGTGCCTGTTAAGGACATATCTGGCTTCAGCCAGTGAGGACCATTGGAGCTGTTGAAGCATGCTACTGACAATGGATGTGTTTCTGTGCCTGATAATGACATATCTGGCTTCAGCCAGTGAGGACCATTGGAGCTGTTGGAGCATGCTACTGACACTGGATATGTTTCTGTGCCTGTTAAGGACATATCTGGCTTCAGCCAGTGAGGACCATTGTAGCTGTTGGAGCATGCTACTGACACTGGATGTGTTTCTGTGCCTGTTGAGGACATACCTGGCTGCTCTGTGCTGCACCTTCTCAAGGTCCGAGGTCAGCCTGTCAGTCTGGTTGTCAGCTGGTCAGTCGTTTTCATTTATTTTTCATGTTCCAACCACTCAGTCATGTATTATTGTCAGTCACACAACTCGGCTCCTGATTTAAAAATAATGTATGACAAAATATGTTCACTAGTACTCCTTTCCACTGGGAGCCTACATTCAATAATCCTTCCCAGCACTCCTTGTCGCATGAGAGCTTCGCTGACGATACTCAAATGTACAAGTCAAGCACTGTATCTGAACTCACAGATGCAGTTAGCAAAATTCAAAACTGTTTCCATGCTTTAAAACAATGGATGTCTATGAATAAGCTGCAGCTTAATGACGACAAAACAGAACTTCTGCTCATTGCCCCTCCCAAACTCCAAAACCACCCCTCTCTTCCTTCTTCCGTCAGCATTGGGAGTTCTAATATTTCGTTCTCATCTCAGGCTCGTAACCTTGGCGTGACTTTTGATTCCACCATTTCTTTCAAGCAGCATGTTTCAAATGTCTGTAGGGCAGCCTATCTAGAAATACGCAAGATCAGCTCGATTAGACACTTACTTTCCACAGAAGCCACAAAAACTCTGGTCTGTTCGTTAGTTCTCTCGAGGCTGGATTACTGCAACAGTCTCTTGGCTGGCTCACCGAAGTACCTTCTGGACAAGCTCCAGAATAGTGCCGCCAGACTTGTCTGCAGCCGGATCATCTAGACGTCAACATGTCACTCCTCTGTTGCAGTCCCTCCATTGGCTCCCGGTTCAGAGTCGCATTGACTATAAGCTGGCTTCCATCTGTTTCTCTTCTGTCTCTGGTACTGGACCACAAAAGCTTTCTGACATTCTACACATCTACACCCCATCCCGTCAACTTCGTTCTTCTGCTGACAGTCGTCTCTTCCGTTTACATTCTGTCAAAACAAAGTCCTTCGGTCAACGTTCTTTCTCCTTTCAGGGACCAACTGTCTGGAATACACTTCCCATCAATATCAGACACTTACCTTCAACTTCTTCCTTCAAGTCTGCTGTGAAGACCAACTTTTTTCAACGATCATAATTCCTCCCCCACCAATCCGCTCCTCTCCACCCCCTTGTACTCAGTTTCCGTGAAATGATGAAGTGGCTGTCACAGGGCGTGCCCGCATGTGTGTGTGTGTGTGTGTGTGTGTGTGTGTGTGTGTGTGTGTGTGTGTGTGTGTTTCTGTAAGTTGTGTACCTTTTTCAAGATATGCGTTTTTGTTCATTTGTATGTACTTTTCTATATTCTACTCATGTAAAATGTATGTATGTTCGTCATGTTCTGATTGTATAAGATAATGTATATTCTATGTTGTATTTGTATTAAATATGTAAAGCGCTTAGAGCCCTAAATCAGAGAATAGGTGCTATATAAATAATCATTATTATTATTATTATTCACACTTCTCTCATACTGTTTACGCATGCACACACACACACTCTCTCTCTCAGTTTTTCTCTGTGTGTGCACGCGTCAGTCTGTGTGTGTGCGCTTGCGTGTGTGCGCGTGTGCATATGCATACATGCATGCGCAAAAGTCTGTGTGTGTGTGTGTGTGTGTGAGCGTGCATAAAGTGGGTGAGTGTGTAAGGGCTTTAGTTGTTCAGATCGTTCTAAATATGGAGTCAGACTATAAAGGAAACTGGGTTGACTAATGAAATGGCAACAAAGGGAGGCAAGCCATTTCTTTTCATTCCACATGAACTGACAGCAGTTCATTCCCTTGCAGACACTTGCCAAGGAGGTTACATGTTTGTGTTTGCCTTTGTTTTAGTCTGTTGTTTGTCTAAGAAACATTTACTTGATTTATTCAAAAAAGTTCGAAGAGATTTTAGGTCAAGGTCACTGGCACCGAAAATACTGCCAAGCACCTGGCACGATAACGTTTGAACGGAGGGACCTAGGATGCTCAAATTTTTTTGCATGCGGATAGGTACTAAGAATGTCTCGGCCAAATTCAAAAACATAAGGTCATAGGTCAAAGGAGCCGAAAATGCTGCCGAACACCTGGCACGATAACGTAGGGATCTAGGAAGCTCAAATTTTGTATGCGGATAGGTAATACAGATACTAGGATAAGTTCAAAAATGAAGGTCATAGGTCAAATGTCAAGGTCATTGGCGCCGAAAATGCTGCCGAGCACCTGGCACGATAATGATTGAACAGAGGGACCTAGGATGCTCAAATTTTGCATGCTGATAGGTACTAAGAATGCCTCGGCCAAATTAAAAAATGAAGGTCAAAGGTCAAGGTCACTGGACCCGAAAATGCTGCTGCGTGGCTGGTGGTCTAGCGTCTTAACGCTCTAGTTGTCAATGCTCATGATACAATATTATTTTTAAGGTCTGCTCACAATCTACATCAAACACACACATACACAAACATACACTAAAAAAATAAGTCAGAATAATACCATTCTCACAATTTAATTTCACTGTTATATTAACATAAATGTCAGCAACAACAAACAGTTGCAATACAAACTAATAATAATCATTTTTATTTCACAAAGCTAAAATCACATAGTTGAAATTATGACTATGTTGCTTAGCATAGCTATAATTCAACTAAAAATAATTAAAAGTTACATATTCATGTGAAAGGGAATATGGCTCGTTAGTAGGGGGAAACATTTGAGTAGGATTGTTTTGACGATAAAAATGCAAATTTTTAACAAAATCAGCAGAACACACTCTCTTATGCAACAAAAAAGCAGGCATTTGTACGAATGCAAGTTTGGCCCGACAGAGAGAGAGGGGGGGGAGAGGGGGGAGGGAAAGGATGTGTTGTTAATAAATTAAATTCTAAGTATCTACACATTTTCTCTCGCCTCTTCTGTTTTATTCCATTGTCACAAACAACTCATACATTACAATATAGTGTCAATATTCTTTCTTCGCTTTGGTAGATGGGTGAAAACTAAACAACAAAGATGCTTTGCTTCTTCAAACAGCCCATCCAATAAAGGAAATTCATCACATCATGAGTGTAGAGTGGCACAGTTGTAGCGCGTTCGCTTCGTGCCAAATAAACCCGAGTTCGAGCCTGGGTACAGGGGATTTTTCCTCTCACTTTGCACTAGGCCTTGCGGTCTGAATGTGGAGTCTTTCGGATGAGACGATAAACCGAGGTCTCGTGCGCTCATACACTTAGCACACGTTAAACCCAGTTACAATGAAAAAGTTGTCATTTGGTCAAAATTTAACCCCCTCCCTTCCTTCCTCATCAGTCACACAAAAAATCGCATGCACAAAATTGCACAAAAAAACAAATTGGGTGGCGCGCCTCTGGCTGCAACGCGCTCTCCAGGTGGGAAGCAACCTGAATTTCACATAGACGCCTCTGTGACTATAATGTACCTTACCTTACATCAAACAAAAGTAAGTCGCCAGATGCAGTAGGTCCGTATTTTTCGGACTATAAGGGGCACCTTGTTATATCAGGCGCACCTCCCGAATTGTACACAAAATTCAGATTTTGCTATCATACTTTCATACTAGTTTATTAGCCATATTATAAGGCACAGGGGCAGGGCTCCCAATCGTCCCGCAAAACAAGGGGTCCCAGGGGCTCCTTCACTTACAGTACAGAGGGTCCTAGAGGCGGGATAGAGGGTCCCAGTGGCATTGTGAATGCTAAAAATAATTTTTCTAGTGCATCCCTAGGACCCCTGCACATTCTCTTAGAGGGTCCTTTAGAATTTTAGTACTTCATAGACCCACCATATGGGGGTCCCTGGGAGCCCTGAGGGGTCTCAGTGTAGGGAAAAAAAGTATTGCGTTACAGTCTGGAAAATATGGAAGTATTGCAAAAACAATATCACAGATTGTTTGTTTGTTCATTTCAAATGAGTCAAACCAATCAGCCAACAGTTTCATGCTGCACTGCACTCAGCCTCTGCACATTTCTTTACTGTGAGATTATAACGGGGACATGATAAGGAACATTATGTAACATAGCAAAATAGAATGTAACATAACACATTGTGTAAAGATTACAAGTAATACACAGCGTTATTGTACCGGTATAAATTCAAAGTAAATCCCAGACTGAATTGAACATCAGTAGGGAGAGAACATCACTAAACAGACACACACATGCATGCACACACACACATGCACACACAAACATGTACATGTACACACAAGTATATTATGCGAGCGCGCACACACACACACACACACACACACACACACACACATACATACACACACATGCATGCACAGACACAATCACTTCACTTGACACATGCACACAGACACAAGCACACACAGACATGTACACGCAAGCATATGCACACGCACACACCACACACACTCAAACACACACACACTTAACCCACATACCCTTCCTAATCCACTATTTACATTACTATTGAGTAACAATCTCATGCAACCTCTTCTCAACCCCACTTGCCCGCAACGCAACGCAACGCATCACAAAAGAAATGCTTGTTCACAGTCAAACAGTAAATTAAACAAGTTGATTTAAATCAATCAACAAACACTGACGACAGATTATAGGCAAAGGAAACCAAACCATTGGAACAATCAATGTTCAACTCCAGTGATAGAGTTCAAGGAATCTGGAGAAACAGCTACACGGTACAGAGCTGTGTGATGTTTAAATCAAACGAGACTCAGCTTTGTAAACTAAAGAAATCTCATGAGCCTTTGAAAACTTATAGTTCACACACACACACATAACGCAAACGCACACACACACACACACACACACACACACTAAGAAATTGCTAGGCCCAGCATGTCCGACTTTTGGCTGAAGAAATCTTTGTAAGAATTTATAGAAAAAAGCAGGAGAATGGACATGTCAGTAAGATAGAAAAAGATAGCAGATGACAGTAAGCAAAGGGAAAAGGCAGAGTCAAAGAGAATGACAGAATTAGAGGGAGTTACAAGCTCACAGAACTTCCAGAAGGTGGGGGAACTATTTTGTACAAAAGACCCCCCGGTATCCCCACGGGGGGAAGAAGAAGAAGAATACTTCACACACACACACACACCACACACACACACACACACACACACACACACACACGTACACACACACACACACACACACGTACACACACACACACACACGTACACACACACACACACACACACACACACACACATATTTAAGTGCAGCTTCTCCACCCCACTTGCCCCCCACCAGCCCCGCCGTCTTTCCACAGTTTTCTGTTGTTCTCCATCACAGACAACTCTCGCAGAGACGACTGCTCAAAGTCAAAGTCGTAGCTGTACCTCTGCCAATCGAAATCGGACGTCTCCAAATCGAGTCGTCTCAGCGCGTCCTGCAAGCGGTCTTTCTCCAGAAGTTTGGGGTTGATTTCGAAAGGGACGCCCAGGACGGCTGGATGGAAGGGAGAGTCAGGATTGGGGGATTCAGCTGTGGGTGAAGAGTCGGGGAAGAGAGGATCGCAGGTTGCGAACATGGTAAAGTCTTTCCTTGGTGTTCGCTCTGCGTTTTGATCGGACATCTGCAGAAAAAACACACATACATTTTTTTGGGTAATTATAATTTTAGAACATTATTATTTTTGTCATTTTACATAAGATTTTTACCATTTCTTTTTAACTTAGTGCTGGTTTGCTTTTATTGTGGACTTTCAATCTGGTGCAAAGAGGACAACCATTCTCTTGTAGAAAGAAAGTCTTCTTGCTCAGCTTGAACCTTCACTGTGGACATTCTATGCAGGTCGAGATGCAGACTGAAGAGTCTTTCACAAACTGTCTTTGCACAGGCATTGTCTATCTCCCCCATTGGGAGAAAAAGTAAATCAGCACATTATTTTCTTTTCTTCTTTTTTTCAGAACACAGAACAAATCGTAAAGTTAAAGTAAACTGAGTTTGTTTCTGAGGTTCACAAATACAGACATTGGACACAAAAAAAGTGTTATCAAAGCAAACTATATATATATATAAAAAGTAAATCAGCACATTATTTTATTTTATTCATTTCAGAACACAGAACAAATCTTAAGTTAAAATTAAAGTGATTGAGTTTCTTTCTTAGGTTCACAAACACATACATTGGACACACAAAAAGTTTTATTAAAGCAAACTATATTAAATAAGAGAAAAATGTAATGGTGTGTTTGTTTTTTCTTCTTCAATTCTTGTACGTTTATATATAGATATAGATATACTTGTGAACAGAAAAACAAACACAAAAGTGAACCACAACAACGTGCACATGCACACACACACACTGAACATACAATGATACACACACACACACACACTGACATACAATGATACATGACATACACACACCAATGGTCAACCTAGCTGGCCAATTTGACCGCCAGGTGGCAACCAACTCAATAGGGTCTTATCTCATTATATCTTTAGTTGGGGGTAGAGAAAGAGAGAGAGAGGGAGGGACTTCTCTCCCTCTCTCTTTATCCCCAACTAAGAATATAGAGAGGATTAGCCCCACTCGAGCGTTATGCCACCTGGCGGTCAAAACAGCCAGCTAAGTCGCTCATTCATAAATATTTTCAACACTGTAAGACCTCATTTTGGATGATTCTTTAAGGTCTTATAAGGGAGATTCCACTTTATATAAGATGGATTGAAAAAAATTAATTATATATTTTTTACTCTCTCAATCTGTCGTCTGACTCTTTCTCTCTCTCTCTCTCTGAGGGAGGTTCCACTGTATATAAGATGGATTGAAAAATAATTATATATTTTTTACTCTCTCAATCTGTCATCTGACTCTCTCTCTGAGTCCCTCTCTCACACACACATACACCAGGGCTCCAAATCATCCTGCAAAACAAGGGGTCCCAGGGGCAGGGACTCCTTCACGTACATTATACTTTTTATTTATAGAGGGTCCCAGTGGCATTGTGAATGCTAAAAAGAAATTTTTCTAGTGCATCCCTGGGACCCCCTGCACATTCTTTTAGAGGGTCCTTTAGAATGTTAGTACTTCATCATAGACACCAAGGTGGAGGTCCCTGGGAGCCCTGACACACCACACAAACACCCCCCACCCCCACACGACACCATACCATAGTATATGGTGCCGAGTTGTGCTGAACCGGCATGTCTTCCCGTGTTGAAGCGAACCCAGTGGTCTGTTGGCACTCGCTCTGGCTGATGAGAACAAAGCCATCCTCCTCCGCAGCACCGTCAGCGTTGGCAGCACCGCTAGTACTGCCACACCCACTGCCCTTCCACTGCTGCTTGGGCGGAGGCTGGTTGTCCCCCCCTGCGTACCATCCTCGCTTCAGACGCGTGAACATCGAGTTCAGGTGGTCCATTGTCGCCAAAGGGAGTCACCAAATCCTGCACAAAATATCAATCATGAGCATACAAATTGCAAACAACTCAGACTAGTAAGTCTAAGTCTAAGAAAAGAACGTACATTATAAAGATAATTTACATGAATGCACTTTTTTTTTAAATGCAAAGAATGATCCACGATTCAATTACCCTGAATTATAAATATAATCAAGCACTTTTTACATTAAAAAAAAGTACTGTACTTGCAAGTAGCCTACTTCTATCATAATATGAGTTTTATGACACACACACACACACACACACACACACACACACACACACACACACACACACACACACACACACACACTCTCTCTCTCTCTCTCTCAAATAAAATTCAATCAATCAATCAATCAATCAATCTCTCTCTCTCTCTCTCTCTCTCTCTCTCTCTCTCTCTCTCTCTCTCTCTCTCTCTCTCTCTCTTCAACAGCAATATCACAGTAGTAGAGACACTGAGACAGAGAGATCACAGAGACTAACAGAGAGACAGATGGGTGAGAGAGATATATCACACAGAGAGAGAGAGAGAGAGAGAGAGAGAGAGAGAGAGAGATGAGAGAGAGAGGGAGAGAGAGAGAGAGAGAGAGAGAGAGAGAGAGAGAGAGAGAGAGAGAGAGAGAGAGTTTCTTCTTATTCTTCTTCTCTTTGAAATTGAATCTTTGGGGCCCACGATCATTAAATTGAGTTTGAACAAAATGATAACAGCCTACCTGCTTCCCAGAGTCTTGAAGTATACGTGTCAAAGACTCAGCAAACGAACACAGTGAATGACTCAAACTCAAAGCAATGATTCAGTAACTAGTCTAAGTCTCAAGAATGAATACGTTTCGTCTCTACTCTCTGTGTAACTTTACCGAAACCGGAAGTACGATTAGACCCCAACCCATAGATGCTTATAGACCCCAAACGTTTTGCCGATTCTGGTTGGGGCACGGACCTACATTACAATGTAAGTTCGTGGGTTGGGGTACGAGGGTCACACTTTTTTTTTTTTTTAGCCACGCCCTCCTCGTCTACAAATTCTGATCGCTTCTCGGCCTTTTGGCTAAGACAGTGATTCAGGAACATAATTTTTTGTTTATACCCTGGTTGGTTTGTTCAGCCCGTCGTACATGGCGAAAGCCGATACGCGACGTTAAACTGATCTTCCATCCTCGTCTATAAACTCCGTCAATGCGGACTCGCAGAGAAGACCACCCGGTGGATCAAAAACTTCCTTGCTGATCGGATCCAGTCAGTCGTGGTGGGAGGAGTGAAATCGGATCCTACTCCTGTCCAGTCAGGAGTCCCCCAGGGGTCCGTGTTGGGTCCGTCACTTTTCCTCCTATATATCAATGACTTGCCCGAGGATCTTCAATCTACAGGCACGCCTGTTTGCTGACGATACCATCTGCCATCAGGACATCCAAGCCTCCACTGATCAAAACCAACTTCAGGACGATCTTGACAGACTTGCCTCATGGGAAAACCGTTGGAAAATGGCTTTCCATCCCCAGAAATGCTCTGTCCTACATGCGACCAGGCGCAGAAAGACTGACACTGGAGAAGGCCTATATCCTTCACGGACACCAGCTCCACTGCGTGCCCCATGCAAAGTACCTGGGTGTCACGATTTCTGTTGATCTCTTCTTCTTCTTCTTGCATAGGCTATAGCATCCTCCATCAACAATTTGATGATTATGACGCTTAATTACGATCGACGTGGGGGTTTCCAACTAATCATAAGGATCTTGTATGACTTGCTGCCCGGATGATCAGCTCAATGCGGGATTGTTGAGGGGGGGGGGGGGCGGGGGGGAGGGCCTGGGACAGTGGGTATGGAGTTGACTCCGTTCAGTGAGACAACGGAAGGGTGAGGACAGGGGGGAAAGGGGTGTGTGGAGGAATGAGGGGGGGAGGGGAGGGGGCTCAGATCCGGGATTTGAATTCCTCCACCGAGGCTGATGATCTTAGGTGGGACACCCAAGTGAATGACATGGTCAGCAGGGCAAACAAAAGTCTGGGATTCCTATAAATTATGAGGACCTTGAAAGTGAACAACAAAAAAGTCAAGGAACAGGCCTTCAAAGCTATGGTGCGTCCCCTCCCGGAATACGCCTGCCCAGTCTGGGACCCCCACAACAAGAGCAGCATTGACGCCATCGAAAAAGTCCACTGAGAGCCGAGCTGCAAGATGGGTGGCCCGAGACTACCGTCACAGGCAACAAGATCGGCAGACCTCCTGAAAAACTTGAAATGGCCTCTTCTACAGACCCGTCGAACTGAAGCCCGTCTGACTACCTTCTTTAAATTCCACACAGAACTCCTCCAAATCAATTCCAAGTATCTTCCAACAAGTCTGCAGAAGAAAAGTCTCCGTCAATCTCACTCAGCTTCATACGACATCCCAAGCCATATAGAGCTCAATACAGACAGTCCACTTTCTTTCCTCGCACTATCCCGCAGGAATGAAAAGTTGCCTCCACCCAGTCCTTGGTGGCCTTCAAGAGGGGCCTCCAAAAGCACCTCTATTAAACAACCATGCATCCTCTGCCTCCCCCTCCCCACCTCCCAACCCCTGCATCCCCACACCTAAAAACAGATGCCCCCCCTTCAATTGTCCCCTAAATACAAATACTCCTGTGCATGCGCATCATGTGGGGCCCGTGTTTCCCCGGCTGATCTGGGGGGACTAAACGGTCGTGCATGACACTCTACATGCATCATGTGGGGCCCGGGTGTCCCTGGCCAGTCTGGGGACATTTAACGGTCGGGCATGACCCGCTTTAACTCGTCTTTCCCTCTATCACACCGGGCCACCCAACCCCCCTCCATCCCCCCTTGCCAAATCAAATCTTCACATATCTAACTAACTTTTTTCGGTTTTAAATCTCATTAATATCTTTCTACATAGTAAACTGTGTATCTGTAAATACTTCAGTTATTTCCTGACTATCTTGCAATCATTTCTTTCTTTCTATTTTTCCCCATAATGTTATCATTTCGCTTTGTACTCTATCTTTTGCTATTTTTCTCTTCCGTACTATACCCCCTAGCGCCCACACCTGAGGAGGAACATGCCAGTTCTATGTCGGACCCCCACACCTGAGGAGGAACATGCCAGTTCTGTGTGGGACCCCCACACCTGAGGAGGAACATGCCAGTTCTATGTGGGACCCTCACACCTGATGAGGAACATGTCAGTTCTATGTGGGACCCTCACACCTGATGAGGAACATGTCAGTTCTGTGTGGGACCCCCACACCTGAGGAGGAACATGTCAGTTCTGTGTGGGACCCCCACACCTGAGGAGGAACATGCCAGTTCTATGTGGGACCCCCACACCTGAGGAGGAACATGCCAGTTCTGTGTGGGACCCCCACACCTGAGGAGGAACATGCCAGTTCTGTGTGGGACACCCACACCTGAGGAGGAACATGCCAGTTCTGTGTGGGACACCCACACCTGAGGAGGAACATGTCAGTTCTGTGTGGGACGCCCACACCTGAGGAGGAACATGTCAGTTCTGTGTGGGACCCCCACACCTGAGGAGGAACATGCCAGTTCTGTGTGGGACCCCCACACCTGAGGAGGAACATGCCAGTTCTATGTGGGACCCCCACACCTGATGAGGAACATGCCAGTTCTATGTGGGACCCCCACACCTGATGAGGAACATGCCAGTTCTGTGTGGGACCCCCACACCTGAGGAGGAACATGCCAGTTCTGTGTGGGACCCCCACACCTGAGGAGGAACATGCCAGTTCTGTGTGGGACCCCCACACCTGAGGAGGAACATGCCAGTTCTATGTGGGACCCCCACACCTGAGGAGGAACATGCCAGTTCTATGTGGGACCCCCACACCTGAGGAGGAACATGCCAGTTCTATGTGGGACCCCCACACCTGAGGAGGAACATGCCAGTTCTATGTGGGACCCCCACACCTGAGGAGGAACATGCCAGTTCTGTGTGGGACCCCCACACCTGATGAGGAACATGCCAGTTCTGTGTGGGACCCCCACACCTGATGAGGAACATGCCAGTTCTGTGTGGGACCCCCACACCTGAGGAGGAACATGCCAGTTCTATGTGGGACCCCCACACCTGAGGAGGAACATGCCAGTTCTATGTGGGACCCCCACACCTGAGGAGGAACATGCCAGTTCTATGTGGGACCCCCACACCTGATGAGGAACATGCCAGTTCTGTGTGGGACCCCCACACCTGAGGAGGAACATGCCAGTTCTATGTGGGACCCCCACACCTGAGGAGGAACATGCCAGTTCTATGTGGGACCCCCACACCTGATGAGGAACATGCCAGTTCTATGTGGGACCCCCACACCTGAGGAGGAACATGCCAGTTCTGTGTGGGACCCCCACACCTGATGAGGAACATGCCAGTTCTATGTGGGACCCCCACACCTGATGAGGAACATGCCAGTTCTATGTGGGACCCCCACACCTGAGGAGGAACATGCCAGTTCTATGTGGGACCCCCACACCTGAGGAGGAACATGCCAGTTCTATGTGGGACCCCCACACCTGATGAGGAACATGCCAGTTCTGTGTGGGACCCCCACACCTGAGGAGGAACATGCCAGTTCTGTGTTGGACCCCCACACCTGAGGAGGAACATGCCAGTTCTGTGTGGGACCCCCACACCTGAGGAGGAACATGCCAGTTCTGTGTGGGACCCCCACACCTGAGGAGGAACATATCAGTTCTGTGTGGGACCCCCACACCTGAGGAGGAACATGCCAGTTCTGTGTGGGACCCCCACACCTGAGGAGGAACATGCCAGTTCTGTGTGGGACCCCCACACCTGAGGAGGAACATGCCAGTTCTGTGTGGGACCCCCACACCTGATGAGGAACATGCCAGTTCTGTGTGGGACCCCCACACCTGAGGAGGAACATGTCAGTTCTGTGTGGGACCCCCACACCTGAGGAGGAACATGCCAGTTCTGTGTGGGACCCCCACACCTGAGGAGGAACATGCCAGTTCTGTGTGGGACCCCCACACCTGAGGAGGAACATGCCAGTTCTGTGTGGGACCCCCACACCTGAGGAGGAACATGTCAGTTCTGTGTGGGACCCCCACACCTGAGGAGGAACATGCCAGTTCTGTGTGGGACCCCCACACCTGAGGAGGAACATGCCAGTTCTGTGTGGGACCCCCACACCTGAGGAGGAACATGTCAGTTCTGTGTGGGACCCCCACACCTGAGGAGGAACATGCCAGTTCTGTGTGGGACCCCCACACCTGAGGAGGAACATGTCAGTTATGTGTGGGACCCCCACACCTGAGGAGGAACATGTCAGTTCTGTGTGGGACCCCCACACCTGAGGAGGAACATGCCAGTTCTGTGTGGGACCCCCACACCTGAGGAGGAACATGTCAGTTCTGTGTGGGACCCCCACACCTGAGGAGGAACATGAGTTCTGTGTGGGACCCCCACACCTGAGGAGGAACATGTCAGTTCTGTGTGGGACCCCCACACCTGAGGAGGAACATGTCAGTTCTGTGTGGGACCCCCACACCTGAGGAGGAACATGCCAGTTCTGTGTGGGACCCCCACACCTGAGGAGGAACATGTCAGTTCTGTGTGGGACCCCCACACTCGGAGGAACATGCCAGTTCTGTGTGGGACCCCCACACTCGGAGGAACGTGGACAAAATCGAAGCTGTACAGAGAAGGGCGGCTCGCTTCGTGTTAAACCGCTACCACAACACCTCCAGTGTAACTGACATGCTTTCTTAGTTAGGATGGCCCACACTTGAGCACCGCAGAAAGTCTACCAGGCTTACAATGCTTTATAAGATCTTGAACAGCATTGTCAAAGTCGACAACACCAGACTGAAGACAGCTCCAACTCGCCAAAGAAGAGGAAACAGCCGGCAACTATCCACCATCCAGTGCCGGACTGAATACAGGAGAAGTTGTTTTTTCCCGCGCACCATCAAAGACTGGAACTCGTTACCTGAGGAGGCTGTGTCTGCCTCTTCAGCCGGCTCGTTCTAGTCCTCCATCAAGATGCAAATCCCCACCCCACCCCCCTAGTTTAGGTGTTCCTGCCGACTCAGCATCACGTTGGGGGCTCGATCAGCGAGACCCGACTGGCTGGGTCATCTTCGTAGAGTAGGTTTTTGTTTTATTTTTTTCTCTTTTTGATGCCCGACTTCGGACCTCGACCGCTTATAGTATCATAAAATCAAACTTATTGTGGATACTCAACGGTAGAAGAAGAAGAAGAAGAGTCCAGTCAGGAATCCCCCATGGGTCCGTGTTGGGTCCGTCCCCGACTTGCCTGAGGGCCTTCAATCTACAGCACGCCTGTTTGCCATCAGGACATCCAAGCCGGCTTCCACTTATCAAAACCAACTTCAGAGCGATCTTGACAGACTTGCCTCATGGGAAAACCGTTGGAAAATGTCTTTCCACCCCCAGAAATGCTCTGTCCTACATGCGACCAGGCGCAGAAAGAAACTGGAGAAGGCCTATATTCTTCACGGACACCAGCTCCAGTGCGTACCCCATGCAAAGTACTTGTGTGACACGATTTCTGCTGATCTTAGGTGCATGGGACACCCATGTGATCGAATGACATGGTCAGCAGGGCAAACAAAAGTCTGGGATTCCTGAGGAGGGCCTTGAAAGTCAACAACAACAAAGTCAAGGAACAGGCCTCCAAAGCTATGGTGCGTCCCCTCCTGGAATACGCCAGCCCAGTCTGGGACCCCCACAACTTGTGACAAGAGCAGCATTGACGCCATCGAAAATGTCCAGAGCCGAGCTGCAAGATGGGTGACCCGAGACTACCGTTAGGCAACAAGATCGGCAGACCTCCTGAAAAACTTGAAATGGCCCCTTCTACAGACCCGTCGAACTGAAGCCCGTCTGACTACTTTCTTTAAATTCCACACAGAACTCCTCCAAATCAATTCCAAGTATCTTCCAACAAATACCCTGCAGAAGAAAAGTCTCCGTCAATCTCACTCAGCTTCATACGACATCCCTAGCCATAGAACTCAATACAGACAGTCCACTTTCTTTCCTCGCACTATCCCGCAGTGGAACGGCCTCCTTGAGGAAGTTGCCTCCACCCAGTCCTTGCATATGGTGGCTTTCAAGAGGGGCCTCCAAAAGCACCTCTACTAAACAACCATTCCTATGCCTTCCCCTCCCCACCTCCAACCCCTGCATCCCCACACCTAAAAACAGATGCAGATGCCCCCCCCCCCCCCCCCCCCCCCCCCCCCCATTTTACATACATGTATTGTCCCCTAAATACAAATACTCCTGTGCATGCGCATCATGTGGGGCCCGTGTTTCCCCGGTTGATCTGGGGGGACTAAACAGTCGACCGGTCGTGCATGTCAGTCACTCTACATGCATCATGTGGGGCCCGGGTGTCCCTGGCCAGACTGGGGACATTTAACGGTCGGGCATGACCTTTAACTCGTCTTTCCCTCTATCACCCCCCCCCCCCCCCCAATCCCCCCTCCACCCCCCAACCCCCCTGCCAAATCAAATCTTCACATATCTAACTAACTTTTTTCGGTTTTAAATCTCATTAATATCTTTCTACATAGTAAACTGTGTATCTGTAAATACTTCAGTTACTTCCTGACTATCTTGCAATCGTTTCTTTCTTTCTATTTCCCCATAATGTTATCATTTCGCTTTGGACTCTATCTTTTTCTCTTTTTCATACTACCCCCTAAAGTGTAGCAGAACCTTCAACGTGATGAAGTTGGCTGCCTAAGGAGAAGAAGAAGAAGAAGTATGCCTCAGAATCGTCAACAAGATGACAGTTGTAATCAAGGGAGCCCGATCGGAATACGCTTGCGTAAAATCCGGCGTCCCCCAAGGATCGGTGCTTGGACCCTGCAGTCTCTTCCTCACTTACATAAATCACCTGTCAGAGCAAGTGACCTCACCAACACGACTGTTTGCGGACGACACAGCACTCTACAAAACCATCACTTCCGAACAGGGCCAAAGACAGCTGCAACAGGACCTCCAACACCTGTCAGACTGGGAAGGAAATTGAGATATGGAATTCCATCCCAAAAAGTGTATTGTCCTACCTGTGTCAAGGAGTAGAACACCACACCGCCATAGCTATGACCTACATGGCCACACCCTGGACACAGTGACTTCAGTGAAGTATCTTGTCATCACCATCCAGAAGGACATCAGCTGGGACTTGCATGTTGAGGCCATAACATCAAAGGCAAACATCTAGAATGCTGGGCTTTCTAGGCTACGACGAAATCTGAAGATCTGCTCCATCAGAACTGAGGGAGAAAGCATACCTGACCCTTGTCAGACCCCTGCTTGAATATGCCAGTTCTGTGTGGGACACCCACACTAGGAGGAACATGCCAGTTCTGTGTGGGACCCCCACACTAGGAGGAACATGCCAGTTCAGTGTGGGACCCCCACACCTGAGGAGGAACATATCAGTTCTGTGTGGGACAACCACACCTGAGGAGGAACCTGCCAGTTCTGTGTGGGACACCCACACCTGAGGAGGAACATGTCAGTTCTGTGTGGGACCCTCACACCTGATGAGGAACATGTCAGTTCTGTGTGGGACACCCACACCTGATGAGGAACATGTCAGTTCTGTGTGGGACCCCCACACTAGGAGGAACATGCCAGTTCTGTATGGGACCCCCACACTCGGAGGAACGTGGACAAAATCGAAGCTGCATGTACAGAGAAGGGCGGCTCGCTTCGTGTTAAACCGCTACCACAACACCTCCAGTGTAACTGACATGCTTTCTTAGTTAGGATGACCCACACTTGAGCACCGCAGAAAGTCTACCAGGCTTACAATGCTTTATAAGATCTTGAACGGCATTGTCAAAGTCGACAACACCAGACTGAAGTCAGCTCCAACTCGCCTCAGAAGAGGACACAGCCGGCAACTATCCACCATCCAGTGCCGGACAGAATACAGGAGAACATTGTCGCTGCATCATCCCTGGCATCCTTCGACTCCAGCACCACCTGAAGTGGACCAACGCCCCAGACCCTTGGTGTCTCAGCCACATCCCAGCAATAAAACCCTGGACAAACGCCCCCACACCAATCCCTTCATCCCCAATTGTCTTTTTTTACCCCAGTAGTTAGGGATTTGTTTGTTTGTCCTTTTGGTTGGGGCCTGGGCACTGCCTTATGGAGTGTCTAGGGTCGGCTAGTTCCCAGCTTCCTGGGGGCGAACGTGAAAATTAGTAGCTGCCGGCAGCTCCCTGTAAATATCCCCATCCCAGTCCAGAAATAGGAAATTTTAATTTTGTTTGCTGCATCTTATATTTTCCTACTGGACCCAAGTAAATTCAAGTAGACTGGACTGTGTGTGATAGCTGATTTTTGTCTTTGCTTTCTTTCTTCTGATTCTTTTTCTTTGGTCACCCCCTAAAGTGTGTGCATTTACTGCTATAAAGGGAAGCTGGCCACCACCACAGAAGAAGAAGAAGAAGTTCTTTCTTCCCGCGCACCATCACCGACAGGAACTCGTTACCTGAGGAGGCTGTGTCTGCCTCTTCAGCCGGCGCGTTCTAGTCCTCCATTAAGATGCAAATCCCCACCCCCACCCCCTAGTTTAGGTGTTCCTGCCGACTCAGCATCATGTTGGGGGCTCGATCAGCGAGACCCGACTGGCTGGGTCATCTTCGTAGAGTAGGTTTTTGTTTTATTTTTTCTCTTTTTGATGCCCGACTTCGGACCTCGACCGCTTATAGTATCATAAAATCAAACTGATGATTGTGGATACTCAACGGTAGAAGAAGAAGAAGAATGAGCATGTCGAAGCAAAGGAGAAGAAGAATCACTACTGATCCTTCTGTCTTGCTGTTAATTACTAATACTGAGTGTTACTGATAATCTAGGTCCCTTTAAAGATTTTTTTTTAATGGCCTTTATTTTGCAGTATCCAGGCAAGACCACTCCGGCTAGCGAAGCGCTCACCATGGGACAAACCCCAACCGGCACAGCTCCTGCCCCTCATTTACTGCTTTTAGTTCCCTAGACTTTAAATGTGGCAGGTCCATGTTGTGTGCCTGGCGCTGATGTAAATGGATTTGGGAGTCTTAGTGTACTGCAGCTCAACACTCAAGAGTTTTTGTTTAATCATTGAATACACAAAGAAAACTGTTCTGCTTTTGCACAAAACTCTCAAAAACAGAACATCGTCGGTGAAATTCACAAACCTCGTATCTCAATTTCTTTTTATGGGGGTTGAGTTAGATACATATAGTCAGCTCTCTAATTTTTCACGCCACCTTCCACCAAAAGCTCGTATCTCTAACGACTTTCTATCTGGGGTAAATGAGGTTGTGCAAATAGAAGAAAAACTCGCAAGTAAGGCCTGGTTCACATTAGACATGTAAGTTCCGTACGGAAACCCTTAAATAAGTGGAAGAAAGAAGGATTAAAGTTTACGCATATAGGGGAAATTCGGACACGTGCGCAAATCTTTTCCCTTCTTTGTTTCACTTATTTATGGATTGCGCACGGGTTTCCGCATGGAATATCCGCTTATGTGTGTACACAGCCTAGGGTTCTTAAAAAAAATGGCACCAATATTGGATCTTCTCAGGGGCTTCATACTTAGTTCATTAGGAACCATTCTGGCAACTTTCATAATGATTAGTTTGATAGTTTGGGCTGTGGCAACTCAGGACGTTTTTCCCTCACAAATACACACACACACAAATAGACACATAAACACACACACAGAGGTACACACACACACACAGAGGCACACACACATGCATGCACATGTATCCACGTACGCGCACACACACGTGACGCATATACCAACGCACATACAAACACAGCCATATTTTATTTCAACATTTCATTTTCAAAAACATTTTTCTTTCAATTTCAATGAATGACAGCATAATTATCAACAAAAATGTGTCTCGTCATAAAGAAAAATTGCACAAATTGTACAAGCTGTCGTTTGATAACATTCAAATGTCCATTCATACCTTAGGCCATTTTATCAGCACTCTACTTCATTTGCATAACACGTGTACATATCAACAGTCTTCACATACAGTGGAACCTCATTTATAAGACCTCCCATTATAATACTCCCTCTCATATAAGACCTACTTCTCCGAGACCATTGCCCTTCTTTGCAAGTATTAAAATTACCTCCCTTATAAGACCCCTCCTTATAAGACCTCGTTTTGTCCCCCCATGGGGATACCGGGGGGTCCTTTGTATAAATAGTTCCCCCACCTTCCAGAAGTTCTGTGCTTGTAACTTCCTCTAATCTGTCACTCTCTTTGACTCTGCCTTTTCCCTTAGCTTACTGTCATCTACTATCTTTCTGCTCTAACCGGTCCATTCTCCTGCCCTTTTTTCATGAAACGCTTTCAAAAACATTTCCTCCAGCCGAAGTCGGACTTGCTGGGCCTAACTATTTCTTAGTTAGGCGCATAACGGCAGCATGACGCATCTGCACTCATAATTGACAGGAAACTGTCTGAGCGATCGAAGAAGAAGAAGACCTCGTTTTGGATTATTTTGAAGGTCTTTTAAGTGAGTTTCCACTGTACCACAAGTGAATCATACAACATGATTTTTTCATAGGCATAAAAGCAAATGACTTGATTCCAGTTATTCAGCATGACAAATCTTCCAGAGTCAACCACAATTCGAAATAAAGTGCAGATTCCTTTCCACCTTCCAACTTTTCAGAAAGAAGATAGATAAATGCATAGACTATGATTACATTTCATAGAAATAAAAGAAAATAACAACAATAAACAACAACAATAGATACCGTAATTTACGGCCTATTAGGCGCAACTTTTTTTGAACTTTGACCCCTGCGCCCAATCTTTGCACCCTTTCTATACTCTAAACAGAAAAAAGTAAGGGGGTCGAGAGTTGAAATGAACAACTCACCATGCTCTGGTAGCTTCCACAACAAACCGACAACAGTTCACTCACATTGCATTCAAATATAGTTATATAGTTAGGCTTCCACTTCCGTCACTGGCCCTGTAATGATGTTACTTTCGCTGATCGTTTCGTTCTTCCTTTTTTGATTTCTTTGGTTTCTTTGCGCCTTATTGGGTATATGCACCCTATCTGTGTTCAAATTACGATTTTTTTAAAATAAAAAGCAGGGGGTGCGCCTTATGCGCTGTCGCCTTATGGGCCGTAAATTACGGTTCATAAAAGACAGACACAAAATAACATTTCAAACGAACCAAAAGATAAACACCAGTGATAAATTCCAACTAATATTCCCATAATTAAGAAATACAAGTTCACAAAAATTCACAAATCTTCCGTAGTCAACCACCATTCGAAATGCGCAAATTCATTTCCATATTCAACTTTTCAAAAGAAAGACAGACACAGAGACTACGGTTACCGTAGTTTTCGGATCATTAGGCGCTGCTGTGTGTAAGGCGAATGGGGCAATTTTCAAGAAAAATCTGAAAAAATTAAAGTAAAAGGCGCCCTCATTTATAAGGCGATACACACCTCGCAACAGAAAGTCGAAGTTTGAAGCCTGTACACGTCCTGTAAATGCTTACCGACCGCCATTACTGCTGTCATAAACGAGTTGGCTCCCTTCTCAAATAATCAAACTTCCGTTTTTGCGACTTCCGGTTGCTGTGTTTGGACTTTTCTTCGCGAAAACTGGTAGAATTATGGCATTTTAAGCTCTACAACGATGCTTTTTACATCCAATGAAGGGTTATGGCATCTGTTGGACGGTATCTCGGATGATAATAGGGATTTTGAAGCATTTTAACGTGAGTATTCGTCGTATCGGCGACTCGTGACCACTTTCGATGTTGTGACTCACAGTAGACTGTACTGAGTACGGCAATCATTGCCTCTCTTCTCACGATTTTGTTCACTAATAGGGCGCCCTCGTTTATTAGGCGCATAGGTCGAAATTGGAGAACAAAATATCGCCTTATAGTCCGAAAATTATGGTATATGTTTCATAGAAATAGAAGAAAGAAATGATAATGCATGAAAGAAAGACATGAAATAACATTTCAAAAGAATCAAAATGAAAACAGCATCAGCTTAGGAATAAAATCCAAGTAATATTCTCATAAGAACTACAAGACGGCAATATTTCTTGGCTCCAATTTTGATTTAAGGTGCGCAACCACACTTTTACGACCCAAACAAATACAACACAATCAAACCACTGGTGAATCACCCTTGGAAATGACCAGGCCAGTCTTCACAAAACGAGTCGCAATGTCCCAGGGGTTATTTTGGGGTTATTTTTAAATCATTATTCTGCATTGAAAGAGCTTTCAAAAAAACAAAAAAGTTAATATTTGTTGCAAAGGTATGAAGATTTGAAGTCGTGTACTCAAGGCAAAATGAGAAAATACAAACGAAAAGTTTCAAAATGTGCACAAAACAACCAGTTTCTGATAAAAACACTCTTTTAAGGCAGAAAGGGTCGCTTTTGTACACGTCAAATCAGACAATACACATCTGTATTGTTACAAATTCGGGACTTTCCTGGCATTGCACTGCCTCCGGGCATTGCCTCAAGGATCGTCCCCACCATCTTTACATCTACTAATGTCCCATATGTGTGTCTGTTCCAGACCAGAGGGCGTTAAATTTCATTACACTTCGATACTTCTGGGTGAGGTAGAGAAAGACTTAGCTAGTGTTTAATAATGAGTCCAAATCTGGAAATTGATGATTTGACCCCCTTCCATCAAAACGTGCCCCTATGGGGGGTGGGGGGGTGGGGGGGGGAGCCAGGGACAAAGCAAAGGGTCACATTTACCCATTTTCAGCACAAAATTCATTTCACAAAATCACTTTCAGAAAAATGTCACACACACACACTTCCCACACTCATACCATCAATATTGCCAAAGTTCAAATTCACATGTCGGCTACACACGCCCCCCAAACAGTAAACACACAGTCAAAAGTACTCGGGCAAGCTACACAGATGGCACCACATGTGAAAACCTTTAACTCATTCGCATCGCAACGATTTTGAATTATTGAAAAAAACCTCAAAAATCACTCCAGCCATACACACAAACAAAACATTACATAAACAAAAGGAGAAATGAAATCAACCGATGACTATTAGAAATCCTCCAACTTAGTCCAAGTTGAACATTTGGGCACGGGGTCGCTGTCTTATCTTTTTTCAATCAATACGACATTCCAACCTTCAAGGAATGGCAAAAGTCCAAGGTTGGCTAGATCATTTTGTGAGTTTACATTCTCAAAACAAAACAAATGTTTAGGGGACAGAATTCAACTGACAACCAAACTGCTTTTCTCCTTTCTCAGATCTTTGAAGCAATCTAAAACAATTTATTTACATGCCACTGTGCGCAAAATATAGACGTAACTCGAAAGACGTCACTTCACACGAGGAAGGAAAAACGCAATATTTCGGTCATTTAAGGTCAAATTACGAACCATATTTGTCTGACTCTAAGGCAACACTTTTCTCTCAGACTGACACCCCTGCATCTTATAATATGACTAATAATATATAGTAAGAAAATAGAAGAGTAAAATCTGAATTTTGTGTGGGGTGTGCGCCTCCGGAAAATACCGGTAATTTTTATTTCATTTAGCGTCACAATCGGTGGTTCATCTTTGCAAATCGTTTTCCAACAGCTTTGTTGGATGATGCATCTTGCCTTGATCAACTAGAAAGTCCAACACATCGAAGTTGACCAGTTTTGACTTACCATAGTTCAATTTGCCTGAAAATGAGGCAACACCTTTCATCTTTAGTTTGCCTGAAAATAGGATAAAAATGGAAAAGAAATCTGACTTAAAAGTGACCTTTGATAACAAACAAGAATTCCACTGTAAAGGCACCTAAATAACACACATCCTACATAATCCTGAGGTCTGAACATGACATAATACTTTCTCTCCGGGAAAACAAAAAGTATCTCTACTAACAAGGCAAAACGTTTTACTGTTTGCCTCAAAATAAGCAAAGACACTGAAAAGACTAACGTCCCTTTTCCCTATATGAGTAGTGAGGACAGAAACACTGGTTATGTCCCTTTTAAACGTGACACATTTAGGTTACATAAACTCTTTTTTTCAAACCTGAGAGAGTTATCTTTTCATGAGTCAGTTATACTTTGGATAACTACCCCACTAACGATAACTCTATCAGCCCGGCTCGCCGTAACTCTTAATTTAAGTAGTCCATCTTACCCTTTTAGAGTCTTTGAAATAAGGCAAAACTTTACTTGTTTGCCTGAAAATACGGCAAAACGTTTCATCTTTACTTTGCCTGAAAATACGGCAAAACGTTTCATCTTTACTTGTTTGCCTGAAAATACGGCAAAATGTTTCATCTTTACTTGTTTGCCTGAAAATGAGGCAACACTTTTCATCTTTACTTGTTTGCCTGAAAATGAGGCAAAACTTTTCATCTTTACTTTGCCTGAAAATACGGCAAAACTTTTCATCTTTACTTTGCCTGAAAATAACGCAACAACCTTTCATCTTTACTTGTTTGCCTGAAAATAGGCAAAACGTTTCATCTTTACTTTGCCTGAAAATATGGCAAAACTTTTCATCTTTACTTTGCCTGAAAATACGGCAACACCTTTCATCTTTAGTTTGCCTGAAAATAAGGCAACACTTTTCATGTTTACTTGTTTGCCTGAAAATGAGGCAACACTTTTCATCTTTACTTGCTTGCCTGAAAATAAGGCAACACCTTTCATCTTTACTTGTTTGCCTGAAAATAAGGCAACACTTTTCATCTTTACTTGTTTGCCTGAAAATAAGGCAACACTTTTCATCTTTACTTGTTTGCCTGAAAATAAGGCAACACTTTTCATCTTTAGTTTGCCTGAAAATAAGGCAACACTTTTCATCTTTACTTGTTTGCCTGAAAATAAGGCAACACTTTTCATCTTTAGTTTGCCTGAAAATATGGCAAAACTTTTCATCTTTACTTGTTTGCCTGAAAATAAGGCAACACTTTTCATCTTTAGTTTGCCTGAAAATAAGGCAACACCTTTCATCTTTACTTGTTTGCCTGAAAATAAGGCAAAACTTTTCTTTCTTTAAAATAAGGCTTTTCATTTGCCTGAAAATAATAATCAAATTTGGAAAATGAAAAAAAAAGCAAGCTCTGGGTATGTATCAGCTGTTATCCACACTACCCCCCCCCCCCCCCCCCCCCCCTCCATTGTCCAGCCAAAGACTGCTGGGTTGACCGCTGGTGGACGGTCGTTGTGGGTTGAAGTGGGTTCACTCGATGGAGTCGATGGTCATACACCTACAGCTGCAGCCGGTCACCGGGCAGTCCCCATGGTCCCTGAAACCATTACCGTGTACATCAGCACCGTTAGTCTGTGTCCCTCAAACCATTCCTAGTGCATCAGCACCGTTAGTCTGTGTCCCTCAAACCATTCCTAGTGCATCAGCACCGTTAGTCTGTGTCCCTCAAACCATTCCTAGTGCATCAGCACCGTTAGTCTGTGTCCCTCAAACCATTCCTAGTACACGAGCACCGTTAGTCTGTGTCCCTCAAACCATTCCTAGTACACCCGCACTGTTAGTGTGTGTCCCTCAAACCATTCCTAGTACACGAGCACCGTTAGTCTGTGTCCCTCAAACCATTCCTAGTACACGAGCACCGTTAGTCTGTGTCCCTCAAACCATTCCTAGTACACGAGCACCGTTAGTCTGTGTCCCTCAAACCATTCCTAGTACACGAGCACCGTTAGTCTGTGTCCCTCAAACCATTCCTAGTACATCAGCACCGTTAGTCTGTGTCCCTCAAACCATTCCAACTTGTCGCGAATTGTCGTCTGCTGTTAGTCTGGTGCACAAGGGGAAATTTCGATTCTTTAGCCCTTTGTGCGCAACCATTTCATTTATTTTATAACCGGCGTCGAAATAAATAACTTCGTAAATTAACCGGCGTCGGGAACAGAGCTTGCTGACCTGAGGCCATTTGCTGTGCTCCTGAGCGGGGTGTCCTGGCTGTCTGAGACAAGTTCGGGGAGCTGTGACGGGTTCACCGACCTGCAGACGGCTAGGTGTGTTGTTAATTAATTTCGGCACTCGGTTTAGGTTTAATTGTCACAGGAAGAGCAGAGGCAAGTCGGTAGTAATTTTTCTTGGTGATAGGCTGTGATAAGAGTAGGTGTGTAGAGTAGGCATAGAAAAGGGGGAAAAAAAACCGACGACAGGAGTCAAATTCCTAGGGACAAGGTTGGTTAAAAAAAATGTACTAGATGTGTTTAGGGAAGTTATCAGTTTAGGGGAGAAATTGCTGTGTAAATGTAGTCCAGCCAGCCAGCCATTTAGTTGTAAAGGGCCGCGAGGCTGAAGTGGAGCGACGCCGTTCGTGCTGTCCCTGAGCCTTGGGAGGGCTACACTTCGCGCGTCGGACTTCTGAATTTTATTAACCTTTTTTTAAACTAATTTAAGGCGCAGTGCGGTTGTGCCAGTTAACCAGACTATTTCTTTTTAGTTGTCGCCACAGCGATAACTGGTGACAGCAACAATGAGTGTGGGGTATTTCCTTACACTTCATTAGTAGGTTAATTGGGATGGGGGTATTTTGTTAGCGAGTTATTGCCCTTGTTCAGTGACAGGCAAAGTAGCCTTTCACTGCAAGGGGTATAACTAGTTGAGTTGACATTGTTTAAATAAGTTTTATTTTGTCGTGGTTTATTACCAGCGAGGTTGTTGTTTGGTGCTGAAATTGGGTTCAGCCATTGCAGCGTTGAATAGTAGCACACACATTTGGGGTGCATTTTGGTTAAATATATATACTCGTGGGTGTTCGGTTCTTGTTCACTCTTGTAGGTGGATGAGTGATTACTAGTGTTGAGCACTCAGTTTTTGTGGTTTTTGGAGTTTGGAATATTGGGTTTATTCACGTTGAGTGAAGGGAAATAATTTTCAGTTAGGAGTTAATTGTAAATTATAACAGTTGGTGGGAGTTTTAGTTGAAAAGACAGATCATTGTTGATAAACACCGGTGTGTGAGATCTGGTCTTTGACTATACTTCAACTATCTGTTTTGCCTTTCTAGTTACAGTTAATTGTAATTATAATACACTACTCACAAAAAGTTAAGGATCACTATGAGAAAACAGGTGCGCAATAAACTCCGTTCGCTCCTGTTATTTATTTCTCAGTCAAGCCAAATTGTTATGAATTCTTGTTCAGCTGTAAGTGGGCGATGTTGTGTTAACACAACATCGCCCACTTACAGCTGAACAAGAATTCATAACAATTTGACTTGACCGACAAATAAATAACAGGAGCGAACGGAGTTTATTGCGCACCTGTTTTCTCATAGTGATCCTTAACTTTTTGTGAGTAGTGTATTATAATTACAATTAACTGTAACTAGAAAGGCAAAACAGATAGTTGAAGTATAGTCAAAGACCAGATCTCACACACCAGTGTTTATCAACAATGATCTGTCCTTTCAACTAAAACTCCCACCAACTGTTATAATTTACAATTAACTCCTAACTGAAAATTATTTCCCTTCACTCAACGTGAATAAACCCAATATTCCAAACTCCAAAAACCACAAAAACTGAGTGCTCAACACTAGTAATCACTCATCCACCTACAAGAGTGAACAAGAACCGAACACCCACGAGTATATATATTTAACCAAAATGCACCCCAAATGTGTGTGCTACTATTCAACGCTGCAATGGCTGAACCCAATTTCAGCACCAAACAACAACCTCGCTGGTAGTAAGCCACGACAAAATAAAACTTATTTAAACAATGTCAACTCAACTAGTTATACCCCTTGCAGTGAAAGGCTACTTTGCCTGTCACTGAACAAGGGCAATAACTCGCTAACAAAATACCCCCATCCCAATTAACCTACTAATGAAGTGTAAGGAAATACCCCACACTCATTGTTGCTGTCACCAGTTATCGCTGTGGCGACAACTAAAAAGAAATAGTCTGGTTAACTGGCACAACCGCACTGCGCCTTAAATTAGTTTAAAAAAAAGGTTAATAAAATTCAGAAGTCCGACGCGCGAAGTGTAGCCCTCCCAAGGCTCAGGGACAGCACGAACGGCGTCGCTCCACTTCAGCCTCGCGGCCCTTTACAACTAAATGGCTGGCTGGCTGGCGCCCCAGAGCGGAGAACACCAACTAAAATTTACCATTTAAAATCACTAGGCCTATCTCTCTCTGGTTACACATCAATGCTTCATTCTATTGTTTTACAACTGTGCTGACATTGATTTCGCAGCTCTGCTTATTCAAAGCCAATTTAATTTATTTTAGGTGTGTAGCCCGGTGTGTACCAACCTCTGGCCTAACTTAATTATTACTACACCCAAGTCTTTGCCGTGTAAATGCATGTGTGGGGAATACTCAATTCATGGTTGGACTTGGCTCATGAGTTGGTAACGAACAACACAACATAAAATCTTTACTTGGCCTACGACACATCCCCCACCCCACACTAGGACATATGGAAATCTGCAATGACGACTCGACTACTGTCTTCTTTACTCTAGTCGACTTATTCCACCCTGTAAAATCTATGCCCTGCTTATTGTGGTATTGTTGTGGTGCCATGTGTTTACACATTCATTCATTTAATTTAGAAAGATTAAAATAATATGTTTACACATTCATACCTTAACTTAACTATGCACATATCACAGTATAAACCTGAAAATTCGGTTCGGCAAACCGACTACATTTACACAGCATTTTCTCCCCTAAACTGATAACTTCCCTAAACACATCTAGTACATTTTTTAACCAATCTTGTCCCTAGGAATTGACTCCTGTCGTCGTTTTTTTTTTTCCTTTTCTATGCCTACTCTACACACCTACTCCTATCACAGCCTATCACCAAGAAAAATTACTACCGACTCGCCTCTGCTCTTCCCGTGACAATTAAACCTAACCGAGTGCCGAAATTAATTAACAACACACCTAGCCGTCTGCAGGTCGGTGAACCCGTCACAGCTCCCCGAACTTGTCTCAGACAGCCAGGACACCCCGCTCAGGAGCACAGCAAATGGCCTCAGGTCAGCAAGCTTTGTTCCCGACGCCGGTTAATTTACGAAGTTATTTATTTCGACGCCGGTTATAAAATAAATGAAATGGTTGCGCACAAGGGGCTAAATAATCGAAATTTCCCTTTGTGCACCAGACTAACAGCAGACGACAATTCGCGACAAGTTGCAACCTATATACACCTAAACTGCAGCTCAGAGCTATTTTGACTGGATCTACTCTAGACCAATGAAAACCACGTTGAGATGGCGTGATGTTTTAGGACAGACTCCACAATTAAAGAACACTGGCAAAACGCCTTGTCTACACAAGAAGAGAAATTGGTATAGGAAACTTGAAACTGAGGGGAAGAAAGGATCAACACAGTAGCGTGAAAAGCTTGATACACGAAACCTAAAGAATCTGCCTAACCAATAATCAAACTATCATAAAGTGACCTGTGACACTAGGAATGGTTTGAGGGACACAGACTAACGGTGCTGATGTACTAGGAATGGTTTGAGGGACACAGACTAACAGTGCTCGTGTACTAGGAATGGTTTGAGGGACACAGACTAACGGTGCTGATGCACTAGGAATGGTTTGAGGGACACAGACTAACGGTGCTCGTGTACTAGGAATGGTTTGAGGGACACAGACTAACGGTGCTCGTGTACTAGGAATGGTTTGAGGGACACACACTAACAGTGCGGGTGTACTAGGAATGGTTTGAGGGACACAGACTAACGGTGCTGATGTACTAGGAATGGTTTGAGGGACACAGACTAACGGTGCTGATGCACTGGGAATGGTTTGAGGGACACAGACTAACGGTGCTGATGCACTAGGAATGGTTTGAGGGACACAGACTAACGGTGCTGATGCACTAGGAATGGTTTGAGGGACACAGACTAACGGTGCTGATGTACCGGTAATGGTTTGAGGGACATGGGGACTGGTTTGCAGCTGTAGGTGTATGACCATGGGGAACTTCAACCCGGTGACCGGGCCTGGACACTGCAGGGGGGGGGGGGGGGGGGGGGGGGGGGGGGGGGGGGGGGGGGGGGGGGGGGGGGGGGGGGGGGGTGGTAGGTGATACATACCCAGAGGCTTGCTTTTTATGATGATTATTTTCAGGCAAGCAAGTAAAGATGAAAAGTGTTGCCTTATTTTCAGAAAGTAAAGATCCCGACCGTATCGAGTGAAACCCACTTCAACCAAGTAAAGACCGTCCTCATTTTCAGGCAAGCAAGTAAAGATGAAAAGTGTTGCCTTATTTTCAGGCAAACAAGTAAAGATGAAAAGTTTTGCCTGGAGGCAAACAAGTAAAGATGAAAGGTGGATTTTCAGGGGGGGGGGGGGTGTTGGGGGGTGGCAAACAAGGAAAAGGGCGTTAGTGTGGATAACAGCTGATACATAAACAAGTAGAGCTTGCTTTTTTTTGAAAGGTTTTGCATTTTCCAAATTTTGTTTTGCCTTATTTTCAGGCAAACAAGTAAAGATGAAAAGTTTTGCCTTATTTTCAGGCAAACAAGTAAAAATGAAAGGTGTTGCCTTATTTTCAGGCAAACTAAAGATGAAAAGTGTTGCCTTATTTTCAGGCAAACAAGTAAAGATGAAAAAAGTGAAAAGTGTTGCCTTATTTTCAGGCAAACTAAAGATGAAAAGTTGTTGCCTTATTTTCAGGCAAACAAGTAAAGATGAAAAGTGTTGCCTTATTTTCAGGCAAACTAAAGATGAAAATTGTTGCCTTATTTTCAGGCAAACAAGTAAAGATGAAAAGTTTTGCCATATTTTCAGGCAAACAAGTAAAGATGAAAGGTGTTGCCTTATTTTCAGGCAAACAAGTAAAGATGAAAATTGTTGCCTTATTTTCAGGCAAGCAAGTAAAGATGAAAAGTTTTGCCTCATTTTCAGGCAAACAAGTAAACATGAAAAGTGTTGCCTTATTTTCAGGCAAACTAAAGATGAAAGGTGTTACCGTATTTTCAGGCAAAGTAAAGATGAAACGTTTTGCCATATTTTCAGGCAAAGTAAAGATGAAACGTTTTGCCTATTTTTAGGCAAACAAGTAAAGATGAAAGGTGTTGCGTTATTTTCAGGCAAAGTAAAGATGAAAAGTTTTGCCGTATTTTCAGGCAAAGTAAAGATGAAAAGTTTTGCCTTATTTTCAGGCAAACAAGTAAAGATGAAAAGTGAAAAAGTAAAGTGTTGCCTTATTTTCAGGCAAACAAGTAAAGATGAAACATTTTGCCGTATTTTCAGGCAAACAAGTAAAGATGAAACGTTTTGCCGTATTTTCAGGCAAAGTAAAGATGAAACGTTTTGCCGTATTTTCAGGCAAACAAGTAAAGTTTTGCCTTATTTCAAAGACTCTAAAAGGGTAAGATGGACTACTTAATTAAGAGTTACGGCGAGCCGGGCTGATAGAGTTTTCGTTAGTGGGGTAGTTATCCAAAGTATAACTGACTCATGAAAAGATAACTCTCTCAGGTTTGAAAAAAAGAGTTATGTAACCTAAATGTGTCACGTTTAAAAGGGACATAACCAGTGTTTCTGTCCTCAATACTCATATAGGGAAAAGGGACGTTAGTCTTTTCAGTGTCTTTGCTTATTTTGAGGCAAACAGTAAAACGTTTTGCCTTGTTAGTAGAGATACTTTTTGTTTTCCCGGAGAGAAAGTATTATGTCATGTTCAGACCTCAGGATTATGTAGGATTGTGTATTATTTAGGTGCCTTTACAGTGGAATTCTTGTTTGTTATCAAAGGTCACTTTTAAGTCAGATTTCTTTTCCATTTTTATCCTATTTTCAGGCAAACTAAAGATGAAAGGTGTTGCCTCATTTTCAGGCAAATTGAACTATGGTAAGTCAAAACTGGTCAACTTCGATGTGTTGGACTTACCAGTTGATCAAGTCAAGATGCATCATCCAACAAAGCTGTTGGAAAACGATTTGCAAAGATGAATCACCGATTGTGACGCTAAATGAAAAAAAAATTACCGGTATTTTCCGGAGGCGCACACCCCACACAAAATTCAGATTTTACTCTTCTATTTTCTTACTATATATTATTAGTCATATTATAAGGTGCAGGGGTGTCAGTCTGAGAGAAAAGTGTTGCCTTAGAGTCAGACAAATATGGTTCGTAATTTGACCTTAAATGACCGAAATATTGCGTTTTTCCTTCCTCGTGTGAAGTGACGTCTTTCGAGTTACGTCTATATTTTGCGCACAGTGGCATGTAAATAAATTGTTTTAGATTGCTTCAAAGATCTGAGAAAGGAGAAAAGCAGTTTGGTTGTCAGTTGAATTCTGTCCCCTAAACATTTGTTTTGTTTTGAGAATGTAAACTCACAAAATGATCTAGCCAACCTTGGACTTTTGCCATTCCTTGAAGGTTGGAATGTCGTATTGATTGAAAAAAGATAAGACAGCGACCCCGTGCCCAAATGTTCAACTTGGACTAAGTTGGAGGATTTCTAATAGTCATCGGTTGATTTCATTTCTCCTTTTGTTTATGTAATGTTTTGTTTGTGTGTATGGCTGGAGTGATTTTTGAGGTTTTTTTCAAAATTCAAAATCGTTGCGATGCGAATGAGTTAAAGGTTTTCACATGTGGTGCCATCTGTGTAGCTTGCCCGAGTACTTTTGACTGTGTGTTTACTGTTTGGGGGGCGTGTGTAGCCGACATGTGAATTTGAACTTTGGCAATATTGATGGTATGAGTGTGGGAAGTGTGTGTGTGTGACATTTTTCTGAAAGTGATTTTGTGAAATGAATTTTGTGCTGAAAATGGGTAAATGTGACCCTTTGCTTTGTCCCTGGCTCCCCCCCCCCGACCCCCACCCCCCATAGGGGCACGTTTTGATGGAAGGGGGTCAAATCATCAATTTCCAGATTTGGACTCATTATTAAACACTAGCTAAGTCTTTCTCTACCTCACCCAGAAGTATCGAAGTGTAATGAAATTTAACGCCCTCTGGTCTGGAACAGACACACATATGGGACATTAGTAGATGTAAAGATGGTGGGAACGATCCTTGAGGCAATGCCCGGAGGCAGTGCAACACCAGGAAAGTCCCGAATTTGTAACAATACAGATGTGTATTGTCTGATTTGACGTGTACAAAAGCGACCCTTTCTGCCTTAAAAGAGTGTTTTTATCAGAAACTGGTTGTTTTGTGCACATTTTGAAACTTTTCGGTTGTATTTTCTCATTTTGCCCTTCCTTGAGTACACGACTTCAAATCTTCATACCTTTGCAACAAATATTAACTTTTTTGTTTTTTTGAAAGCTCTTTCAATGCAGAATAATTTGTTAAAAATTACCCCAAATATTACCCCTGGGACATTGCGACTCGTTTTGTGAAGACTGGCCTGGTCATTTTCAAGGGTGATTCACCATTGGTTTGATTGTGTTATATTTGTTTGGGTCGTAAAAGTGTGGTTGCGCACCTTAAATCAAAATTGGAGCCAAGAAATATTGCTGTCTTGTAGTTCTTATGAGAATATTACTTGGATTTTATTCCTAAGCTGATGCTGTTTTCATTTTGATTCTTTTGAAATGTTATTTCATGTCTTTCTTTCATGCATTATCATGTCTTTCTTCTATTTCTATGAAACATATACCATAATTTTCGGACTATAAGGCGATATTTTGTTCTCCAATTTCGACCTATGCGCCTAATAAATGAGGGTGCCCTGTTAGTGAACAAAATCGTGAGAAGAGAGGCAATGATTGCCATACTCAGTACAGTCTACTGTGAGTCACAACATCGAAAGTGGTAACTAGTCGCCGATACGACTAATACTCACGCTAAAATGCTTCAAAATCCCTATTATCATCCGAGATACCGTCCAACAGATGCCATAACCCTTCATTGGATGTAAAAAGCATCGTTGTAGAGTTTAAAATGCCATAATTCTACCAGTTTTCGTGAAGAAAAGTCCAAACACAACAACCGGAAGTCGCAAAAACGGAAGTTTGATTATTTGAGAAGGGAGCCAACTCGTTTATGACAGCAGTAATGGCGGTCGGTAAGCATTTACAGGACGTGTACAGGCTTCAAACTTCGACTTTCTGTTGCGAGGTGTGTATCGCCTTATAAATGAGGGCGCCTTTTACTTTAATTTTTTGAGATTTTTCTTGAAAATTGCCCCATTCGCCTTACACACAGCAGCGCCTAATGATCCAAAAACTACGGTAACCGTAGTCTCTGTGTCTGTCTTTCTTCTGAAAAGTTGAATATGGAAATGAATTTGCGCATTTCGAATGGTGGTTGACTACGGAAGATTTGTGAATTTTTGTGAACTTGTATTTCTTAATTATGGGAATATTAGTTGGAATTTATCACTGGTGTTTATCTTTTGGTTCGTTTGAAATGTTATTTTGTGTCTGTCTTTTATGAACTGTAATTTACGGCCCATAAGGCGACACAGCGCATAAGGCGCACCCCCTGCTTTTTATTTTAAAAAAATCGTAATTTGAACACAGATAGGGCGCATACACCCGATAAGGTGCAAAGAAACCAAAGAAATCAAAAAAGGAAGAACGAAACGATCAGCGAAAGTAACATCATTACAGGGCCAGTGACGGAAGTGGAAGCCTAACTATATAACTATATTTGAATGCAATGTGAGTGAACTGTTGTCGGTTTGTTGTGGAAGCTACCAGAGCATGGTGAGTTGTTCATTTCAACTCTCCACCTCCTTACTTTTTTCTGTTTAGAGCATAGAAAGGGTGCATGCGCCGGATTGGGCGCAGGGGTCAAAGTTCAGTAAAAAAAAAAGTTGCGCCTAATAGGCCGTAAATTACGGTATCTATTGTTGTTGTTTATTGTTGTTATTTTCTTTTATTTCTATGAAATGTAATCATAGTCTATGCATTTATCTATCTTCTTTCTGAAAAGTTGGAAGGTGGAAAGGAATCTGCACTTTATTTCGAATTGTGGTTGACTCTGGAAGATTTGTCATGCTGAATAACTGGAATCAAGTCATTTGCTTTTATGCCTATGAAAAAATCATGTTGTATGATTCACTTGTGGTACAGTGGAAACTCCCTTAAAAGACCTTCAAAATAATCCAAAACGAGGTCTTCTTCTTCTTCGATCGCTCAGACAGTTTCCTGTCAATTATGAGTGCAGATGCGTCATGCTGCTGTTATGCGCCTAACAAAGAAACAATTAGGCCCAGCAAGTCCGACTTCGGCTGGAGGAAATGTTTTTGAAAGTGTTTCGTGAAAAAAAGGGCAGGAGAATGGACCGGTTAGAGGCAGAAAGATAGTAGATGACAGTAAGCAAAGGGAAAAGGCAGAGTCAAAGAGAGAGTGACAGATTAGAGGAAGTTACAAGCACAGAACTTCCAGAAGGTGGGGGAACTATTTATACAAAGGACCCCCCGGTATCCCCATGGGGGGACAAAACGAGGTCTTAAAAGGGGGAGGGGTCTTATAAGGGAGGTAATTTTAATACTTGCAAAGAAGGGCAATGGTCTCGGAGAAGTAGGTCTTATATGAGAGGGAGTATTATAATGGGAGGTCTTATAAATGAGGTTCCACTGTATGTGAAGACTGTTGATATGTACACGTGTTATGCAAATGAAGTAGAGTGCTGATAAAATGGCCTAAGGTATGAATGGACATTTGAATGTTATCAGCCGACAGCTTGTACAATTTGTGCAATTTTTCTTTATGACGAGACACATTTTTGTTGATAATTATGCTGTCATTCATTGAAATTGAAAGAAAAATGTTTTTGAAAATGAAATGTTGAAATAAAATATGGCTGTGTTTGTATGTGCGTTGGTATATGCGTCACGTGTGTGTGCGCGTACGTGGATACATGTGCATGCATGTGTGTGTGCCTCTGTGTGTGTGTGTGTGTACCTCTGTGTGTGTGTTTATGTGTCTATTTGTGTGTGTGTGTATTTGTGAGGGAAAAACGTCCTGAGTTGCCACAGCCCAAACTATCAAACTAATCATTATGAAAGTTGCCAGAATGGTTCCTAATGAACTAAGTATGAAGCCCCTGAGAAGATCCAATATTGGTGCCATTTTTTTTAAGAACCCTAGGCTGTGTACACACATAAGCGGATATTCCATGCGGAAACCTGTGCGCAATCCATAAATAAGTGAAACAAAGAAGGGAAAAGATTTGCGCACGTGTCCGAATTTCCCCTATATGCTTACGTAATCTTTAATCCTTCTTTCTTCCACTTATTTAAGGGTTTCCGTACAGAACTTACATGTCTAATGTGAACCAGGCCTTACTTGCGAGTTTTTCTTCTATTTGCACAACCTCATTTACCCCAGATAGAAAGTCGTTAGAGATACGAGCTTTTGGTGGAAGGTGGCGTGAAAAATTAGAGAGCTGACTATATGTATCTAACTCAACCCCCATAAAAAGAAATTGAGATACGAGGTTTGTGAATTTCACCGACGATGTTCTGTTTTTGAGAGTTTTGTGCAAAAGCAGAACAGTTTTCTTTGTGTATTCAATGATTAAACAAAAACTCTTGAGTGTTGAGCTGCAGTACACTAAGACTCCCAAATCCATTTACATCAGCGCCAGGCACACAACATGGACCTGCCACATTTAAAGTCTAGGGAACTAAAAGCAGTAAATGAGGGGCAGGAGCTGTGCCGGTTGGGGTTTGTCCATGGTGAGCGCTTCGCTAGCCGGAGTGGTCCTGCCTGGATACTGCAAAATAAAGGCCATTAAAAAAAAATCTTTAAAGGGACCTAGATTATCAGTAACACTCAGTATTAGTAATTAACAGCAAGACAGAAGGATCAGTAGTGATTCTTCTTCTCCTTTGCTTCGACATGCTCATTCTTCTTCTTCTTCTACCGTTGAGTATCCAAAATCATCAGTTTGATTTTATGATACTATAAGCGGTCGAGGTCCGAAGTCGGGCATCAAAAAGAGACAAAATAAAACAAAAACCTACTCTACGAAGATGACCCAGCCAGTCGGGTCTCGCTGATCGAGCCCCCGACGTGATGCTGAGTCGGCAGGAACACCTAAACTAGGGGGTGGGGGTGGGGATTTGCATCTTGATGGAGGACTAGAACGCGCCGGCTGAAGAGGCAGAGACAGCCTCCTCAGGTAGAGTTCCTGTCGGTGATGGTGCGCGGGAAGAAAGAACTTCTTCTTCTTCTTCTGTGGTGGTGGCCAGCTTCCCTTTATAGAAGTAAATGCACACACTTTAGGGGGTGACCAAAGAAAAAGAATCAGAAGAAAGAAAGCAAAGACAAAAATCAGCTATCACACACAGTCCAGTCTACTTGAATTTACTTGGGTCCAGTAGGAAAATATAAGATGCAGCAAACAAAATTAAAATTTCCTATTTCTGGACTGGGATGAGGATATTTACAGGGAGCTGCCGGCAGCTACTAATTTTCACGTTCGCCCCCAGGAAGCTGGGAACTAGCCGACCCTAGACACTCCATAAGGCAGTGCCCAGGCCCCAACCAAAAGGACAAACAAACAAATCCCTAACTACTGGGGTAAAAAAAGACAATTGGGGATGAAGGGATTGGTGTGGGGGCGTTTGTCCAGGGTTTTATTGCTGGGATGTGGCTGAGACACCAAGGGTCTGGGGCGTTGGTCCACTTCAGGTGGTGCTGGAGTCGAAGGATGCCAGGGATGATGCAGCGACAATGTTCTCCTGTATTCTGTCCGGCACTGGATGGTGGATAGTTGCCGGCTGTGTCCTCTTCTGAGGCGAGTTGGAGCTGACTTCAGTCTGGTGTTGTCGACTTTGACAATGCCGTTCAAGATCTTATAAAGCATTGTAAGCCTGGTAGACTTTCTGCGGTGCTCAAGTGTGGGTCATCCTAACTAAGAAAGCATGTCAGTTACACTGGAGGTGTTGTGGTAGCGGTTTAACACGAAGCGAGCCGCCCTTCTCTGTACATGCAGCTTCGATTTTGTCCACGTTCCTCCGAGTGTGGGGGTCCCACACAGAACTGGCATGTTCCTCCTAGTGTGGGGGTCCCACACAGAACTGACATGTTCCTCATCAGGTGTGGGTGTCCCACACAGAACTGACATGTTCCTCATCAGGTGTGGGGGTCCCACACAGAACTGACATGTTCCTCCTCAGGTGTGGGTGTCCCACACAGAACTGGCAGGTTCCTCCTCAGGTGTGGTTGTCCCACACAGAACTGATATGTTCCTCCTCAGGTGTGGGGGTCCCACACTGAACTGGCATGTTCCTCCTAGTGTGGGGGTCCCACACAGAACTGGCATGTTCCTCCTCAGTGTGGGTGTCCCACACAGAACTGGCATATTCAAGCAGGGGTCTGACATGGGTCAGGTATGCTTTCTCCCTCAGTTCTGATGAGCAGATCTTCAGATTTCGTCGTAGCCTAGAAAGCCCAGCATTCTAGATGTTTGCCTTTGATGTTATGGCCTCAACATGCAAGTCCCAGCTGATGTCCTTCTGGATGGTGATGACAAGATACTTCACTGAAGTCACTGTGTCCAGGGTGTGGCCATGTAGGTCATAGCTATGGCGGTGTGGTGTTCTACTCCTTGACACAGGTAGGACAATACACTTTTTGGGATGGAATTCCATATCCCAATTTCCTTCCCAGTCTGCCAGGTGTTGGAGATCATGTTGCAGCTGTCTTTGGTCCTGTTCGGAAGTGATGGTTTTGTAGAGTGCTGTGTCGTCCGCAAACAGTCGTGTTGGTGAGGTCACTTGCTCTGACAGGTGATTTATGTAAGTGAGGAAGAGACTGCAGGGTCCAAGCACCGATCCTTGGGGGACGCCGGATTTTACGCAAGCGTATTCCGATCGGGCTCCCTTGATTACAACTGTCATCTTGTTGACGATTCTGAGGCATACTTCTTCTTCTTCTTCTCCTTAGGCAGCCAACTTCATCACGTTGAAGGTTCTGCTACACTTTAGGGGGTAGTACGAAAAAGAGAAAAAGATAGAGTCCAAAGCGAAATGATAACATTATGGGGAAATAGAAAGAAAGAAACGATTGCAAGCTAGTCAGGAAGTAACTGAAGTATTTACAGGTACACAGTTTACTATGTAGAAAGATATTAATGAGATTTAAAACCGAAAAAAGTTAGTTAGATATGTGAAGATTTGATTTGGCAGGGGGGTTGGGGGGTGGAGGGGGGATTTGGGGGGGGGGGGGTGATAGAGGGAAAGACGAGTTAAAGGTCATGCCCGACCGTTAAATGTCCCCAGTCTGGCCAGGGACACCCGGGCCCCACATGATGCATGTAGAGTGACTGACATGCACGACCGGTCGACTGTTTAGTCCCCCCAGATCAACCGGGGAAACACGGGCCCCACAATGATGCGCATGCACAGGAGTATTTGTATTTAGGGGACAATACATGTATGTAAAATGGGGGGGGGGGGGGGGGGGGTGGGGGGGGGGGGGGGGGGGGGGGGGGGGGGGGGGGGGGGGGGAGGGGGAGGGTGGGGGGGGGGGGGGGGGGGATCTGTGTTTTTAGGTGTGGGGATGCAGGGGTTGGAGGTAAGGGGAAGGCATAGGAATGGTTGTTTAGTAGAGGTGCTTTTGGAGGCCCCTCTTGAAAGCCACCATATGCAAAGGACTGGGTGGAGGCAACTTCCTCAAGGAGGCCGGCAAGGATCCACTGCGGGATAGTGCGAGGAAAGAAAGTGGACTGTCTGTATTGAGTTCTATGGCTAGGGATGTGGTATGAAGCTGAGTGAGATTGACGGAGACTTTTCTTCTGCAGGGTATTTGTTGGAAGATACTTGGAATTGATTTGGAGGAGTTCTGTGTGGAATTTAAAGAAGGTAGTCAGACGGGCTTCAGTTCGACGGGTCTGTAGAAGGGGCCATTTCAAGTTTTTCAGGAGGTCTGCCGATCTTGTTGCCTAACGGTAGTCTCGGGTCACCCATCTTGCAGCTCGGCTCTGGACTTTTTCGATGGCGTCAATGCTGCTCTTGTCACAAGTTGTGGGGGTCCCAGACTGGGCTGGCGTATTCCAGGAGGGGGACGCACCATAGCTTTGAAGGCCTGTTCCTTGGACTTTTTTGTTGTTGACTTTCAAGGCCCTCCTCAGGAATCCCAGACTTTTGTTTGCCCTGCTGACCATGTCATTCACAATCACATGGGTGTCCCACCTAAGATCAGCAGAAATCCGTGACACCCAAGTACTTTGCATGGTGCACGCACTGGAGCTGGTGTCCGTGATGGATATAGGCCTTCTCCAGTGTCTTTTTGCGCCTGGTCGCATGTAGGACAGAGCATTTC
>CM065696.1:35566907-35569407 GCA_017654935.2 Phymorhynchus buccinoides
ATAACTGTAACTGAGTCAGCAAATGGTGGATTTTACTGTGTATATGTGAGCACCATTATACACAAAGTTCTGCTATGCCTTTCATTACAGTGGAACCTCCTGTAATAATGACCTCCCATTTGACACTCCCTCCCACATATACCTGACTTCTCCGAGACATTGCCTTCTTTGTAAGTATGTATAAATTACTTCCCTTATAAGCCCCTCCCTTATAAGACCCTCCATTATAAGACTCACCTCCACATAAGACCACTTCTCTGAGACATTGCACTTCTTTGTAAGTATCATCTTACTTCCTATAAGACCCCTCCTTATAAAGACCCAGTCCCATTATAAGAATCCCTCCCACATAAGACCTACTCTCTGAGACTATTGCACTTCTTTGTAAGTATTTATAATTTACTTCCCTTATAAAGACCCCTCCCTTTATAGACATCCCATTATAAGACTCCCTCCCACATAAGACCTACTGTTCTCTGAGACATTGCACTTCTTGAAGTATTATAATTACTTCCCTTATAAGACCCCCCCTCCCTTATAAGACCTCCCATTATAAGACTCCCTCCCACATAAGACCTACTTTTCCTCTGAGACATGCAACTTCTTTTGTAAGTATCATAATTACTTCCCTTATAAGACCCCTCCCAACATACTACCTACTTCTCTGAGACTGCACTTCTTTGTAGTATATAATTACTTCCCTTATAAGACCCCTCCCTAAGACCTCCCATTGAGATAGAACCCTCCCCATAAGACCTACTTCTCTGGACAATTGCATTTCTTTGTAAGTATTTAATGACTTCCCTTATAAGACCCCTCCCTTATAAGACCTCCCATTATAATACTCCCCGCCCAAATAAAGAACCTACTTTCTCTGAGAGACTTGCACTTCTTTGTAAGTATTAAAATTACTTCCCTTATAAGACCCCTCCCTTTCAAGACCTCATTTTTGGAAGATTTTTTAGTCTGCTACGGAGGGGAGGTTCCAACAGTATTTTTTTTTCCAAAAGAATGTTCAACTCTGATTTACACAAGAGCTCTCTTGCGTCTTAAAAAAATACAACTGAAACAAGCCACTCTTGCTGTAAGATCGTTGTTATTATACCTCTTAGCAAAGTAGATTGATTAAACTACTGCTAGATAGATGATTAAATGCTAGCAATTAATCTACGCAGTTAATTGAACTCCTGAATTAATTTGGTTACAGATTAGAACCCAAGTTCCATCATGAAAACGCAGGCCCACACAGTCAAACCGACTTTTTAAAAAAAATGTTGGGTGGAGGGTTTTATAGACGATTTCTGACAAAAATAGGGATAGCACTTTGTGAAAATTAGAGTTGTTACCTTTCCCCGACTTACTCGGTCAAAACCAATGGCAGCATGGCGTCGACTTCAAACCGCAGGATGCCGTCATGGACTTGCAAACAATTTTTTAGAAAAATACGGGGTGGCCAGTTGCTCCAAACTGATAGAACTGTGAGTAAAATATAACACGACATCATCTTTAGAGGTCCACTGCATTCTTCTACCTCTGTGGTCTCCCTCAACACCGAGGCGAAGGCTGGATCTACCTGATGTAAGTAACTTCCCCATGTTGTTTGACCGTTGAATTAGGCGCGATCGCTCCCACCCACCGTGAATTACTGCCCTTAATTGTTTCCGAACAATTCCTATTGAATGGATATTCTTGCTCAAGACTGCTCCAGTGTTTATCAGACGAAGGTGTTTCTTACTGCAGATAATATTGAGACAACTCTGCTGTTCGTTTTCATCAACCGTTTCATTATTTTAGTGTCAGAAAAGGGGGAGTACTGTATCAAACGGACTATAAGGCGATCCCTTTTTCCCCAGACTGAGACCCCTGCGCTTATAATGTGGCTAGATAATGATATTACAAAATAGTGTAACGAAATCTGATTTTGTGTTAAATTGGGGGGGGGGGGGGGGCGCTTATAATGGTGACTGAGAATATAGTCCAGAATAGAATACACAATCTGAATTTTGTGCTAATTGGGTGGGTGCGCCTTACATGTGACTGTAAAATAGTAGAAAATATAAAACAAATCTGAATTTTGTGTTAAATTGGGGCGGTGCGCCTTAATATGAGGTGTGCCTTTATTCCCGTAAAACAAACCACACGTAGGTTGTCTCTTACGTACTGTACAAAAATATTAAAAAAATACTAATAATAAAAACCTACCAGTAAAAGATTCAGATTTTAAATCAGCAGTAATGGGCGTGGGAAATTGTAGGTTTTTAAAGCAAATTTTCAGCTTTTTTTTTGAGGAACCAAGATGAGACATTTCTTAGAGAAAAAACACACAACAGAAACTGAGTACGAATTACTTATGAGTGAGGCAAAATGACAGAATATTCAGTTTACGTTTCCCTTAGAGCCACTGCCTCGTTTTTACAACACCCTTCAACGATAGACCATATCGCCAGCCCAAATTTATCAAATTAAATTTACCCAGGGTAGAGAATATATTTCGTCTGCA
>CM065696.1:35574407-35579407 GCA_017654935.2 Phymorhynchus buccinoides
TAATGGGAGGTCTTATAATGGAGGTTCCACTGTATTTCTTTGCCTTTCCTTCTCTTCCCTCGGTCTGTCTGTGTATGTGTGTATGACAGGCATCAGAATTGTCAGAGGATTCGGAGGATTTCAGAGGATTAAGAATTTCTGACAGAGGATTGGCTTCTCTTGTCAGAGGTTTTGCCTTTTTATTCAGTGTTATCTTTTCTGTTAAATGGCATTTTAAAGTGATTTATCTCTTTATTAACCCAAAAAATTCACCGCCAACCATATTTCAACCAAACATTTCCATTAAATTTACCTGGGTAGAGAACAACATCCATCTGCAGTATTGGGGATTCTTCTGTGACATATATAAAATAAGGTCTATCCTTACTTCCCAAAACTAAGACAATAGGGTCTTTGGATAATAGACCCCAATTTGATGCCTTTTAGTGACATAGGTGTTAAATCACTGTGGTGCTAAAATGCGACTTTGGCGGTGAAAGGGTTAAGCCTTTTTGGTGATGTTGGGAACTCATTTCAGTGTTTTCCCTCTTCAGTGTAATAATAATAATATTGAAAATTTATGACGCACTTACCTCCCGATAAAACCAGGAGCCCAAGGCGTTTACAATGACAAATAGTTAAAAGTTAAAAGTAGTAATAAAAGGCTTCATATAAAGCGTCATAAAATATTTACATAGCACTCAATTCATAAATCGACACAATTGCACACGCACACACAAACATAACCAAATGTCTACGCATCCTCCCATTTGTACAGAGAAAACCACACCTATAAACACCTAATACATGCGCACACAGTGTAGGACCTTGATGGCCCTTTTACCGCGGTTTTTTTCAGAGGATTGGACTTCAGACTGTTAATTATATGATGCCTGGTATAATGTCTGAAAGAGCAGAATAGACTTGTAACATTAAAAAAAAATTGTTTAAATATATTTCTGTCTCTGTTCTTAATCTCTTCTTGTCTGTGTTTGTGTGCTGAACAAAAAACAAAAAAAAAAAAAAAACAACAGAACAGATTTGTGATATAAAAAATCTTTTTGGTAGTTAGGATTTCTAATGTACATGAGTGTTAAGCCTGTGCCACACGGCGTGTAAAATCTTATGGGGATGCAATGCGATTGTGTCATGATTCACGTGAAATACTTCCATCTAAAAATAATTCTGCCATTTTCGCTCACTATGCTCAAGTAGACCCAATACACGAATTTCACGTGATTCTTGACTCGCATCGTCAAAATCGCATCGCATTCAATTGCGATTTTCATGTCATATGGCTGGCCCTTTGTAGTTTCAAGGTGCACATGCACTGAATCAGGAAGCTGGCACTGAGTTTTATATGACCTCCCCCCCCCCCCCACCCACACCCCCTCCCTCCCTCCTTGCAACTGTCTGGCAAGCTAGCATCCCCCCAAAAACCCGATAATGATCTGTGATTGACAAAAACTGATCGTTATCGGCTGAGCATGTCACCGGCTCCGAAACCTACAGTCACGTAGGTTTGGATAGTTTAATGGTAATACCGATGACCATGATGATTGATGATGATGATGATGATGTCATCTGATGACCATTCTTTCTGTCTTTGTCGATTGCTCAGACAGTTTCCTGTCTATATGAGCGTAGATGCGTCAAGCTGCCATTTTGGTATTAGGTATTAGTGTACTTTATATATAGTCACAGAAGCGTCTCTGTGAAATTCGTGTTGCAGCCACCTGAGAGCGCGTCCCACAGCCAGAAAACGCCACCCAAAAATGTTTTTGATTTTGTTTTTGCATGCAATTTTTGTGACTGAACCCTGGAAGGAAAGGGGGAGGGGGGTGGTTAAATTTTGGACCAAATCACAACTTTTTTCGTTGCCACTGGGTTTAATTTATGCTAAGTGCATGGGCACACACGGGACCTCGGTTTATCGTCTCATCCGAAAGACTCCACGTTCAGACCGTAAGGCCTAGTGCAAAGTGAGAGGAAAAATCCCCTGTACCCAGGTTCGAACTCGGGTTTACTTGACACGAAGCGAACGCGCTACCATCGTATACAGTAACTAATGGTTACGCCCAGCATAAAATAATTACGCGCAGCATAAAATAGTTAGGCCCAGCATGTCCGTCTTCGGCTGGAGAAAATCTTTGAAAGAGTTTCTAGAACAAAGGCTGGAGATTATGGACCAGTAAGGCTGTGTGCTCATATACTTACAAGTTCCAGGCAGATATTTATGCGCGATCCGAAAAACACACACCTGGAAGTAAGAAATATGAAAGAGTGTGCCCATTACATGCAGAAATCCATCCCATATCCCATCCGCTTGTTTCTTACATAAGTGTATGGGGTTTCCGTACGGAACTTGCGGATAAACTGAGGTCCCGTGTGCCCATGCACTTAGCGCACGTTAATCCCAGTGGCAACGAAAAAGTTGTCATTTGGTCAAAATTGACCACCACCCCTTTCCTTTCTCATCAGTCACACAAAAATCGCATTGCAAAAAACAACAACAAAAAAACAAAAAAATGGGTGGCGCGCCTCTGGCTGGTGACGCTCTCTCCAGATGGGAGCAACCCGAATTTCACAGACACGCCTCTGTGACTATAAAGTACCTAATACCTAAATCGCACAAGGCCTAAGATGGTAGATGACAGCAAGCAAACGGAAAAGGGTCCGAGTCAAAGAGAATGACTGATTAGAGGAAGTGACAAGCACAGAACTTCCAGAAGGTGGGTGAACTTTTTGCACAAAAGACAACAACCCCACGCACCCCTCCAGTATCCCCATGGGGAGGAGGGTGGGCGGCAGGGCTCCCAGGGACCCCCATTTGGGGGTCTATGAAGTACTAACATTCTAAAGGACCCTCTAAAAGAATGTGCAGGGGGTCCCACGGATGCACTCGAAAAATCATTTTTAGCATTCGCAATGCCACTGGGACCCTCTATCCCGCTTCTAGGACCCTCTATAATGTAAGTGAAGGAGTCCCTGGGATCCCTTGTTTTGTGGGATGATTGGGAGTCCTGGAGGGGGGGTGGGGGCAGGATGATTTGATGATAATGATGATGACCAGCCAGTGATGGAAAATTGCTGACTGGGTGACAGTTTGCTGCATTAGTCACGGCTCACACACACTCTCTGCTGCCAGATCAATGTTCTCAGTGATTGGCTCGGATCCTGTGTAAATAGACCCCAGGGTTTGCAATATAAAATAAATAAAAAGATTTTGTGAATCTGCATCGCTGTGGTTCAATAACGAACAAGAATCTGAGTTTGTCGGGGAGAGAGTCGTAAGCCGGGGGGGGTGGGGGGGATAGTGTTTACCCTTTCGCCACCAGTCATTTTTCAGCAAAAAAACATTAAATTTAATTTGGTAGAGGAAAAAAATTATCTGCAATATTGGGAATTCCTCTGTGACATGTATAACATTAGCCTAAAATCCCCCAAATCAGGCCGGGTGTTTAAATCCCCAATTTTGTTATCAGTGACGAAAACCATTTTGGTGCATGTTTAAAAAAGGGAAGTTGGGCCCTGTGCACGTTGTGTGTGTGATGCCTTTTGTGTGTGTGTGTGGTGTGTTAAACCATTGTGGTGCATAAAATGCGTTGAGTGTGACAGTGTGTGTGGTGAAAGGGTTGTGAATAGGGTCAAGTTGTGTGTGTGTGTGGAGTGTGTGTGTGTGTGTGTGTGTGTGTGTGTGTGTGTGTGTGTGTGTGTGAAGTTGTGTGTACGTACGTGTGGTTTATTTTATTTAACATCTGATAATATTAGACGAAAAATAAAATAAGAAAACATTAGTAATGAAGGTAATCTCTAACTAACAGTTATTAACGTCAGTGATAAATGAAATAACAAAATGAACTTATTGAAATTGATGAAAGACACATCAAAGCAACTTTACAACTTAGGATTGTGCAATGATAGTAGCAGTATTAATGATGAAAGGGATGGATAATATTTGACTGTCATTTTGAAAGTTGGTAACGTCAATAGATTTTTCTCTATAACTTGGAGTTAAAATAAGACATTCTATCAACAAATGACGCAAGTGTGTGCGTGTGTGTAAATGTATCTCTGTGTGTGTGTGTGTGTGTGTGTATTTGTTTGTATATGTGTATGCCTTTGCAAACACCATGGCAAAAGAGGGAAAGTATGCAAACATGGATTCAATAATTGACTTTAACCCCTACACTGCCAGAGAAAAACTGAGAAATTATCAGATTTTCTTATATAAAATTTAAAAAAGAGACCTGTTAGACTCAATGAGTTCAATCTGAGAAAAAATATTGGTCTAGAGATATAATATCTTTCCTGACTTGTCTAAGCCAAAAACCATCATTCCAGGGTTATGACATCAAAATTTGTGACATCATCAATGACATCACACATCCTTAGTAGACAGGACTGGGCAGGGAAGGGATTAAGAAGTGATATTCATGCTTGCTTGTTGCCATTCTTGCTTCTTCTTCTTCTTCTTCTTTCGTCTTCGAAGCGAAAATGGAGTTTTACGTCCTCTCTCTCAGACAGATATCCTTTGTGTCAATTATGAGGCGCAGGCAGTGCGTCATGCTGCAAAGTTATGCACTGCCTAGACAGATTCCTGTCAATTATGAGCCAGCATGTCCGACTTCCCAGCAAGCCGACCTTCTCGGAGGAACATGTTTTTTGAAAGTGTTTCTTGAAAAAAGGGCAGGAGAATGGACCGGTATAAAGACGGAAATATAGTAGATGACAGTAAGCAAAGGGAAAAGGCAGAGTCAAAGAGAGTGACAGGAAGTTACAAGCACAGAACTTCCAGAAGGTGGGGGAACTATTTATGCAAAAGACCCCCCGGTATCCCCACGGGGGAAACCATTCTTGCTAAAAAATGTTGCGCATGAGGCACATAAGCAAGCTCACATTGGGTAAAAACTATATGATTACTATCCGTGAGGCATAAGTAGAGTGGTGGTTATCAGAACCCCAAAATGAACGCTTGCTTGGAATGTTTCACATGTAGCGTTACACAATGGTTGCTTAAC
>CM065696.1:35584407-35604316 GCA_017654935.2 Phymorhynchus buccinoides
CTTGTATAATTAATTGTGTGTGAGTGTGTGTGTGTGTGTGTGTGTGTGTGTGTGTATGTGTGTGTGTGTGAGTAAGGAAGTAAGAGAACGTTGTGTGTAAGCATCGTGCTTATTTTACTTTCTAATGATTAATTATTTGTTTGCCTTTAATGTTCTTGTTATCAATGTAAAGCGCACTGAGCTCGTGTGAGAAAGAGCGCTATATAATTTCCCATTATTAAAACGATCATGCCAGGTGGGGAAAAAACAAATGCAGCCAGCTCCGTTATTGAGTATTGTCTTACCCCCACCCCCACCCCCACTCCCACTCCACTCCTAACCCCCATCCCGTACTGTCCAGCGGCTCTCTATTTAATGCTTGTTGGCTTCGTTAGACTGCTTAAGCCTCCCGCTGTGTGTGTAACCTGTGTAGGTTCCCTCTGTGAAATAGGAACCGTTTGTGAGAGAGAGCAAAGGAAAGAAGTGTGCTTTATTTGTGTTCTGATTTCCTCTGGGAATTAGGAACCGGTTATGAAGTGCAGTGGAACCTCCCTTATAAGACCTCCCATTATAAGACTCCCTCCCACATAAGACCTACTTCTCTGAGACATTGCCCTTCTTTGTAAGTATTACAAGACCTCATTTTGGATGATTTTTTAAGGTCTTATAAGGGAGGTTCCACTGTAGTCACACACAAAAAAAGAAATGTGATTTATAAAATTATTGTTTCATTTCCTTTTTTTAAGAGAGAGAAGAAGAAGAAAAGAAACTGATATATTTTGCGTTAATTGTGTTCTTTTCTTATGTGAAGGATGTACTAGTTATGAGGGGAAAAACACCCAAAAAAACCTCATGATACATTTGTGAATTGAGTCTTTATTTTTTTTCATTCGGTGCGAATCATTTCAATCAATCAATCAAATCAATTTATTGTCTTCAAACAGTAGAAATGTTGCCCAGCTTGGTAAAGGTAATTTCTCGGTTTTCATTAACTGGTCATTACACAACATACATTGAAGACCATTCTACACAAACAATTCCAAGTAGATTTTGAAAGTTAACCTTTCTTACACAAACATAAAGCTGTATTTTACCAAAAAAAAAGAAGTTCAGCTAATTAAGATCTTTAGTTAAATGAATATAAAGAATAGAACCCTAACCCTAACCCTTGTGACCATTTTCTCTGTTCAGTTAGGTTAGGTTAGGTTAGGTATCTCTGTGAAATTCAGGTTGCTCCCACCTGGAGAGCGCGTCGCAGCCAGAGGCGCGCCACCCTTTCTTTTCCTTTTTTTCTTTTGCATGCAATTTTTGTGTGACTGATGAGGAAGGAAGGGAGGGGGGTAAATTTTGACCAAATGACAGCTTTTTCGTTGCCACTGGGTTTAACATGTGCTAAGTGCATGGGCACATGGGACCTCGGTTTATCGTCTCATCCGAAAGTTACAGGCACCATTTATGAGATGGAGAGAATGAATAAAACAGGAACTGTGATTCACCCTGCAAGTTGTGAAAGGCAACTGTGGTGCTTTCCCTTGTTGTTTTGGTTGGTTGGTTGGCTTACCCTGGCTAAAAGACTCCAGGGATCATCCCAACAGCGAGAAGCACTTGAACACTAAGGTACAAATGCATCAGCTAGGGATGAGAACATTACGTGTGTGACCGTTTTTGATTACCCCGCCACCACGTGGGCAGCCACACTCCGTCTTCGGGGGATTTTAGACTGATGATGTTATGCTGGGAGCTTGTCATGGCTTAAGACAATCCCTGCACAACCATTCAGAGCATAACAACATTTTGATGTAGCCTTGGCGTTCTAGCTTATGTCAACTAGTCTGACACAGCCTCATGCCAAGGCATGCTTTCCCTTGTGAAATAGGACTTATTTATATGACAGAAAAAAGAAAGTATCTGTGATGATTGGCTTCAAGTGCCTTTTGTTTCCTCCGAGATAGGAAGAGAAAAAATGACTAGGTACATCGCTGGAGTCTTGTTGATTTCTACTGTTGAAATAGGAACCATTTTTATAATGATATAAAATCAAACTGCAATTTAAGCACAAAGAAGTTGAAAAACTTACGCGAGTTTGAAACAAAGCACAACAAAAACGAGTGAACTGAACCAGATTACAATTTTCTTCCTAGTCTCATTTGAGACTTCCAAGCTTGTCAGCTGTGACTTGTCATTATTGCGAGTGGGAGAAACGGTTTCAGTGTGGTCGAAAGTGTGCCATTGAGTTTTAACCCTAATGAGCAAAATTTGACACTTGAATTTGGATTTAGTGAACCAGCTAAGTTTCAACATGGACACTACATTAAGCATAAATATAGCATCCATGGTTTCATCAACTCAGGCGGCATAAGACGGACAGTTGTGTGGGTGTGTTTGTGCCTAAACAAGATCATGTGAATTTTCCTCTCTGTGTGTGACAAGTGTGAACAAGAGTAACCAAAAGTGAGAAATTGCCTTGCCTTCGATATCATGGACTGCTTTTTTTATATTTTGTGGAAAGCTGTTGCATTTGAGGGATTTCTATGCTGTGGTTTTTAACGGCCATTATAGTTGGTGGAAGAAAATAGCTTTGATGTGTGTTCCGTGTTTATTTTTCAACGATGAGATTTAGATTGATAGTGCTGCAGCCCAAGAAACATTTAGATATTCTAGTCGATAGACGATTTGATGAGAAAGCCTTGGGCCTCAACAACCAGAAATAAAATCTTTCTGTCGGACTATTATGAAGACAGTGATGATAAACTACCTCATATAACTGTGGCCACCGGTGACATGTGTTTTCAGTAGCTGTGAAATATGACAGTGTGTGAGACCTCTCAGTCTGTGTACAGAACTCATTTATCTTAAACCACTCAAGGCATTGATTGGGAGATATTAGAGTTTCCTCATCATGCCTTCAGCTGCTTTGTTTTTCCTGTGCTAAAGTTGGTAATATCCGTCCCTAGGATATCTGTTCCGTGCATACTGCTTTTGTTATTAGCAGACTTGACGACAAAGTTTCTTTTCTGAAGTGAAGAAAACTGAACTGATGTTTATGCCTGCGTTTGCATATTTTTTCCCTGGATTTTTTTTTACCAAAGAGATTCCATGTTTAAAGATTTGAAACATACCTCATTCAAACCTCAACAAAATTTGGTCACTACTGTCAAATCAAAAGTCTGTTGGTGCATACTGAGTAGTGTTGTCTGTCCACAAACAGCCTGAAACTCTGGTAATAAAATCCAGTGTTATATGACTCAACTCAACTCAACTCAACTCAACTCAACTTTTATTTTGTCCTCATAAAAACAAGGATAATTTTCTTCCAGAAGAAGAAGAAAACCAGTGTTATCTCACTTTTGTATTAATTTGTTTACTGTATTTTATGGACAAGGCGCACTGGATTATAAGGCGCACTCCCCAGATTTTACACAACATTTTCATCAAAGCCAGAAGCAGGCAAGAAAGCTCTTAAAAGTATTTGTGTCGACATTTTGTGACGAATTTTGAATATTTTCAGTTTGTGGATTGTTGGCAAAGGAGGTGTGCTGGAAAGCTGCGGCAGAGTGTGTTGTGGTGGGAATGTCATCGACAAGTGTGTGTAACTTGGTGACCCGCTTGCTAGCTGCCCTATGAAGCCATGCCATGTGACAACAACGTCTCTTTGTGTCATGGCGTGAACTTCACTTCGGTCACTCCGACACAGAACCATCTTGCTGACGCGTCGGCGAACCTCTCTTCGGGCTTGTCGTCACACCCTGACCCTACAACCTCCCTCATCACGCCTTTCAACACCACCTCCCTCATCACCCTCGACATTTTAACCGCCGCTAACACCAGCCCTAGTGTTTCCCCCCTCCCCCCTGTCTTGGCCCTGAACACCACTCCGTCTCTGCTGCGCGAGGACCCGGTGACACTGAACAGGGCGGAGGTGGTGGTCACCCTCTGCCTCTCCCTGCTGACCATCATCGCCAACCTGGCTGTCCTCTTCCTCAGCAAGTTCGCCGGGGGCGGGCAGAGCCCCACCATGGTGTTTGTGCGCGTGCTGTGCATGTCCGACTTCCTCATGGGCTGCTACGGGCTGGGCAAGATGCTCATGTTCCTCTTCGTGGAGCGGCTGCTGGTCAACTTCTTCCTGCCGGAGAGTCTGTTCTTCACGGCGTCCACGGCCTCCTGCCTGACCCTGCTGTTGCTCAACGTGGACCGCTGCCTGAAGGTGGCCTGGCCCCTGTGGTATCTACAGCACGTGGACAAGCCCTCCATCATCACGGGCATGGTCTTCGTCCTCAACCTCTCCTTCATCCTGGGCTTCCTGCCTCAGCTTGGCTGGAACTCCCAGGGCCCCACCTTCCTGTTCAGCTTCTTCCACTTCTTCCCCTGGCCCTACCTGCTGCTGGTGGGGCTCACCTGGCTGGGCTGCGTGGCGGGCAGCGGGGCGGTGCTGCTGTGGGTGCGCGGGCGCTTCGACCTGACTCTGCACCAGCAGGGCCCCCTCAGCCAGCACCTGACCGAGGTGGAGAAGTACGGCAAGTTGCGGGTGACCCTGCTGCTGGATTTAGCCTCCTGGCTCCTCGTCTACCTGCCGCTCTTCGCCTTATGGGCGGTAGGCTGCTTCCACGGGGTTCTGGGGGCTCGTCCAGGAGTGCAGGTGGCGGTGTATCACTTTGTGCCGGTGTTGATGCTGCGGGGGCTGGGGGCGGCGGCTCTGCAGCTGTACCGCACGGTGCGTGTGCAGGGGCTGGTGAAGAAGCTGGAAGACAGTGAGAGCTCCACCCCTTCCTCTGCCCACAGCCAAGACCATCATCAGCAAGATCGTTCCCGTAACCACCAACACTGGTCGTTGTGCCACAAGCGACTGTCCGAGGAGAACGGGGTGTCCGCCATCTCCTACAGCAACCCCCTGTGTGAGGCCAGCGCCAGCGAACTGACCGCCCTCGGATGTGCCTTCCCCTCCTTCACCATGGATGCTGGACATGATCTGGGGGAGGGAGGGGAGGAGGAGGAGGACATGGACCATGGAATCAACAACCCCGCTTACCGCCCCTCTGTCCATTTTGACCAGGGGCAGGATTTGTGTGGGGTGACAGAGCAGGTCACTGCTTTGTGATGGGAACTGTTTGTGTGTGAAGGACAAAAAGCTTTGCTGAGATAAGAGAATGAATGTGTGTGTTTTGAGGTGTGGGTGTGCAGCAATAGCTTAGACCTTGTTCGAGTTTCCGTCCTTGTGGAATGACCTGGATTTAGTCGTGTTGTTGATGATAATTGTTTTTTTAAAAGATGGAAATTGTCTGTTAAATGCATGTTTATGCAGTTTGTTTTTCATCTAGTTTTTGTTGTGAATACTCTGTGTGTGTGTGTGTGTGTGTGTGTGTGCATGCTCACGCATATATGTGTGTATGTGTGTGTGTGTTGACTTTCTTTTAGATAATGCATAATAATTTGTGACATGACTCGATAGCAGATGCATTTTTAGTGGCATCTTTTATTTTATTTATTCACAGGCATCAGAATTGTCAGAGGATCTGCTAATTTGAGAGGATTAAGAATTTCTGTCAGAGGTTTTGCTTTTTTGTTCAGTGGCGTATTTTCTGTTAAATAGCATTTTTAAATGATTTATCACTATATTAAAGGTGGACCCTGACAGATGAGTTTTTGCAAGAAACACGTCGAGCTCACCAGAAAGACAGCCTTTTCAAGGATCGGAACACTCACTTTGCTCTGGTTTCCTAGAAATTAAACCGTCAAAACGTCGATTCCTCCTTGGCGGAGATGCCGGAGAAAGAAGCCATTTTGGACGGGGTGGGTGGAGGCCACTCATTATGGTTGAAGCTTTTTCTTTTTTGTAGTGCAGTAAAAAAAAAAAATTACAGCTGTTTCCTTTTGTTGTTCTTAAGGTAAACTGTAAAATTAAAATAATAAAAAGACTTGTACAGTGGAACCTCCCTTATAAGACCTTCAAAAATCATCCAAAATCAGGTCTTTGAGGGAGGGGTCTTATAAGGGAGGTAAGTTTAATGCTTTCAAAGAAGGGCAATGTCTCAGAGAAGTAGGTCTTATGTGGGAGGGAGTCTTATAATGGGAGGTCTTATAATGGAGGTTCCACTGTATTGTGAAAATTTCGTGCAAACAATTGGGTCTAAGCTCATAAGGGAGATTCCGCTGTACCACCTTCTGAACCAGGGTTCCTGATTTTTTCTTCCCTTAAGCAGGGGTCACGCTAACGCATGTTTCTTGCGTATTTGACGCGTTTTAAAAACCGCTGACGCATTTTTACGGCGTTTACGTCGTTAATCCTTACGCAAAATGACGTCCACTCAAAATCGCATCTGAGTCTAGATGGTGAATCAGACTTTAGAAGTCCTACGGTACCTGCTACACCAAACATGGGAACAGACTATAGAAAAGTGCCACTGCTTTCAGTAGGCGCAGTGCAGTGTGGCGGGAAAATCACTGTAAGCGCATTGGGGTGATAAATTCAGGGCGGCCGTGTCGACTTTGAGGATCGCCTTGATCGCCGAAAATGACTGGTTAGTGAATAAAAATGCATGTTTTTGTGTGACACATCTTGTTTTCATTGTTTTTAGCTTAGATCTATCATTTTGTTCTTTGACGCAATTTTTTGGATTCCCTTACGCATGTTTTTTGCCGACGTCGCGTAAGCAAAACGGTTTTTCAAAAACACTAGCGCGACCCCTGCCCTTAAGGGGTACACTCACCACCACCCAGTTTTAAGGGGTATTTTCACCCCAGTTTCAAATTTTAAAGGGTCCAGACAAAACCATGAAAAACTCCACCATACTTTGCGCCACGTAATCAAAGACATATCGAGTAAATGAAATTATTTTATTGGATGCTGAGGAAAGGGTCACCAGTGGGCAATGAGCTTCCAACGATTGGTCCTGATTAGGGCTTTCTGCGCTTCTTCTTCTGCGTTCCCAGGCCATATGGCCATAATGGGTAAGGTATGTATGTGTCCGGTTTTCAGTTTTCACTGGTCTCCCCGTTGCGTACAGCCGACACATTCCAAGCTCAAAAAGAGAACATTTTATTTGGAACGATTTTTTTTTTTTTAAGGCAGGAGAATGGGCCAATAAGTCAGAAAGATAGTAGATGATAGAAAGCGAAGGAAAAGGCAGAGTCAAAGAGAGTGACAGATTAGAGGAAGTTACAAGCACAGAACGTCCAGAAGGTGGGGGGAACTATTTCTACGAAAGACCCCCCGGTATCCACACGGGGAGAGACTCGTGGAGGGGGCGGGGTCATCCAGCTCCCTGTATGGAGGCACGAGGCATCCTCACACTGCCCCATCCTGCACTATCTTGTATAATTTTATATCTAGGTAAGCGACTCCAGCTTGTGTCAATAGCCTAGAAATGGCTATCTTGTAGAATTCTAGATCTAGGCAACCGACTCCAGCTTGTGTCAGTAGCCTAGAAATGGCTATCTTGTAGAATTCTAGATCTAGGCAACAGACTCCAGCTTGTGTCAGTAGCCTAGAAATGGCTATCTTGTAGAATTCTATATCTAGGCAACCGACTCCAGCTTGTGTCAGTAGCCTAGAAATGGCTATCTTGTAGAATTCTATATCTAGGCAACCGACTCCAACTTGTGTCAGTAGCCTAGAAATGGCTATCTTGTAGAATTCTATATCTAGGCAACCGACTCCAACTTGTGTCAGTAGCCTAGAAATGGCTATCTTGTAGAATTCTAGATCTAGGCAACCGACTCCAGCTTGTGTCAGTAGCCTAGAAATGGCTATCTTGTAGAATTCTATATCTAGGCAACCGACTCCAACTTGTGTCAGTAGCCTAGAAATGGCTATCTTGTAGAATTCTATATCTAGGCAACCGACTCCAACTTGTGTCAGTAACCTAGAAATGGCTATCTTGTAGAATTCTATATCTAGGCAACCGACTCCAGCTTGTGTCAGTAGCCTAGAAATGGCTATCTTGTAGAATTCTAGATCTAGGCAACCGACTCCAGGTGTCAGTAGCCTAGAAATGGCTATCTTGTAGAATTCTATATCTAGGCAACCGACTCCAACTTGTGTCAGTAACCTAGAAATGGCTATCTTGTAGAATTCTATATCTAGGCAACCGACTCCAACTTGTGTCAGTAGCCTAGAAATGGCTATCTTGTAGAATTCTATATCTAGGCAACCGACTCCAACTTGTGTCAGTAACCTAGAAATGGCTATCTTGTAGAATTCTATATCTAGGCAACCGACTCCAACTTGTGTCAGTAACCTAGAAATGGCTATCTTGTAGAATTCTATATCTAGGCAACCGACTCCAACTTGTGTCAGTAACCTAGAAATGGCTATCTTGTAGAATTCTATATCTAGGCAACCGACTCCAACTTGTGTCAGTAACCTAGAATGGCAACCTAAATTTGAGCTAGGGTTGCTTGAAGTAACGACTGTTAACGCACGAATCATGGTTTTAATGCGTCATCTCGCCCCCTACTTGAGACTTTAAAGGGTAAATCTCACGCGTGGTTTGAGATTCTAGGGGGTGATTTGAGAGGTCTTGTGCGTAAATATGCACAACCTGCGCATTTTCAAGAACCCTGTAAAACATTGATTTGCTTTTCTCCGTTTGTTTTCACATTCTCCTTGGGATTCTGCAATCAATTGTTATTTTGCCTCTACAGGTATTCATTTTTTCATTTTTCTTTTTTCCTGGCATAACATATTCTTCACACACTTAAAAAAGAATCACTATTTTTATGAGCTAAAAATATTTGTGTTGTGTTAATGTTGATATTCACAACATTGGGGGATTTTTTGTTGTTGTATGCCTATCAAATAGCGTTGTAAATGCAGTTACTGTTTGATTTATATATTTTCCTCCGAAGTCGGAATGTGGCTGCTCACGTGGTGGGGTGATCAAAATCTGTCACACACGGAATGTTCACATACGTAGCTGGTGCATTTGTACCACAGTGTTCAAGTGCTTCGGCTGTTGGGATGATCCCTGGAGTCTTTAAGCCAGGGTACGACAACAACATAATATATTTTTAATCCTTGTTGTTTTGTCCATGTTATTTATTTGTAAATGTGCAGTGATTTTTGTATGTCAATTAACGTGCGTCAGATTTTTGGGGGGTTTTCAAATAAATAAAAGCTATATCTATTTGAGTCACATGTTGTGTGAACAACTCAGATTAGTAATCAATGCCAAGGAGTTCATTTTTTCTTTCTTTCTTTTTTCCATTGATGATTTTTCTGTCTGTCTTCGAACTAAGGCTTTGAACGGATGTTGATGGCATTCTGTCAGCTGATACTGAGTATCCCCCCATCACACATGCACACAAATTAATTTCAAATGAACTTGGATTGTCATTGACAGGAGTTGCCTCAGGGCTGCCTACCGCCACCCCCTAAGGGGTATTTGTCCCTGGAAACAGTTCAAAATGGCACCCTGTCCCTGGAATCCACTTTTCTCTCTGGCTTTCCTGGAAACTGGGTAGAATCAAAACAAAATTTATCAGCAGTCGTTTGTCTTGTTACGTAACCTTACTACAGTGGAATCCGTTTAATTGGCCATCGGATAATCGGCCAAAGCTGCTTAATCGGCCAATTTCCTCTGGAATGGAATTTTTTCTTCTTAAGCATGTGTTATTTTGTTTGTTTTTACGGCCAAAGCTGAAATCTTCAATTTCGCTTTATTGGCCACTTTTTCTCTCTAATTTTTCCTCTTTACCCCTTTTTGAGAGGGAGAACATTACAGAGGCAGACAAACTGACAACACGCTTTTGACGTTTACATGGTTGAGTTGGAAGGTGGGCTGTTGCCAATTGACAGACCCTGCATGGCGTTAAAATCACTCAAGAAAACAAAATCATTGTCTTTTACTCCTGCTTCTGTCAGGTTGTAGGATTAATAAACACACACACACACACACACACACACACACACACACACACACACACACACACACACACACACACACATCACAAAAAGGGAAAGAATTTGTATTTGAACTGCAACATTTAATTTTGATGTCATTGCTTTTGACTTGCATAATTGCGTCATACAGTATTTCCATGTTCGTTTTATCGGCCGATTCGCTTTATCGGCCATATTTTTCCTGGTCCCAAAAGTGGCCGATTAAGCGGATTCCACTGTATTGAACACAGGAACACCCTAAACAACAGACTTTGTTGAAATTTTCCTAACAGACATGTTACACATGCGTTATTTAACACTAAAGGATCTCCCCTCGTGAGGATACCGGGGGGGTCTTTTGTATAAACAGTTCCCCCACCTTCTGGAAGTTCTGTGCATGTAACTTCCTCTAATCTGTCACTCTCTTTGACTCTGCCTTTTCCCTTTTCTTACTATCTTTCTGCCTTTTCGGTCCATTCTCCTGCCTTTTTTCACGAAACACTTTCAAAAAAGATTTCCTCCAGCCGAAGTCGGACATGCTGGGCCTAGTTATTTCTTACTTAGGTGCATAACGGCAGCATGATGCATCTGCGCTCATAATTGACAGGAAACTGTCTGAGCGATCGAAGAAGAAGAAGACTAAAGGATCTTGAATGTTCAAGGACAATGATGCCAAAACCAAAAAGAATCAAGAAGACTACAGAAAAATCCAGAGTCGCAGACATTTTGCTAGATCACAAAATAATCAAAAGTTAATGTCCGTTTTAACCCTGATGCATGACAATGCGATGTTTGTCCCCGGAAATAAGTCTCTGTCCCTGGTTTTTAAGCAGTTTGTCCCTGGAAACTGCAACAGAGAGTAAGCAGCCCTGTTGTATGGATGGATGGATGAGTGAATGGATGGATGGATATACTGTTATTAAGTTGGCAGGATTGTTCAAAACATTGTGAAAAAAAGATTTCATGCAATTTGATCAACTGTTAAGGGGTCATGCTAAGAATGATCCATTTAGGATTTAGGCCTTCAAACAGGGGGTGGGGGTAGGGAGGGGGGTGTAATCTCTTTCCCTTTGCAAGTACATATACACAGTGAGAGCTTTACAATTTATCACTCAGGGCCTGTATTCACGTTGAGATAGCATGAGACTTAGCATGATGCTAACTTAGAAGCTCTTCCAATGTCCTATAGGATTTAATAGGACTTTTGGAAGAGCTTCTAAGTTAGCATCATGCTAAGTCTCATGCTATCTCAACGTGAATACAGGCCCAGGTAAATAGAGAAAAAAAAATCCAGCATAATTATGAATTGAAATGTGGATGTAAAAAATACTGTGTGCATGTGTGTTTGTATGTGTGTGTGTGTGTGTGTGTGGTGTGTGTGTGCGTGCGGCCGTGTGTGTGTGTGTGTGTGTGCGTGTGTGTGTGTGTGTGTGTGTGTGTGTGTGTGATTTAAGAGAGAGAGACAGAGAGTGAGCAAAATGTCAAAACAAAAAATTGGGCAAACACAGCATCGATCGCAACATGCGTTAAAAATCAGTGTCAAAATACTCCATTGGAATTTGAAATCCTTTTTTTTTTCTGGCCATACAAAAACAAAGTCAGTCCAGCGCGGCGACCAGCGAGAATTCAGTATTTTGCCATGGCAACAATCCAGTTAACAAATGGCATCATAAATCATTCGTCATCCTACTAACAGCCAGTCAATGCATTACCCATGCACTCCACTTCCGTTTCTGTCCCAGAGGGGAGGGGATTCATTTCAGGTGTCAGATGTCAGAGTAAACAGTGATGATGGTGGTGATGGAGATGATGATGACGACTATGATGATGATGATGACCATGGTGATGTTGTTGAAGATGATCCCGATTGATTATATCCGCCAAGTTTGCAGGGGGGGGGGGGGGTCTGGTCTGTTTTGTGTTTGTCTGTCAGTTTGCTTTGTGTCTGCGCGTCAGCTTTTCTGTTACAAGGTATTAATGGAATTTAACTCATTGCGGACGAATTCCGAGTATACTCGGAACAGGAGAACGCCAGTCAGGGCCTAATTCCGAGTATACTCGGAACAGGAGAACGCCAGTCAGGGCCTAATTCCGAGTATACTCGGAACAGGAGAACGCCAGTCAGGGCCTAATTCCGAGTATGCTCGGAACAGGAGAACGCCAGTCAGGGCCTAATTCAGAGTATACTCGGAACAGGAGAACGCCAGTCAGGGCCTAATTCCGAGTATATCTCGGAACAGGAGAATGCCCGTCAGGGCCTAATTCCGAGTATGCTCGGAACAGGAGAACGCCAGTCAGGGCCTAATTCCGAGTATGCTCGGAACAGGAGAACGCCAGTCAGGGCCTAATTCCGAGTATGCTCGGAACAGGAGAAAGCCAGTCAGGGCCTTAAATTCCGAGTATGCTTGGAACAGGAGAACGCCAGTCAGGGCCTAATTCCGAGTATACTCGGAACAGGAGAACGCCAGTCAGGGCCTAATTCCGAGTATGCTCGGAACAGGAGAATGCCAGTCAGGGCCTAATTCCGAGTATACTCGGAACAGGAGAACGCCAGTCAGGGCCTAATTCCGAGTATTCTCGGAACAGGAGAAAGCCAGTCAGGGCCTAAATTCCGAGTATACTTGGAACAGGAGAACGCCAGTCAGGGCCTAATTCCGAGTATACTCGGAATAGGAGAACGCCAGTCAGGGCCTAATTTACGAGTATTCTCGGAACAGCGATTTCTTTTAGTCTAAAACCTGTCTAAATCCATGTTTTTTTTCAATCCAAACCACGTTTTTTGAGTTACATCTCTTCATCACTGCTCCTAAGCTTTCCTTTCACATATGTTTGGCCGCACGCGTTTCAGTGCACGACACAGGGGCGGATAATTTTCAGTATGGTAAAGCCTCATTGCCCCTGTTACTTTCAGTTTCAGTTTCACTAGCTGGCATACGCCTTGGCATGAGGCTGTGTCAGACCAGTTGACATAAGCTAGAACGCCAAGGCTACATCAAAATGTTATGCTCTGAATGGTTGTGCGGGGATTGTCCTAAGCCACGACGACAAGCTTCTGGCATAATAACATCATCGGTCTAAAATCCTCCGAAGTCGGGAGTGTGGCTGCCCACGTGGCGTGGTAATCACAAAAACGGTCACACACGTGTTTTGTAATAAGTGGTCGAACTTTACGCGGTGACAGTCCTGAGATGACCATAGCTGTTGACAGGACTATAATGGAAAAAATAAAAATAAAAAAAGAAAAAATCCCTAGCTGGTGCATTTTTTGTACCAAAGTGTTCAAGTGCTTTGGCTGTTGGGATGATCCCTGGAGTCGTTAAGCCAGGAAACGGCAACAACTAGCTGGCAGATTTACAGGTACCTGAAGGATCTGCCAGCACAGCCTTTCCCTCTCTGTACCTGACAGTATTTATTTTTATTTCACTCCCTGATGTCGCATTTCACACGGGGGGGGGGGGGGGGGGGGGGGGGGGGGGGGGGGGGGGGGGGGGGGGGGGGTGAGGGGGGGGGGGAGAGAAACGGGTGACGGAATGATGGAGGGGTGAGGTGGGTGGGTTTCAAGTGAGAGTGGCATTTTTACAACAATGCTGCCTGTGCGGTTGGTGTGTGTGAATGGATGATGAATATTTTATTATGTTTTTGCATGGTAGGATGTTCATTACTTGCACATGATTATGCTCGCGATCAGGCAGCGCAAATTCATAAAACACATGCGCACACACTACACCACGCTAAGCAAATAGGGTTGAGATCTCTTATTGAGCTAGTCTCAGCCAAGACACAAAGATAAACAGAAACTACGAAGATGCATTTTTAAAACTGTTGAATGAGAGAGAAAGACAGACAGACAGACAGACAGACAGAAAGAGAATGGAGCATTGGACCCAATTGTGTCCCATTCTCTCTCTCTCTCTCTCTCTCTCTCTCTCTCTCTCTCTCTTCTCTCTCTCTCTCTCTCTTTTTCCTCTTTTTTTTTCCCTGTACTTTAAATTCCAAAATGTCCCCATCCTTATCCCTCTCTGTGCCTCTTACCCCCATCCTCCCTCCCTTTTCTTCTCATTTCTGCATGTACATATATTATTTAGCTTTCTTGTTTGATCTATTTCATTTTTCCCCAGGGCTGGGTGAAAAAAAAAGCATGTAACTTGCTTATCTCATGTTCCCTGGTTAAATAAAATTTCGTTTTCTCGTTTTCGTTATCTCTGAGACTCTCTCTCTCTCTCTCTCCCTCCTTTCTGAGAGAATTGATCATTGCATGAAAAAGTACACATTCACAAGTGAGTGGCATATAGACTGAAGGGTTGGTTATTTACGGAAATTGTGTTCCAGAAATAGAAAATTTGCCTGTGTGGTTGGTTCATCAAGAACCTATTGGTTAATCTGCGCTCTCTGATTTTCAGTTTCGTCTATAATTGTGTTGGCCCGTGCTTTACTGTTGGTTCAAATTTTGGCCCACGCTTTCCTCAGAGATTGCTGTGATGCAATGCAGTAACGAGCCCATTCTGCTGTTGCTGAAAAGTGAGAAAATGTATGGGAAATGGTTCAGTTCGAAAGAGTAACTTTTTTTGTTCACATTGCAGGAGAGAGCAGCCAACATTAAGAAAATAAAAGTCAGTAAAAAAGAAAGTATGTCTGTGAATACAATACATCCCCCCCCCCCCCCGCCCCCCCCTCCGTGGGGATACTGGGGGGGTCTTTTATATAAATAGTTCCCCCACCTTCTGGAAATTCTATGCTTGTAGCTTCCTCTAATCTGCCACTCTCTTTGACTCTTGCCTTTTCCCTTTGCTTGCTGTCATCTACTATCTTTCTGCCTTTCCGGTCCAATCTCCTGCCTTTTTTCAAGAAAACACTTTCAAAAAGATTTCCTCCAGCCCGAAGTTGGACATGCTGGGCCTAATTATTTCTTAGTTGGGCGCATAGCGGCAGCATGACGCATCTGCGCTCATAATTGACAGGAAACTGTCTGATAGTGGAAGAAGAAGAATACAATATATTACCAGTAATGACTTGGGAGCTACAAAGTGTGTGTGTGTGTGTGGTCATGCATGCGCATGTGTGTCTGTGTCCATGGTCGTGTGTCTGTGTCCATGTGTATGTGTGTCTGTGTCCATGGTCGTGTGTATGTGTGTGTCTGTGTCCATGGTCGTGTGTATGTGTGTGTGTCTGTGTCCATGGTCGTGTGTATGTGTGTGTGTCTGTGTCCATGGTCGTGTGTGTGTGTCTGTGTGTGTGTGTGCGTGCGTCTGTGTCCATGGTCGTGTGTATGTGTGTGTCTGTGTCCATGGTCGTGTGTGTGTGTGTGTCTGTCCATGGTCGTATGTGTGTGTCTGTGTCCATGGTCGTGTGTGTGGTCGTGTGTATGTCCCATGGTCGTGTGTATGTGTCTGTGTCCATATGGTGTGTGTCTGTGTCCATGGTCGTGTGTATGTGTGTGTCCATGGGAGTCCATGTATGTGTGTGTCCATGGTCGTGTGTATGTGTGTGTATATGTGTCCATGTGTGTGTCTGTGTGTGTGTCGTGTCTGTGTCCATGGTCGTGTGTCTGTGTGTCCATGTCGTGTGTATGTGTGTGTCTGTGTCGTGGTCTGTGTATGTGGTGTATGTGTCCATGGTCGTGTGTCTGTGTCTGTCCATGTGTCGTGTGTATGTGTGTGTATGTGTCCATGGTCGTGGGTATGGTCGTGTGTGTCTGTGTCCATGGTCTGTGTGTGTGTCTGTATGTGTCCATGGTCGTGTGTATGTGTGTGTCCATGGTCATGTGTTATGTGTGTGTGTCTGTGTCCATGGTCGTGTGTATGTCTCTGTGTGTGTCCGTGGTCATGTGTATGTGTGTTTCTGTGTCCATGGTCGTGTGTATGTGTGTATGTGTCCATGGTCGTGTGTATGTGTCCATGTGTCCATGTGTGTCGTGTGTATGTGTATGTGTCACTGTGTGTGTGTGTCCATGGTCGTGTGTATGTCTGTGTCCATGGTCTGTATGTGTGTATCTGTATGGTCGTGTGTGTGTGTCTGTCCATGTGTGTGTGTCCACGTGTGTAGAATTGTGTGTATGTGCACACAATGTATGTGTTTAAAATAGTCGTGTGTCTGCATGGTCATGTGTCCATGGTTTGTTTACCATTCGTTGTATATACTATGTCCCTGTCTTATTGTGTTGTTTGTGTTGATTGTCTTATTGCTGCCAAAATAATTTCCTGTAAAATGTGTGTGTCTGGACAATAAAAAGATTGATTGATTGATTGATGTGTGTGTGTGTCCCATGGTCATGTGTGTATGTGTGTGTCTGTGTCCATAGTCGTGTGTATGTGTGTGTCTGTGTGTGTATGGTCAAGGTCGTCAATGTGCACAAGTTTTATTCAAAAACTATGGCCTGCCACACGTCAAACTAAAAATCGATACGACTGTGTGACAATGCGTGTGTATTCGATCCATACTTGGTGCTCGAAGCGCGAATCAGATTTGTCCACACGTCAACTTCGAGACCACGTGATCAAATCGTATCGCGACAGTTTCCTTTGAGATGTGATCAATTCGTACAGTTGTGCGATATTAATTGACGCGTGGCAGGCCCTTAGCTTAGGGTGGAACAATTGCAACGGAGAGAACTATTGTTTGTAATGCCTAACATCAAAGCAAATAAAAAAGCAAGCGCGAAATCGCAATAGTTTTGTGGCACGCGGTCTATTTTTACCACTCCAACCATGAGTCACCTCCCCTGGCTTTTCAATAATTTTAATCTGTAAACCAGATTGTTATCTCTGCACAGCATTTCGTAACTTTTTATATCTTTTGGAAAACATTTAAAAACTATGTATCCTACTTATACTCATCGAAAGAAGCACCGCATACTCGTCGAGTCTGTTGTAGTGTCTGTATTACGTATGTTTATTATTTTGTACGCTTTTAAAATACATCATTTTAAAGAGCGGCCTCAAATTGAAGTGTAGCCTCGATTTGAAGTGCAACATTTTGTCAAAATGTGCGACAATTTTGGACCGACAGACAGACAGACCCGACAGAAATTACACCGCCCGAACAAAGTGTGAGTTATAGGTTTGTGGCTTGAGCCACAAACAAAAAACGTAAAAGAAATGAACAAATTACTTGTGCGTGTCTGTCTGTCTGTCTATCGCTCCTGTCTGAGAATTTGTCTGGGCTGTGTGTCATTTGTCTGTTTGTTTTTTGTGGGGGGTGTTTTTTGTGTGTGTGTGTGTGAGCGCGCGAATTATGTACATCTGTTGGTTGTACGTGTGTTGTGAACATACAGGGTGTTTGTGAGTCTTGCAAACTAAACCTCTGTCTTTCTGTCTCATCTCTCTCCTCTCCTCTCTGTCTCTCTCTTTCTGTCCTCTCTCTCTCCTCTCTCTCTCTCTCTCCTCTCCGTCTCAAGCAGCTCTCTCTCTTCTCTCAGCTCTCTTTTTTCTCTTTCTCTCTTTCTCTCTTTTTTGTGCGGCTTCCGTTTCTTCTTTCTCCTCTCTTTCTCTCTCTCTTCTCATTCTCTCTCTCCTCTCCCACCAGGCAGTCTCCTCCTCTCTGTCTTCTCTCTCACTCTTTTCTCTTCTCTCTGTTTTTCTCTCTCTCTATTATCTCTCTCTCTTTCTCATTCTCTCTTTATCCTTGTTAAATAAAGTTTTTTCAGTGTTCTCTCTCTCTCTCTCTCTCTCTCTCTCTCTCTCTCTCTCCCGACTCTCTCTCTCTCTCTCTCTCCTCCCCCCCCCTCCCTGCGCTATCTGCCCCATCCCCCCCCCCACTCTCGTCTCTCCCTGCTGCGCTTCCTCAAATGTCCCCTCTTACACCCACCCGCAGCTTGGCTGTCGGTGTGTCGTCGTTTTGTTGCTTTTCAGAGGAGCAAGGACGCCCCCAAGGCATATGCCGATTCTTCAACCGACCCAGCAGCTGCCACAAGGGAGACAAATGCCCCTACCTGCACATGGAACCCGGCCAACAGCAGGGTGAGTTACGCGCCTTTAATTCATAAAATTGTTACGTGCCTTTAATGCGTAAAATTCCCCCGTGTGGATACTGGGGGGGAGGATCTTAATTGCTTTTTTTTTTTTTAAAGAATGTCAGGTCTTTCATGGCATTCCATGATCGACCCATTATCTTTAACCCTTTCACCGCCAGCGAATTTTTCAGCCAAAAATTTCCATTAAATTTACATGGGTAGAGAAGAAAATCCATCTGCAGTATTGGGGATTCTTCTTTGACATATATAAAATAAGGTCTATCCTTGCTTCCCAAAACTAAGACAAAAATGGTCTTTGGATAATAGACCCCAGTTTGATGCCTTTTAGTGACATAGGTGTTAAATCACTGTGGGCTAAAATGCGACTTTGGCGGTGAACTAGGGTTAATGCCCTAAAATAATTGTTATGTGCCTTTAATGCATGAAATTGTTACGTGCCTTTAAGTCATTAACTCATTTTGAATTATTGAAAAAAACCTCACAAATCACTCCAGCCATACACACAAACAACAGCGTCGCATAAAGGAAAGGAGAAATGAAAGAAGATTACGGATTTTTACTTCAGGGCTTACACATAGGGAAGTGGTAGATCAGACTTTTTTATATAATTTTATAGACTTTATATTGAAAAACTCTCTACACCGATTGGGTTTCCCCACAACAAACTGCTACAAAGGCAAAGTCAGAGGCAAAGTTGTGGTCTAAGGGAGCGAAGCGAGTTTAGAAGTGACCAGGTATGGTGTGCACACAGAGTTACTTCCCTTGAAGCAAATGCATCAAATTGACAGCTATCTATTAATTCCGCGGACATATTTGGCCGGAACGACTTGAATTGAGTTAAATGCATACAATTCCCCGTGGGGTGCGGTACCCGGGGAATCTTAACTTACTATTAACTTCTTTTTTATTAATGGTCCGGGTCTTTTCCTGGTATTCAACTCAACTCAATCTCCAACTCGACAAATTACGTTATTATCTCGAAAAGAGAAATCAATTCATGTACGTTAACGCCTGTGATTCAACATTCAATTACCGCACATTCAAACATTATCAAACATAACATTCAGAACATGTTAAATACATTCAGTACAAATAAAATACATATCAAACATTATAATAATCAAAAACATGCTAAATACACTCACAGTGCAATAAAATACTTATGAATATAAGATTATAAATTAGGCATAAGAAATACTTGTACATGTTAAATATTCAAAAGAGCAAAATAAATAAAACCCATATATAATCGTACATAAACACAGACACACACGCATAGGGCATAGGCCTACATGCATTGTATGCAAACGTGCGACCAACACATGTACATGCTTCCATCGCACCACTCTACACTGCAACACACCTCTCTCTCTCTCTCTCTCCCTCTCTCTCCTCTCTTCTCTCTCCCTCTCTCTCTCACACACACACACACACACACACACACATAAATGCGCGCGCAGTAGCCAAATAACACACACACACACACACACACACAGGATTTGACCCAATTATCTTTTGAGATATTGAATGTCCCCATGTGTGCCTGTACCAGGTCGGAGGATGCTTAAACACATTTTCTTAAACGCAATGCTTTTATTATTCAAGTTCACAAGTTTATATTAGTCTTTGAATTACAAAGAAAGTAATTGCTTGGGATGCACACAAAACAATGAACATTCCTTACATAAGCCCACACAATAACAACACACACACACACACACCACACACACACACACACACAACACACACACACCACCACACACCAACATAAATGCGAGCGTAGCAAAATACACACACACACACACAAAACAGGATGACCCATTATCTTTGAGATAGGAATGTCCCATATGTGCCTGTACCAGGTCGGAGGATGCTTAAACACATTTTCTTAAACGCAATGCTTTTATTATTCAAGTTCACAAGTTTATATTAGTCTTTGAATTACAAAGAAAGTAATTGCTTGGGATGCACACAAAACAATGAAACATTCCTTACATAAGCCACACTAATAGCACACACACACACACACACACACGATGAAGCATGCTGGAGCCATATCGGTGGGCAAGGGGTGCTGAGGAACC
>CM065696.1:35619816-35642316 GCA_017654935.2 Phymorhynchus buccinoides
GGTGTCCCAGGCCCATTGTGTCCCAGGCCCGTTGTGTCCCAGGCCCATTGTGTCCCAGTCCTGTTGTGTCCCAGGCCCATTGTGTCCCAGGCCCGTTGTGTCCCAGGCCCATTGTGTCCCAGTCCCGTTGTGTCCCAGGCCCATTAGGTCCCAGGCCCATTGTGTCCCAGGCCCATTGTGTCCCAGGCCCATTGTGTCCCAGGCCCATTGTGTCCCAGGCCCATTGTGTCCCAGGCCCATTGTGTCCCAGGCCCATTGTGTCCCAGGCCCATTGTGTCCCAGGCCCATTGTGTCCCAGGCCCATTGTGTCCCAGGCCCGTTGTGTCCCAGGCCCATTGTGTCCCAGGCCCGTTGTGTCCCAGGCCCATTAGGTCCCAGGCCCGTTGTGTCCCAGGCCCGTTGTGTCCCAGGCCCGTTGTGTCCCAGGCCCATTGTGTCCCAGGCCCGTTGTGTCCCAGGCCCGTTGTGTCCCAGGCCCGTTGTGTCCCAGGCCCATTGTGTCCCAGGCCCGTTGTGTCCCAGGCCCATTGTGTCCCAGGCCCATTGTGTCCCAGGCCCGTTGTGTCCCAGGCCCATTGTGTCCCAGGCCCGTTGTGTCCCAGGCCCATTGTGTCCCAGGCCCGTTGTGTCCCAGGCCCATTGTGTCCCAGGCCCGTTGTGTCCCAGGCCCATTGTGTCCCAGGCCCGTTGTGTCCCAGGCCCGTTGTGTCCCAGGCCCATTGTGTCCCAGGCCCATTGTGTCCCAGGCCCATTGTGTCCCAGGCCCATTGTGTCCCAGGCCCGTTGTGTCCCAGGCCCATTAGGTCCCAGGCCCATTGTGTCCCAGGCCCAATTGTGTCCCAGGCCCATTGTGTCCCAGGCCCGTTGTGTCCCAGGCCCATTGTGTCCCAGGCCCTTTGTGTCCCAGGCCCATTGTGTCCCAGGCCCGTTGTGTCCCAGGCCCGTTGTGTCCCAGGCCCATTGTGTCCCAGGCCCATTGTGTCCCAGGCCCATTGTGTCCCAGGCCCATTGTGTCCCAGGCCCATTGTGTCCCAGGCCCGTTGTGTCCCAGGCCCATTGTGTCCCAGGCCCATTGTGTCCCAGGCCCATTGTGTCCCAGGCCCATTAGGTCCCAGGCCCATTGTTGTCCCAGGCCCATTAGGTCCCAGGCCTGTTGTGTCCCAGGCCCATTGTGTCCCAGGCCCATTGTGTCCCAGGCCCATTGTGTCCCAGGCCAATTGTGTCCCTCTCTGTCTCTCTCTTTGTGTATGTGTCTGCATCTGTCTCTCTTTCTATGCGTGTCTCTGTCTCTCTATGTCCCTTTCTCCGTCTCTCACTGTCTTTCTCTCTCCGTCTCTGTCACCATTTCTGGCTCTCTCTGTATTTCTTTGTTCTATCTCTTCTCTCTATCTCTCTCTCTCTCTCTCTTCTGTCTCTTTGTTTTACTTACAGTTGTACAACTGTGCAGACAGAGACAGTAAGAAACACAGAGAGAGAGAGAGAGAGAGAGAGAGACAGAGAGACACACATATAGAGAGAGAGAGAGAGAGAGAGAGAGAGAGAGAGAGAGAGAGAGAGAGAGAGAGAGAGAGAGAGAGAGAGAGAGAGAGAGAGAGAGAGAGAGAGAGAGAGAGAGAGAGAGAGAGAGAGAGAGAGAGAGAGAGAGAGAGAGAGACAGAGAGAGAGAGAGAGAGAGAGAGAGAGAGAGAGAGAGAGAGAGAGAGAGAGAGAGAGAGAGAGAGAGAGAGAGAGAGAGAGAGAGAGAGAACGAACGAACGAATCTTTTTTTTTAATGTTGGAAAAGAATAAGCACAATATACGCTTGTTTACATCTCGCCAACAACAAGAAGACAATATTAGAAGAAAAAAACAACAACAGATCAATGCACGAATGACAAATATTTGTAAATACCAATTGTCCACACAGCCACACACATACACATCGACATATACACAAAAATTACACACACACTCACTCATACACATACACACACGCGGGCACGCGCACACACGCACGCACACACACACACGCACGCACGCACGCACGCACTCGCGCACGCACACGCACACACACTGTACCAAATATGTATCGTGAAAGGGGGACAAAATCAAAACAAAATCGAGAGAGAGAGAGAGAGAGAGAGAGAGAGAGAGAGAGAGAGAGAGAGAGAGAGAGAGAGAGAGAGAGAGAGAGAGAGATAAGACAGAGAAAAAGATTTACAAAGCGCTTGGTCGCGTCACATTCAAGCATTATGAGACAATACATTTTGTGGCACTTGAGTTGAGCGAGAATGATGACAAGCCGCAGTAGGTACCATACTTAGTATGACCTCCATTACGTCAACGAGACAATGGCTCTTGACTCGATTGTACTTAAAACAGTCCTTCAGTCATGTCCTGCACACAGATGTAGAAATCTAACTTATATATGGGAATAGGAGTTGCTTCGTTTTACAACCAAAACATGTGTTAGTGTGTGTGTACGCGTGCGCGATTCACAAATAGAATTTGACAAGTTCCCTGTTAGATTGTATTCGTGTACGAGTGCTTGTGCGCACGCAAATGTATGTGTTTGGGGGGAGGGGGGTGTATGTGTGTGTGTGTGTGCGTGTGTGCGTGTGCGCTTGCTTGCTTGCTAAAACTGGCTGAAGGCATTTTCTGTAGTATGATTATTTTATTTTGTTTTTTTCTTATAGCACAGTAGGTACTTTTTGTGAGAACGTCGTTCTTGAAGATTATGATATGTATGAATGGGGCTGTTGCTAATGAGATTGTATATAAGTTCAGGAACAATACAATGAAGTCTGCATCATTGTTAATTCTTCTGGTACCTAATGGTTGATCGATTTTGACGTGATTTGTGTCGCTCTATGTACCGTGTTTAGCTGCTTTATGTGCATTTTTGTTTCCTTTTCTTAATTAAATATGTTGATTATAGCATTTTTGTTACTTATATTTCGAGGGGTGCCTGCCAGAACGGTCTATCTCAAAAGGAATAAAGAGCACAGATGGGCAGTTCTGGCATTCACCCCTCGATTTATTTCCATGTGCCCCCAGGGGGTTATTTTTGGAATAAACCAAACTTGAAACTTGAAACTACCAACAGAAAGGCTAATAGTCTTTTTCCAAATTGTACTGTATTGTATTGAATCCTGGGGCAGTGGGTGGATGCCTCGTGCCTCCATACGGGGAGCTGGACGACCCCGCCCCCTCCACGAGTCTCTCCCCGTGGAGATACCAGGGTGGGGTGTCTTTCATAAAAATAGTTCCCCCACCTTCTGGAAGTTCTGTGCTTGCAAACTAGACATCCTCTAATCTGCCACTCTCTTTGACTCTTGCCTTTTCCCTTTGCTTTCTATCATCCACTAATATCTTTCTGACTTATTGGCCCATTCTCCTGCCTTTTTCCCCCCAAAAAAAAATCTTCCAAATAATTTTTCTCCTTTGAGCTCCCCCGAAATCGGAATGTGTCGACTGTACGCAGCGGGGAGACCATTGAAAACTGAAAACGGACACATACGTACTTCACCCATTACGGCCTTTTTTGGCCTGGGAACGCAGAAGAAGTGTTGTATCCTTTTGTAGGGCTATTAACTTTTACTGTCACAGTGAACGTATTTTTTCTGGCAAGAATTTTTTAAAAGATATCACTGACCCTACCACAATTATTAAGTCCCTTGTTTTTTTCTGGGTAGGTGTGACCCACATACAAATGCCCCCAATTTGAAATTGAGGCTGCTCTTTAAAATGATGATTCGTTTTCAATTTGGGGGCATTTGTATGGGAGTCAAACCAAGATTTCTTACCCGCTATAAGAGGGAAAACACATGAAACCCGTGATTTTGACACGTGATCTGGTGGGTCTTTAAGTGTACGACTGAACAGGAGGAGGAGGAGGGTGAGAGAGTAAATTTAGACTACATGAAAACTTCGGTATAAAGCCTCATTCTAGCACTGTTCCGAGTATGAAACAAACACATTGCAGATTACTTCTGAAACCCTGACAAACAAGACAGCAGGCCATATCATTGCACTCATAATTAAGAGAATAGGCTCCCTTTGTACCAACTGACAGACCTGTTTACCCCCTACACAAGTCTTGAGTAGTCTGGATAGCTGAAATGAGTAGTTTGGGTGCAAAAATGTGTAGTTTTATTAATTGCACCATCAAACAATGTTCACTGAAAATGAGTAGCAATCAAGAATTAAAGAGCATTATTTTCAATTTTGAAGAGTAGTAGACGTGACGCTCTTCAAGCTGCAAGAGGAAGAGGTGTGCATGGACATTCTGCAACAAAAACTGCTACCACCGCCAGCGCCTCACTCACCCACGGCAGCTCTCTCAGATCTTCTGTCGTACTCAGTACCGACAAGTCAGCTTCCTCCCACGTACAATCCGGGACTGGAACGAGCTGCCCCAGGAAGCTGTGCAGGCCAAGACCATCGACACCTTTGTGTCGATGGTCACCAAATAGTTATCCAGCAACACTACCCCTCCCCCCCCCCTCCACCCCTCTCCCTGTATTAAGGCGCTCTTCCGCAGATCCCCAATTTCTACAGTGACAGAATAGTCAAGTTTGGCTGTGGTCACTTACTGGAAGGAAGGACGTCCAAATAGAGTAGAATACTACTTGAAAAGAGTAGAGTAAACAGGTCTGCCAACATCTTTCCATCCCCCTTCTTCTTCTGTGTGCCCAGGCCACATGCCCATAATGGGTCAGGTATATATGTGTCCGCTTTTCAGTTTTCACTGGTCTCCCTGCTGCATTCAGCCAACACCTTCCAATTTCGGAGGATCCATCCTCCAATAAAATAATTGTTTACCGTAATTTTCGGAGTATATAAGGTGAACATTTTTCTCCAATTTCGACCTATGCGCCTAATAAATGAGGGCGCCCTATTACTGTAGTGAACAAAATCGTGAGAAGAGAGGCAACGATTGCCGTGCTCAGTACAGTCTACTGTGAGTCACAACATCGAAAGTAGTAACGAGTCGCCGATACGACGAATACTCACGTTAAAATCTTCTTCTTTTCCTTAGGCAGCCAACTTCATCACGTTAAAGGTTCTGCTGCACTTTAGGGGGCAGTACGAAAAAGAGAAAAAGAGGAGTACAAAGCGAAAAAAGTTAGATATGTGAAGATTTGATTTGGGAGGGGGGTTGGGGTGGGTGGGTGTGATAGAAGGAAAGACGAGTTAAAGGTCATGCCCGACCGTTAAATGTCCCCAGTCTGGCCAGGGACACCGGGCCCCACATGATGCATGTAGAGTGTCATGCACGACCGTTTAGTCCCCCCAGATCAACCGGGGAAACACTGGCCCCACATGATGCATGCACAGGAGTATTTGTATTTAGGGGACAATACATGGGGGGGGGGGGGGGCATCTGTTTTTAGGTGTGGGGATGCAGGGGTTGGAGGTGGGGAGGGGAAGGCAGAGGAATGGTTGTTTAGTAGAGGTGCTTTTGGAGGCCCCTCTTGAAGGCCACCAAGGACTGGGTGGAGGCAACTTCCTCAGGGAGGCCGTTCCACTGCGGGATAGTGCGAGGAAAGAAAGTGGACTGTCTGTATTAAATTCTATGGCTAGGGATGTCGTATGAAGCTGAGTGAGATTGACGGAGACTTTTCTTCTGCATGGTATTAGTTGGAAGATACTTGGAATTGATTGAGAGGAGATCTGTATGGAATTTAAAGAAAGTAGTCAGACGGGCTTCAGTTCGACGGGTCTGTAGAAGGGGCCATTTCAAGTTTTTCAGGGGGTCTGCTGATCTTGTTGCCTGACGGTAGTCTCGGGTCACCCATCTTGCAGCTCGGCTCTGGACTTTTTCTATGGCGTGAATGCTGCTCTTGTTGTGGGGGTCCCAGACTGGACTGGCGTATTCCAGGAGGGGACGCACCATAGCTTTGAAGGCCTGTTCCTCGACTTTTTTGTTGTTGACTTTCAAGGCCCTCCTCAGGAATCCCAGACTTTTGTTTGCCCTGCTGACCATGTCGTTCACTTGGGTGTTCCACCTAAGATCAGCAGAAATCGTGACACCCATATACTTTGCATGGGGCATGCACTGGAGCTGGTGTCCGTGAAGGAAATAGGCCTTCTCCCGTGTCTTTCTGCGCCTGGTTGCATGTAGGACAGAGCATTTCTGGGGGTGGAAAGCCATTTTCCAGCGGTCTTCCCATGAGGCAAGTCTGTCAAGATCGTCCTGAAGTTGGTTTTGATCAGTGGAGGTTTGGATGTCCTGATGGCAGATGGTATCATCAGCAAACAAATGCTTCAAAATCCCTATTATCATCCGATATACCGTCCAACAGATGCTACAACCCTTCATTGGATGTATAAAGCATCGCTGTAGAGCTTAAAATGCCATAATTCTACCAGTTTTTGCAAAGAAAAGTCCTAACACAACAACTGAAAGTTGCAAAAATAGAAGTTTCGATTATTTGAGAAGGGAGCCAACTCTCATTTATGACAACAATAATGGCGGTCGGTAAGCGTTTACAGGATGTGTACGGGCTTCAAACTTCGACTTTCTTTTGCGAGGTGTGTATTGCCTTATAAACAAGGGCGCCTTTTACTTAAATGTTTTTCAGATATAAAAAAAAAATTGCCTTATTTGCCTTATACACAGCAGCACCTAATGACCCCAAAAATACAGTAATTTATTTTCTTAAAGACAACTTTTTAGTACCCCTCTGATCTCTCCCCCTCCCCGCTTTTTATATTTTTTTTAGAATCAACACCTTCTAACCCTACATACTTTAGTCACACGCTATACTCAAAGCCTACAACCTTACAGGTTTGTCTCTGTGTGTGTGTAACAGACAGACAGACAAAGAGAAAGAAAGACAAAAAGAGACAGAGAGAGAAAGGAACCATGCATGAAAAAAAAAGAAAAAGAAACCACACATGAAGTAAAAAAAAACGTATATGCAAATAAAATTCTATTTTCTTTTTATTTAACAGCTGAACACAATGTACTGCTTGAAGTAAGGGATTAAACGCAAAATAAAAACATCCTGAAATCTTTGCAAAGGTAGGATAATAACTAAACGATTACCACGAGCATCTGTTTCTGTCCCCCCAAAAAAAAAGCCTGTGAAAAAAACTATCTGAAATAACTGTTAATGCCTTCAGCTACAGCAAAAAAAAAAAATATCCCAAGCAGAAAAACTATACCAAGAATTCCTCTTCTCTTTGCTCTCAATCAAACGGCCCCCCCCCCAAAGTCGGAGTGTGGCTGCCCACGTGGCGGGGGTTCCCATCCCTAACTGATGGCATTTGTACCATAGTGTTCAAGTGCTTCCGCTGTTGGGATGATCCCTGGAGTCTTTTAGCCAGGGTAGGTCAACAAAGCAAACAGCCTCTTATTCACTCCGATGTCAAATGGAAGACGCCCGTTTCTTTTAATGAATTATTGCTTCACAAATCAAGGCATTTTTTAAAAAGAACATAAAAACATTATTAAGCTTCAACAAATGTATTGTCCTAAATAAAAATTCAATCAGCAAATGTCAATATAAATCAGATTAAAAAAACTATCATGGGTGCCACTCCCCCAAATGAACAAAACTGAAAGGCAGGGGTCCAGGGACCCATGACCCCCGGCAGGGTACAGGGGCAGAGCCCCGTCGGACGATTCAGGGGGGCAACTTAAGAGAGAGAGATAATGAAACAGACAGACAGTTAAAATAATAGACAGAGACAGTTCGAGTGCTGATAAGCCTCGTAAAATTATTACATTGCCTTTATCAACTTCCAAGATAGAACAACCAAGTTCAAAACGCCCCAAATCGCTTGTGGTCAACTTTTGTTTTTGTGGGTTTTTTTTGTGATGAATTAAATAAAACCTGAAGTTCAGTTTTTGGTAAAATAAAAAATACTGAAATCAAGTGTAAAACTGAAAGAGTAGCACCCACGAGCTATGTGTACAGGACAAGTAAGAATAATAACAAAAGTAACATTTTTGGAAAAAGTAGATGAACACAAGGGTAAGTATTCTGCTGGACAAAACAATAAACATCAAATTCTCTTTTTTAATGACATGAAAGTCTTTCAAGGATCGATGAAATTAACCCTGAAACCAAAAAAAGCAATGTAAAGTCTTTTATTCTCAAGATATGTATTAAAAAACCAATCCAACTAGAAAACGTAAACCCAGCAAATAAAGTATTGCTCTTTTTCTGGTCTATTTTCTTTTCTCTTGTCTCGGAAACAAAACAAAACGGAGTAAAAAACAACAAAAAAGCAAACAAACAAAACCAAAACAAAACTAAGAGTTACACTTTGAAGAAGAAGAAGAAGAAAAATAAAAGAAAAATCAAAGTGCAAAATTCAATACAGTCGACCCCCTCACGAACGGCCCTCTGATTTACGACCTCCCCTCTTTTAAGACCGAAATATGAATGACGGATAGTAGTAGTAGTGAGTGCATTGTTTTGGTCACCCCTGATATAAGACCCCCCTCTTTTATGACCGATTTTTCAAGATTTTTTGAAGGTCTTTAAAGAGGGGGTCGACTGTATAATCAAAGCGATAAAATGACCTGAGACATTCAACAGAATGAGCATGCACACCCTTTGCATGCACACACACACACGCACGCACACACACACCACCACCACCACCAATAACACTTTGTGCTTGAACCCTTTCACCGCCAATGTCGCATTTATGCACCACAATGGTTTAACACCCATGTCACTATAAGGCATCGAATCAGGGCCTGTTATATGAAGACCCTATTTTCGTTATTTTGGGAGGTAAGGAGAGGCTTCATGTTATACATGTCACATAAGAATTCGCAATATTGCAGATTTTTTTTTCTCTACCCAGGTTAAGTTTAATGGACATTTTTTGCTGAAAAATGGCTGGCGGTGAAAGGGTTAATACCTTTCACCGAAAACAAAGAAATCCCCCCAAAAGTCCTTTTACTTCCCCCCCCCAAAATCACATAAAAAGTAAAAATCACAAATTAAACTAAATGCAGATCCGAGAAAAACAGACAGGAGATTATCAATAAAGCATACTGTTTATTAAAAAGATTGATTCCAACATGTTAGTTCAATAAATGTTTGCTTCCTTGCAATCTTACCCAAGCATGAGTGCGCTTAGTTACAATACAATACCACCACACTTGTCATGCTTGCCTGAGACATTGGAATCCAATTCTTTTTCTCATTTATGTAAATTGAACATCTGAGCTCCGTTATAAACACAATCATCCACAAGTCTTGACACATACGCACTGCAGATACGAGGTTTTTTTGCACCAAAGAATGAATCATAGGAGCTAAGAAAACATGCGTAGATTCTTCACACCACCACGTACTAACATATGTCCGAAATTTTGAAAAGTGTTGATCGAAACATAATCCTTCACACCAACAAATACAGCGACTGTTAAATGTGCTGGAATGCATGCATATATCCTTTCGCATCAACAAAAACGGTGACTGTTAAGCGTATTGGAGAGAACACATGCATATACCCTTCACACCAACAAAAACTGCCGACTGTAATCCCCGACCCTTTCTACCCAGGAACGTAGGTCACGTCTCCGTCCTTGTCCGCCGCCGCTGCCGCGGGGTCCTGACCCTCGACCTCCCCGAGGCCGGGGAGCAACGCAGTGTCCTTGACCTTGGGGTCGGGGTCGGGGGCGGCCAGGCGGCGCTGGATGAGGATGGTCCTGAGGTTGAGGTCCTGGTTCCTTTCGCTGGTGTCATACAGCTCCACCAGCAGACGCCCGCTCCACAACCTGCAGCCCACGACACCGGCGACACCAGCTTGAGAAATCGAGAAGACTGCACCTAGCTGACTCTGCACTGTGTAATTGTGCACAGTCTGACCAGACCCCAGCCCACATTCTCCAGGATTGCCCCCTATCAGACCTGTTTACCCCTATTTTGCAAAGTTGTAACTTCTGAAACAAAAAAACGTAATTTTGAAAAACGACTGTAATCCAACGCGTGACAAATGAACGTCGATATCGTACTGACCTGAGTGTGCAATACTAATGTCCGTCGAGCAGTAGACACAGAACACATGCTCGTCACCTAGTGCTGAACGATGTATTCCTGGAATGTTTAGGTCACTTTCCCGGAATTTCTGTGCCACTTAAGTGACTTTTAATGTCTTTTCTTTAGATTTTTTCGACCAGAAGATACAGAAGCTTCGGAATGCACTCGCTTGGATGCCATTTTGAAACAGAAAGGAAATGGCGCAAAATGACTTCGCTTACCGATGCAACTGTATTTTTTTTTTTTTATATTTAGGATTTTGTTTGGACGTGTTTTTTTCGTAGCCGTAATCTGACTTTTCCCCCGTAAAAATTACGGCAAAATCGGGATAGTAAACAGGTCTGCCCTATATACAGTTCAGAGGAACCAGACCTGGTCGGAGGGGACAGACCTACACACCAAGCTGTGGGGCGCAGCCACCGACCTGGAACTCACAACAACATTCGTGGTATCTGCCGGACTGAAGATTTAGAATGGCCAACGTCGAACGCTGAGAGAGAGAGAGAGAGAGAGAGAGAGAGAGAGAGAGAGAGAGAGAGAGAGAGAGATTGGCACACGCTGCAAGCGTTCTGCCTATCCGCATGACGGAAAACTTTCTTTGCATCGTGCACGGCATGTTTGAGTAGATATCGATATATTTTTCGTCTGCGATCTTTCTTGATATTTTTGTTTTGAAATAACTTTGCAAACTGAATCCAGGCATGGTAATGGAGGAAAAAGTGTTTTTCTCTGAAAATATTTGGGGGGTTCAGGAGACATAGTTTCACGGTGGTCTCAATGGGTAACGAGCCCTTTATGGTGATCAGGGGGCAATTTCTCTTGAGAACAAATATATAAAATTGTTAAAAATGTGAAAAAGGCATCGCATCAAGCTTAAAACCCCATCTGGCATTTGTTTTTCTAGTCATTTTTCTCTGAATTCAGAGAATTCTTTGAAGATTACCATGCCTGGAATCGCTGTCACCTGTCTGAATGGACGAAAGGTTTCTGTGGCTGTCATTTTGGAGTCATGCTAATGTCGGACGGCGCATTGGCGCGAGAGCCCTACTTGCCGAGCGCCAACTTCAGACGAACCGATGTAGAGGCAAGCGGACCTCAAACGAACCGCTATGCCGCTTTGCTATAAAACGTACTTTGCAGTAACGGAAAATCGCAGAATTTGGTTATCAATCGTATCGTAATTCCGTAGTTTATAGACAAATTCCGTAGGAACTACGGAAAGATCGTAGGGGTAGGCATGTATGCATCTCCCATGTCTTGAACAACCATTTTGAATTCTTACCTTCTGGACGCCGCTACAAGACTTTTAGCACAGAAATCTTTCATTCCCAGATCCACCCACCTCCTAAACGCATGATCCTTTTAAACCCACAGCCGGCATATATAAAGCGTTCACACGAGGCGCGCGCCATCATTCTCATCGCTGCTCGCGACAGAGACGGATCAACGGTTCTTTTTTTCCTGTTGCCCGAGCCACTGCGAGTCAGAACTTCGCAGCGACTAGGCTAGCAGTCTATACCCGATCCCTAGGATCGGTAGCTTTCCCTTGAAACATATGCTCGTTGTGCTGAAAGAAACTACCTCATGTGCGTGCTTATCCTTAGACTTGTATGCACCAGCCTGTAATGTGTATTTTTAAGCTTGTGTAATCTTAAAATATGTATGTTGTACTCATGCATGCTAAATGTCTATGTCTGTAAGCATCTAAATACTCATGTGACTTATGTGCTTATATTCATGCACGCTGAATGTCGATGTCTCTTGTTATTCTGGCATCTGAACGAGATTTCTCCTTGAGAGATAATAAAGTGACTTTGAATTGAATTGAATTGAATTGAATTGAATTGAAGAGGAGGAAGAAACTGGTTATTCCACAACAACAGTTTGGTATTTGGTATATTCTAGTCACAGAGATTTATCTGAAGGATATGAGGGCAGGATGAAAAAAAGCTGTGTCTACTTACTCTTTAACCCTCAATAAAGATCAGTTTGACTTGACTTGAGATTCGGGCTGCTCCCACCTGGAGAGCGTGTTGCTGCAAGCGCAGCGCCACCCCTTTTCTTGGGGGGGGGGGGGGGGGAGTAGGGGTGAGGGGGTGAGAAGGGGGTCAGACTTGGGGAAACGTAGCTAGCAATTTTGTTATACCAGGCAGCGGGGTTTCTCCCGGCTCTTATCAACTTTCAACTGCCGTGGAACTATTTACGTGCGTAAAGCGCACTTGTCGGACTAGCTTAAAGTCCCCATCTCAAAGGACTCGATGTTGAGCTCGATTTTATCTCGTTGAACTGGAAAAGAAATGGCGAGGTCTGGGTTCGAACCCGGGTCACTCATGCATTGAAATTGGCAGGCAACTCCCCAAAATGAAAAAAAACCGAAAGGCAGGGATTCAGGGACCCATGGCCCCGGCAGGGTATAGGGGCAGAGCCCTGTCGGACGATTCAGGGGGGCAACTTAAGAGAGAGATATAACGAGACAGACAGACAGTTAAAATAATAGACAGAGACAGTTTGAGTCTGATAAGCCTTGTAAAATTATTACATTGCCTTTGTAAACTTCCAAGATAGAACAACCAAGTTCAAAACGCCCCAAATCGCTTGTCAAATTATTAAAAAAATTTTGGATGAACTAAAAAAAACTGAAGTTCAGTTTCTGGTAAAATTATAAATACTGAAATCAGTGTAAAAATGAAATAAGGTCTTTAGTGGGAGGGAGTTGTATAAGGGAGGTAATTTTAATACTTACAAAGAAGGGCAATGTCTCGGAGAAGTAGGTCTGATAGTAGGAAGGAGTCTTATAATGTGGGTTCCACTGTATTATTATATGAAGAAAAGGCAAAATTAATCATACTTTTTTGCGTTATTAAATTAAAAAACACATAAAAAAACAAATCTAAAATCATAAATACTGCCAGAGAAAAAATAAAAAAAATTGTACAAATCATGACATAAAAAAGACAACTGATAGAGCCAATCTGGCAAAATGGTCTGGGGATATAACTCTCTTGACTGTGCAAGGGCAAAAACCAGAATATCAGAGTTATTCCTCTTCATCTGATGATGTCATCCGTGATGTCATCAAGTCAGTAGGTGAAACGTTTATCAGGCATGGGAATTAGAGAAGACAAAAAAGACTGAAAATTGGGGTCTGGAAGCAGGCATAGGAACAAGGAATTAAAGAAACCACTGAAAATCGTGTGTTGGGATACAGCCCCCAGAAAATGAAGCTTCTTCTGTTATCTAAGCCTTAAAAACAGTGTTAGAGATAGGACTGATATATTTAGTTCATTTTGCATTCATTTATAACCAATAACTTCAGTTTTACTCATTGGGCTTCTTTTTTTTTATCTCATAAATGTCCTCTTGGACCATCAAAAAAGCTGAAACTTGCAAAAAAAGACTGAAGAGGACCATCAAAAAAGCTGAAATCAGCCAAATGACTGACAATTCCCATGCCTGGTTTATGGCAGTCAAGGGGTTAAACATGTATGAGTTTTTTTGGGGTGTTTGGTTCATCGAGCAGTTCAAAGTCTAGGATCAAGGAATAGAGGGGAAAAGCTCACCTGTCTTTGATGTGGGCAACCAGCGACTTTCCTTGCACCAGTTTGAAAAACTCCGCGCTAAATCAGGAGAAAAAACAATTTTCATTAAGATCGGTTCAGTGGCTTAGGCGCTATGGACTGGAACACATTTCGGTCACAGACGGACACACACACACACACAGACAGACACACACACACACACACACACACACAGACCAGGCATCAGAATACTCCAGAGTCCAATCCGTGGACGAACAACACTCGCCATGACTCGGAGTCGACATCGAGTCGGACCCCACAAAACTCTAGTCCGTAGTCGGCATCATTGCGATCATTCGCTACCCGATTTCTCGCGGAAAAGTTCAAAGTTCTCACATCATCGTAGTCTCCCGCGATCATATCCTCTAAATCGACTCATTTAAAACCCAAATCACAATCACTGTCATCAAAACAAACCCTGCAGTGAAAGTAAGTCGTATGTGTGCGTGTGTGTGTGTGCGCATAATAAACAGTAACAGTGGCTACCAAAACTGCGCCTTACTGGCTGAAAATTGCAGTACTCTTCTTGTTATAATATTTGGTATTTTTTTGGTATTTGGTATATTCTAGACACAGAGACTTATCTCTGGGTGACATTCAGGCTTTTTTGGGGGTGTGGGTGCGCCTTATAGTCCGTAAAATACTGGGTGTGCACAGGGTGAGGAGGGGGGGGGGTATATTCTAGCACACTAGGGGGCACAGGGTGAGGAGGCACACTAGCTATCAATTGGTCATACCAGGCAGCGGGATTTCTCCCTGCTCTTCCTGACTTTCAACTGCCGTGGGATTTTTACGTGCGTAAAGTGCACGGGTCAGACTAGCTTTAAGTCCCCATCCGAAGGACTCGACGTTCAGTTCGATTTTCCTGTCAAACTAGAAAGAAAGGGCGAGGCCGGGATTCGAACCCGGGTCACTCACGCTGCAGTCACGCATTACATTGGGCAGGCGAACGTCTTAACCACTCTTGCCACCTTTCTCCCTAATAGGAAATGTTTGCAAATATTAAGGGGTATAATTGAACTAAAAAACATCACATTAACACAAACAGGTGAAAATGGGACAAGAAGCGAAGCAAAAAAAACCCTCTAAATTTTCGTCTTTTAAAACAACTTTTTCCACAGCGATGATGCGATGTGTTTGTAAACAAAAGATAGCTTGGATGAATGAATCAAGGGGTGTAATTTCATGGTGAATGCGAGTGATCCCGCCTGACAGAATCGGTCAAACAAAAACAGGAAGCTACGCTCGCCCAACGCGCTCGCCTCATGCTGCGTTTGACTACACCCTCAGTTTGAGTTTCTCCACGCTTACTTCTTTTGCGATTACGCAAAGTTCCGCAAGTTCGGTACGTTTGTGGCCACTTGTGTGATCACCCCTCTTTCTCTTAACCCTTTCACCGCCAATGTTGCATTTATGCACCACAATGGTTGAACACCCATGTCACTAAAAGGCATCAAATCAGGGCCTGTTATCTGAAGACCCTATTTTCTTAATTTTGGGGAGGTAAGGACAGGCCTAATGTTATGCATGTCACAGAGAAATTCCCTATATTGCAGATACGATTTTTTTCTCTACCTAGTTAAGTTTAATGGCATTTTTTGGCTGAAGAATGGAAAGGGTTAAAAATGTTTTCCAGTCACTCACTCGCATGGTAGCTTCACCCTTCGATGCCATGATAGTTATGGTTTGACCAATTCGTTCAGGGTAGATGACTAACTTTCACGAAGAGCTCTTCCAGTGGCTTTTCCCCCCAAAATTGTCTATTAGTCAATCAATCACTCAATCACTTTATTAGCTTCAAATAAGAAGAATTCAGCTTGTGCGTGGGACTTAAAACAATAGCAAAAAAACAAACGAAAAACTACATATAAAGTAACATAGACAACAACAGCATACAATATAAACCAATACTCTTAGACAAGCCATATTCGCTTCAAAACATCTGCAACTACAATACACACACATACACCACAACACAGAGTTAACCCTTTCGCCGCCAGACATTTTTCAGCCCAAAAATACCATTAAACTTAACTGGGTAGAGAAAATAAAATATCTGCAATATTGAGAATCCCTCTGTGACATGCATAACATTAGGCCTATCCTTACCTCCCAAAATTCAGAAAATAGGGTCTTTGGATAACAGGTCCTGATTTGATGCCTGTTAGTGACATGGGCGTTAAACCATTGTGGTGCATAAATGCGACATTGGCGGTGAAAGGGTTAAAATCAACTGACATCCAAAATAATTTTATTTTATTTTTTAGAATATTGATTTTTTCCCCCATTTCTACGTACCTGGCATCCTCCGACCAGGTGTGAAAGGGAGGGGGAGGGACCATGCCCACCATCCCGCACTCCACGGCCTGGGGGGGCAGGTGCACAAACAGGGGGTCCAGCTGACGCAGGTTCCGCTCCTTCACCCACTCCAGCTCACCAAAGTCCACGTACATCACCTGCACAAACAGCAACCATCATCAATCTGACACCCCCCCCCCCCCCCCTCATCGGCCCATTCTCCTACCTTTAACCCTTTCAACGCCAGCCATTTTTCAGCTAAAACTTTCCATACAACTTACCTGGGTAGAGACAAGATTCTGTCTGCAATATTGGGGATTCCTCTGTGACATGCATAAAATAGGGCCTAGCCTTACCTCCCAAAATGAAGAACATAAGGTCACTGGATACCAGACCCTCATTTGATGCCTTTCAGTGACATGGGTGTTAAGTCATTGTGGTGCCAAGAGGCGACATTGGCGATGAAAAGGTTAAAAAACAAAACAAATCTTCCAAATAATGGTCTCATTTGAGCTCCTCCGGAATCAGAAACTGTTGGCTGAATGCAGCGAGGAGACCAGTGAATACTGTAAACTGGACACATACGTATTTAACCCATTATGGCCATGAAGCTTAGGAACGCAGAAGAAGAAGAAGACCAATGTATTTTGCTTCAATAAGAAAAACAAATCATTCAACCTGACTGTGCTTTCTTTCTTTTGTAAATTGATTATTCTTAATGGTCCTCGATATATTAATTCAGAGTTCCCAACAAAAGATAGATAGATAGTTAAAAGAGACAAGCCCCTTCCACCATAAACGGTGATATCGGAGCTATTCACTGTGTGTCAAAGCACAAAATTGAACAGTTCTCCCACGTTAAACCACCAACACATTTCTAAAAAACGATAAAACTAAATCTTATAAAAAATGTTCCCAACAATCCTTACCAGAACCTTTTCCTCGTCCGGTTCAATGTCGATGACCTTGGCCCTCATCCACGACCTTGACCTTTCACACAGGGCCGCCACGGCTTCACCGGCGGAGTAGAGAGCAGAGTCGTTGTCCAGACGCCTGTTCTTGTAGAACTGGCTGTTGACAACAACGCAAAGCAACCCATCACATAGTTGTCAACCCAATTTTATTTTTTTCAAAACTTCCGTTATTGAAAAATAATTTTTCCCTGAAAACCGCATAAATTTCAGAACACGCAAAACCATGAAAAAGTTGCCGTGAATAAATTATATTCAGACATCGTTTTCATGCAGTTTTGTTATTTATATTGAAAAATGAGCAGGGAAGCGTACCTTCCTTTCTCAAAGGACAGGTTTTCCCATTCTTTCAAGTGTCTCCCACTCCCAACTCGTGCCTTTTTGGCCACAGGGGGGTTCATAGAACTGGAAGAATTAGCGTCCGCCATTTTCGATTCAAACTGAAACAATGCTCACAGGGAAGTTCTGAAGAAACCACGCATGCGCAGGTTACCAGAACAAATTGAACAAATCGCTCTCTGCGCATGACCGATCATCTAGCCTACTGCTTTCGTTTTCCTGTTCGGCTGCTTGGCGTCCGCGTTTTGTCGTCTGCCATCACAAAATTCTATCACTTCGCGGTTTGTCTCTGATTTCTGATCTGCCCGTATAAATCAGTTTTACCCGTATTGAAACTGTTATACGGCCGTACAGACCCAAAATCATGGTTTTCCCATACAGCAATATGGGAAAACCGTATAGGTTGACACCTATGCCATCACAACACAACACACAGGGAGTAGAGAGCAGAGTCGTTGTCTGTTCTTGTAGAACTGGCTGTGGACAACAACGCAAGACAACTCATCACCACACAACACAACACAGGGAGTAGAGAGCAGAGTCGTTGTCTGTTCTTGTAGAACTGGCTGTGGACAACAACGCAAGACAACCCATTACAACACAACACAACCACAACACAGGGAGTAGAGAGCAGAATCGTTGTCTGTTCTTGTAGAACTGGCGGTTGACAACAACACAACGCAACCCGTCACAACACAACACAACACAGGGAGTAGAGAGTAGAGTCGTTGTCTGTTCTTGTAGAACTGGCTGTTGATAACAACACAACGCAACCCGTCACAACACAACACAGGGAGTAGAGAGCAGAGTCGTTGTCATGTTCTTGTAGAACTGGCGGTTGACAACAACACAACGCAACCCGTCACAACACAACACAACACAGGGAGTAGAGAGCAGAGTCGTTGTCTGTTCTTGTAGAACTGGCGGTTGACAACAACACAACGCAACCCGTCACAACACAACCAACCATACAAAGTATACTTTTCGGCAAACGACTAGTTTTAAATGTGCATGCTCGGCAAGAAGAATGAGAGCGCTTGCAAACTTTTTGGCAAACGACTAGTTTTAAGCGTGCATGCTCGGCGAAAAGAAAGAGCGCTCGCAAATGTTTTGGCAAACGACTAGTTTTAAGAGTGCATGCTCGGCAAGAAGAATGAGAGCGCTCGCAAATGTTTTGGCAAACGACTAGTTTTAAGAGTGCATGCTCGGCAAGAAGAATGAGAGCACTCGCAAACTTTTTGGCAAACGACTAGTTTTAAGCATGCATACTCGGCGAAACTTTTTGGCAAACATAGTTGTTTCTTAGACTTTTCAGGGGGGCCAAATCTCCTGAAGCGCTCAAAGCAGTTCAGATCCGAAGTTAATTTCTTGTGGTGTACCTCAGGGATCTGTATTGGGGCCAGTTCTCTTTGTCCTGTACACTGCTCCTCTCTCTGATGTTTTTGCTAGTCACTCTGTTATTGACCATTCCTTTGCTGATGATACCCAGCTTCAAAAATGGCAGAACCTACAACTTGACAGCATTCAGTCTATGGAATCCTGCCTTCATGATGTCAAATCCTGGATGACATGCAACAAATTAAAACTTAATGATGACAAAACGGAAGCTCTGATTGTTTCCTCTCAGCGTATGTCTGCAACGATATCTCTTCCAGAAACTCTTACAGTTGGCAATGCTTGTGTTCAGTTTTCTAAGTCAGCAAAGAATCTCGGAGTTACCCTCGATTCAAATCTTACAATGCATAAACAGGTTATTAATCTCATACGTTCCATCAATTATGAGCTCAACGAATCAGTGCTGTTCGACACTTTCTGTCTGTTGCAGCCACGAAAAACTCTTATTTCTGCCTTTATTCTTTCCCGCATTGACTATTGCAACTCTCTCTCTGTGGCTGTCCTAAGTATCTCCTGCAACGTGTTCAAAAACTGCAAAACAGTGCAGCACGCCTCACTCTCAAGATTCCACGTTCTGATCATATAACACCTCATCTTCGTAACTTGCACTGGCTTCCAGTAGAGGCTAGAATCAAGTATAAAATAGCTTGCCTTTGTTTCGGTGCTGTTCACTCCTCTGGTCCCGTCTATCTCTCCGAACTAGTAACTGTCTACACGTTCTTCCTCTGACTGCTGCACACTCAAGGTTCCTCGGGTCCACACGAAATCGTTTGGTGAACGATCCTTCTACTATTTAGCACCTCACTTATGGAATTCCCTCCCACAACATGTTCGCTCATCTGACTCTATTTCCGCCTTTCGCTCTGCCCTTAAAACTCACTTGTTTCGGACATATTATGATTGATTAGTGTTTGTGAGTGAGGTGGTGTGTGTGTGTGTGTGTGTGTGTGTGTGTGTGTGTGTGTAGGGGGGGGGGGGGGGTCCGTTTTATTGCAGAAATCTTGTAAAAAAAATTATTTACAATTATTTTATTATTCGTATTTTGTATGTAGAATGTCTACGTCTTGTAAACTTTAAATGCTTGTAAATGAGGTAGAAGGGTATTTTTTTTTTTGCAAAATTTGTCTATTATAATTAGTCATGTAATTGATATGTCGATGGCAGTATGATTTTATTTCAAGTTGCAGTATTGTATTCAAACTTGATTGGGAATGTGAATGTGGTCTCTATGTTTCTTCTTAGAATGTTCATGTTGTAACTATTTTACTTGTATAATTAATTGTGTGCGAGTGTGCGTGTGCGCATGCATGTGTGTGTATATGTGTGTGTGTGTGTGTGTGTGTGTGTGTGTGTGTGTGTGTGTGTGTGTGTGTGTGTGTGTGTGTGTGTGTGTGTGTGTGTGTGTGTGTGAGTAAAGGAAGTAAGAGAACGTTGTGTGTAGGCATCGTGCTTATTTTACTTTCTAATGAAATTATTTGTTTGCCTTTAAATTTAATGTTCTTGTTATCAATGTAAAGCGCACTGAGCTCATGTGAGAAAGAGCGCTATATAAATTCCCATTATTATTATTATTAAGAAACGGTCTGCAGGCTACCTTACCTTCTTCTTTATTTGTGCACATCACACACACGCATGCACGCACGCACACACACCACCACTACCCGGTGGCGGCATTTTTTTAAAACTAGGCGTGGTAATTACCATATTGGCCAAAACTTTGAACTACGTTTTCAGCACATATGTGAATAACAACAGTAAAAGGCATCAGGAAATTGTTTTGTCGTTTCAAATAATCTCCTTTTGACCTTGTGGTAGGTTGTCCAAAACATGTTACCTAATTTTTAAATATAAAAATAATGAAATTTGCTTTTAAACAGGAAATGCACAGACAAGATGGCTATGAAATATGCTCTTTAAATTCCAGAAAAGGTGTTATTTAACTCACTACCACAGGTTTTTTTAATTTGTCAAAAAAATACTCACTTTCATGTACTGCTCAAGTCGACCTTTTGTTTTCAACGCAACTGATTTTAACTTTTCCCAACAATTGTGTATGATGCTTGGAAAACTTGACTGGCTTAGCTTAAATTCGAGTATAACATGTTTTCAACATTGCTGAAACGCTCCACCAAATGTACACACACACACCATCACCACCACAAAAAAAAAAAAATCCAAGCCATTAAGTAAGTGAAATCAAAGTGAGAACACAAAACAAACACCTACTTCATGGACTCCTTCAACCTGCACAGCGTCTGTCCTCTCATATAGTTCCTCACAGCTGTAACGTTCAACAAAGACACACACAGTTAAGCCAGAGCAAACACTTGTTGACATGCATAAAACAGAGAGGGAGCAGGGCTCCCAGGGACCCCCATTTGGGGGTCTATGAAGCACTAAAATTCTAAAGGGCCCTCTAAAAGAATGTGCAGGGGGTCCCAGGGATGCACTAGAAAAATTATTTTTAGCATTCATAATGCCACTGGGACCCTCTATCCCGCCTCTAGGACCCTCTATACTGAAAGTGAAAGAGTCCCTGGGACCCCTTGTTTAGCGGGACGATTGGGAGTCCTGGGGAGTGAGAGAGAGAGAGGAAGACTTTAGGAGGGGGGGGGGGGGAGAAAGAGGACATTAGACATTTTATTGACTAAACATGCGTGTGCATGCATGAATGTGTGTGTACACGCATGTGTGTGTGTGCATGAGCATCACAAATGCCTCCACACAAACGTGTGTGTGTGTGCAAGTGAATTGTTTTCAACAGTGATGTTCAGATAGCAGAGGAGGCAGCGGCTATTCTGGACAACTGGGCAGAACTTTGTGAACATCGATGCTGCCTCGCTCTACATGGGAATTTTCCCTCTCTAACTCTTCCTTCTACTTTCTTTCTTCGTCGATGGCTCAGACAGTTTCCTGTCATATGAGTGCTGACGACGCGTCATGCCGCCATTATGCGCCTAAGTAACAAAGAAACAGTTAGGCCCAGCAAGTCCATCTTCGAATGGAGAAAAATCTTTGTGAGAATTTCTAGAAGAAAAAATAAAAGGCAGGAGAATGGACCAGTAAGGCACTGTAGATAACAGTAAGCAAAAAGAAAAGGCAGAATCAAAGAGAGTGATAGAAGAAAAAGGAAGAGGGAAAAGAACTTCCAAAAGGTGGGGGAGCTATTTGTATCAACAGAACCCCCCCCCCCCCCCCTCCCACACCGGTAACCCCACAGGGAGAGACTCATGGAGGGGGCGGGATTGTCCAGCTCCCCGTATGGAGGCATGAGGCATCCACCCACTGCCCCAATTCCCCCTCTTCTAGCCGTGAGGACTGGGGACAGTTTGGACAGGAAAGGCTGGCTCTCCAAAAAGGCCAACCAAACCCCATGGCTGCAGCACCAAGAGCCAATAACAAGTACATGCACCACAGTTTACAGACTATATAGAGTACTAACAGGTCTGCGCGTTGGTTGGATTCGTGCGTACCCTCAGTATAAAGCCTCATTACATCATATTGCCTGCAGCAGACAAAGGGTTGGCAGGGAAGGGGTTGTTAAAGATCACATGTCAAAATCACGGGTTTCACCTATTTTCCCTCTTATAGCTACTAAGAAATCTTGTTTCGACCATGTATGACTCCCATACAAATGTCCTCAAATTCAAACCCGACAGGAAACTGTCTGAGCGAACGAAGAAGAAGAAGAAACCCGAAACATCATTTTAAAGAGCAGCCTCAATTTGAAGTTGGGGACATCTGTATGTGGGTCACAAGCTACCCAGAAAAAAACACCCAAGGGACTTAATAATCGTGGTGGGTCAGTGGGTCTTTAACAACCGGAGCTATCCATCGGTCGCCGACCTTCCGTCTGGCTGGCGACGTCCTCTATGGTGTGGGGCCCCCAGGGCAGGACCACGTAGAAGAGGGAAGGGGAGGTGATGC
>CM065696.1:35647316-35667316 GCA_017654935.2 Phymorhynchus buccinoides
TCTTGAAAAGAAGGCAGGAGAATGGTCCAAAAAGGCAGAAAGATAGTAGATGACAGCAAGCAAAGGGAAAAGGCAGAGTCAAAGAGTGGCAGATTAGAAGAAGCTACAAGCATAGAATTTCCAGAAGGCGCAGGAACTATTTATATAAAAGACCCCCCCCCCCACGGAGGAGGGGGGATATTGTATTCACAGACATACTTTCTTTTTTACTGACTTTTATTTTCTTAACGTTGGCTGCTCTCTCCTGCAATGTGAACAAAAAAAGTTACTCTTTCGAACTGAACCATTTCCCATACATTTTCTCACTTTTCAGCAACAGCAGAATGGGCTCGTTACTGCATTGCATCACAGCAACCTCTGAGGAAAGCGTGGGCCAAAATTTGAACCAACAGTAAAGCACGGGCCAACACAATTATAGACGAAACTGAAAATCAGAGAGCGCAGATTAACCAATAGGTTCTTGATGAACCAACCACACAGGCAAATTTTCTATTTCTGGAACACAATTTCCGTAAATAACCAACCCTTCAGTCTATATGCCACTCACTTGTGAATGTGTACTTTTTCATGCAATGATCAATTCTCTCAGAAAGGAGGGAGAGAGAGAGAGAGAGAGAGAGAGAGAAAACGAAAACGAAAACGAGAGAGATTTAACCAGGGAACAGAGATAGAGCAAGAGACAGCTTTTTTTTCCACCCAGCCCTGGGGAGAGATGAGAGAAATCAAACAAGAAAGAGAAATAATATAGTACATGCAGAAATGAGAATAAAAGGGAGAGAGAGAGAGGGGTAAGAGGCACAGAGGGGGATAAGGATGGGGACATTTTGGAATTTAGAGTACAGGGAGAAAAAAAAAGAGAAAAGAGAGAGAGAGAGAGAGAGAGAGAGAGAGAGAGAGAGAGAGAGAGAGAGAGAGAGAGAGAGAGAATGGGACACAATTGGGTCCAATGCTCCATTCTCTTTCTCCATCTGTCTGTCTATCTCTCTCATTCAACAGTTTTAAAAATGCATCTTCGTAGTTTCTGTTTATCTTTGTGTCTTGGCTGAGACTAGCTCAATAAGAGATCTCAACCCTATTTGCTTGGTGTGGTGTAGTGTGTGCGTATGCGTGTGCGCATGTGTGTGTGTTTTATGAATTTGCGCTGCCTGAATGTGAGCATAGTCATGTGCAAGTAATGAACATCCTACCATGCAAAAACATAATAAAATATTCATCATCCATTCACACACACCAACCGCACAGGCAGCATTGTTGTAAAAATGCCACTCTCACTTGAAACCCACCCACCTCACCCCTCCATCATTCCGTCACCCTTTCTTCTCCCCCCCCCCCCCCCCCCCCCCCCCCCCCCCCCCCCCCCCCCCCCCCCCCCCGCCATTCACCCTCCCCCCCCCCACCCCCCCCCCATCCCACCCCCACCGTGAAATGCGACATCAGGGAGTGAAATAAAAATAAATACTGTCAGGTACAGAGAGGGAAAGGCTGTGCTGGCAGATCCTTCAGGTACCTGTAAATCTGCCAGCTAGTTGTTGCCGTTTCCCTGGCTTAACGACTCCAGGGATCATCCCAACAGCCAAAGCACTTGAACACTTTGGTACAAAATGAATGCACCAGCTAGGGATTTTTATTTTTTCTTTTTCATTTTTTCCATTATAGTCCCTTCAACAGCTATGGTCATCTCAGGACTGTCACTGCGTAAAGTTCGACCACTTATTACAAAACACGTGTGTGACCGTTTTTGTGATTACCACGCCACGTGGGCAGCCACACTCCCGACTTCGGAGGATTTTAGACTGATGATGTTATTATGCCAGAAGCTTGTCGTCGTGGCTTAGGACAATCCCCCCCGCACAACCATTCAGAGCATAACATTTTGATGTAGCCTTGGCGTTCTAGCTTATGTCAACTGGTTTGACACAGCCTCATGCCAAGGCGTATGCCAGCTAGTGAAACTGAAACTGAAAGTAACAGGGGCAATGAGGCTTTACCATACTGAAAATTATCCGCCCCTGTGTCGTGCACTGAAACGCGTGCGGCCAAACATATGTGAAAGGAAAGCTTAGGAGCAGTGATGAAGAGATGTAACTCAAAAAACGTGGTTTAGATTGAAAAAAAAGAGAGGATTTAGACAGGTTTTAGACTAAAAGAAATCGCTGTTCCGATACTACTTGGAAATAGGCCCTGACTGGCGTTCTCCTGTTCCGAGTATACTCGGAATTAGGCCCTGACTGGCGTTCTCCTGTTCCAAGTATACTCGGAATTTAAGGCCCTGACTGGCTTTCTCCTGTTCCGAGCATACTCGGAATTAGGCCCTGACTGGCGTTCTCCTGTTCCGAGTATACTCGGAATTAGGCCCTGACGGGCATTCTCCTGTTCCGAGCATACTCGGAATTAGGCCCTGACGGGCGTTCTCCTGTTCCGAGTATACTCGGAATTAGGCCCTGACTGGCATTCTCCTGTTCCAAGCATACTCGGAATTTAAGGCCCTGACTGGCTTTCTCCTGTTCCGAGCATACTCGGAATTAGGCCCTGACTGGCGTTCTCCTGTTCCGAGCATACTCGGAATTAGGCCCTGACGGGCGTTCTCCTGTTCCGAGCATACTCGCAATTAGGCCCTGACGGGCATTCTCCTGTTCCGAGCATACTCGGAATTAGGCCCTGACCCTGGCGTTCTCCTGTTCCGAGTATACTCGGAATTAGGCCCTGACGGGCGTTCTCCTGTTCCGAGCATACTCGGAATTAGGCCCTGACTGGCGTTCTCCTGTTCCGAGTATACTCGGAATTATGCCCTGACTGGCGTTCTCCTGTTCCGAGTATACTCGGAATTAGGCCCTGACTGGCGTTCTCCTGTTCCGAGTATACTCGGAATTCGTCCGCAATGAGTTAAATTCCATTAATACCTTGTAACAGAAAAGCTGACGCGCAGACACAAAGAACTGACAGACAAACACAAAAACACAGACCCCCCCCCCCCCTGCAAACTTGGCGGATATAATCAATCGGGATCATCTTCAACAACATCACCATGGTCATCATCATCATCATAGTCGTCATCATCATCTCCATCACCACCATCATCACCGTTTACTCTGACATCTGACACCTGAAATGAATCCCCTCCCCTCTGGGACAGAAACGGAAGTGGAGTGCATGGGTAATGCATTGACTGGCTGTTAGTAGGATGACGAATGATTTATGATGCCATTTGTTAACTGGCTTGTTGCCATGGCAAAATACTGAATTCTCGCTGGTCGCCCCGCTGGACTTTCTTTGTTTTTGTATGGCCAGAAAAAAAAAAGGATTTCAAATTCCAATGGAGTATTTTGACACTGATTTTTAACGCATGTTGCGATTGATGCTGTGTTTGCCCAATTTTTTGTTTTGACATTTTGCTCACTCTCTGTCTCTCTCTCTTAAATCATACACACACACACACACACACACACACACACACACGCACGCACACACACACACGCACACACGCACGCACACACACACACACACACACACACAAACACACACATACAAACACACATGCACACAGTATTTTTTACATCCACATTTCAATTCATAATTATGCTGGATTTTTTTTTCTCTATTTACCTGGGCCTGTATTCACGTTGAGATAGCATGAGACTTAACATCATGCTAACTTAGAAGCTCTTCCAAAAGTCCTATTAAATCCTATAGGACATTGGAAGAGCTTCTAAGTTAGCATCATGCTAAGTCTCATGCTATCTCAACGTGAATACAGGCCCTGAGTGATAAATTGTAAAGCTCTCACTGTGTATATGTACTTGCAAAGGGAAAGAGATTACACCCCCCCTCCCTACCCCCACCCCCTGTTTGAAGGCCTAAATCCTAAATGGATCATTCTTAGCATGACCCCTTAACAGTTGATCAAATTGCATGAAATCTTTTTTTCACAATGTTTTGAACAATCCTGCCAACTTAATAACAGTATATCCATCCATCCATTCACTCATCCATCCATCCATACAACAGGGCTGCTTACTCTCTGTTGCAGTTTCCAGGGACAAACTGCTTAAAAAAACCAGGGACAGAGACTTATTTCCGGGGACAAACATCGCAATGTCATGCATCAGGGTTAAAACGGACATTAACTTTTGATTATTTTGTGATCTAGCAAAATGTCTGCGACTCTGGATTTTTCTGTAGTCTTCTTGATTCTTTTTGGTTTTGGCATCATTGTCCTTGAACATTCAAGATCCTTTAGTCTTCTTCTTCTTCGATCGCTCAGACAGTTTCCTGTCAATTATGAGCGCAGATGCATCATGCTGCCGTTATGCACCTAAGTAAGAAATAACTAGGCCCAGCATGTCCGACTTCGGCTGGAGGAAATCTTTTTGAAAGTGTTTCGTGAAAAAAGGCAGGAGAATGGACCGAAAAGGCAGAAAGATAGTAAGAAAAGGGAAAAGGCAGAGTCAAAGAGAGTGACAGATTAGAGGAAGTTACATGCACAGAACTTCCAGAAGGTGGGGGAACTGTTTATACAAAAGACCCCCCCGGTATCCTCACGAGGGGGAGATCCTTTAGTGTTAAGTAACCTATGTGTAACATGTCTGTTAGGAAAATTTCAACAAAGTCTGTTGTTTAATACAGGGTGTTCCTGTGTTCAATAGTAAGGTTACCTAACAAGACAATTGACTGCTGATAAACATTTTTGATTCTACCCAGTGTTTCTACGCCAGAGAGAAAAGTGGATTCCAGGGACAGGGTGCCCCATTTTTAACTGTTTCCAGGGACAAATACCCCTTAGGGGGGACGGTAGGCATCCCTGAGGCAACTCCTGTCAATGACAATCCAAGTTCATTTTGAAATTAATTTGTGTGCATGCGTGATGGCGGGGGGGGTTTCCAGGGGGGGGGGGGCTCCCAGGGACAGTATGCAGCTGACAGAATGCCATCAAAATCCGTTCAAAACCTTAGTTCGAAGACACAGAAAATATCATCAATGGAAAAAAAGAAAGAAAGAAAAGAAGTGGAAAATGAACTCCTTGCCATTGATTACTAATCTGAGTTGTTCACACAATTTTATTAACATGTGACTCAAATACATATAGCTTTTATTTATTTGAAAAACAAAACAAAAATCTGACGCACGCTAATTAACATATAAAAATCACTGCACATTTACAAATAAATAACATGGACAAAACAACAAGGATTAAAAATATATTATGTTGTTGTCGTACCCTGGCTTAAAGACACCAGGGATCATCCCAACAGCCGAAGCACTTGAACACTATGGTACAAATGCACCAGCCAGGGATGAGAACATTCCGTGTGTGACCGATTTTGATCACCCCACCACGTGAGCAGCCACATTCCGACTTTGGAGGAAAAAATATAAATAAAACAGTAACTGCATTTACAACGCTATTTGATAGGCATAAAGAAAAATAAAAAAAATCCCCCAATGTTGTGAATATCAACATTAACACAACACAAATATTTTTAGCTCATAAAAATAGATTCTTTTTTATGTGTGTGAAGAATATCTGTTATGCCAGGGAAAAAGAAAAAGGAAAAAATGAATACCTGTATAGGTAAAATAACAATTGATTGCAGAATCCCAAGGAGAATGTGAAAACAAACGGAGAAAAGCAAATCAATGTTTTACAGGGTTCCTGAAAATGCACAGGTTGTGCATTTTTACGCACAAGACCTCTCAAATCACCCCCTAGAATCTCAAACCACGCGTGAGATTTGCCCTTTAAAGTCTCATGCGAGATGACGCATTAAAACGATGATTCGTGCGTTAACAGAGTCGTTACTTCAAGCAACCCTAGCTCAAATTTCAATCGTCTGCTACGCCATTTCTAGGTTACTGACACAAGCTGGAGTCTGTTGCTTAGATCTAGAATTCTACAAGATAATGCAGAATGGGGACAGCGGGAGGATGCCTCGGTTGCCTCCATAGAATTCGGGGAGCCATGGACTGACCCAAGTTGGAGTCGGTTGCCTAGATATAGAATTCTACAAGATCTCCCGTTTCTAGGCTACTGACACAAGTTGGAGTCGGTTGCCTAGATATAGAATTCTACAAGATCTTTCGGCTACTGACAAAGTTGGTTCGGTTGCCCCCACCTAGAATTCTGGATAGTTCCTAGGCTTGTAACTGGAGTCCTCTAATCTGTCACTCTCTTTGACTCTGCACAAGCTTTTGCCTAGATCTAGAATTCTACAAGATAGCCATTTCTAGGCTACTGATCTAGTTGGAGTCGGTTGCCTAGATCTAGAATTCTACAAGATAGCCATTTCTCCTGCTACTGAAAAACAAGCGCGATATAGAATCGCAATAGTTTGTGGCACACACAAGGTCGGTATTTTCTACAAGATAGCCAATCATGAGTTGGAGTCGGTCCCCTGATATAGCTTTTCAATAGCCATTTCTTACTGACACAAGTAGTCGGTTGCAGAATGTTATCAAGATCTGCTACTGACACAAGCTGGAGTCGGTTGCTAACTTTTTATATAGCTTTCTAGGCTAACACATTTAAAACTATGTATCCTACTGACATACTCATAGATCTAGAAAGAAGCCATTTCCGCATTACTCGTCGTGGTCGCTGTTGTAGTGTCTGTATTACGTATGGTTTATTATTTTGTACGCTTTTAAAATACATCATTTTAAAGAGCGGCCTCAATTTGTCTCTCCCCGTGTGGATAGGGGGGTCTCGATTTGAACCTGCGACAATTGCTTGGACCGAATCGACACTCTCTTTGACAGACGACTTTTCCCTTTGCAGACCGTCACCTACTAAGTGAGTTATAGGCCCATTGGTGGCTCCTGCCACAAAAAAAAAAAATTCTCACAAATAAAAATGTTCTCTTTTGAGCTTGGACGGCTGTACAACGGGGAGACCAGTGAAAACTGAAAACCGGACACATACATACCTTACCCATTATGGCCATATGGCCTGGGAATGCAGAAGAAGAAGAAGAAGAAGAAGAAGCGCAGAAAGCCCTAATCAGGACCAATCGTTGGAAGCTCATTGCCCACTGGTGACCCTTTCCTCAGCATCCAATAAACTCATTTCATTTACTCAATATGTCTTTGATTTCGTGGCGCCAAGTAGGGTGGAGTTATTCATGGTTTTGTCTTGATCCTTTAAAATTTGAAACTGGGTGGTGGTGAGTGTACCCCTTAAGGGAAGAAAAAATCAGGAACCCTGGTTTTTAGTTAACCCTTTCACCGCCAATGTCGCATTTTTGCACGCACAACACCAATCTGCATTGGAAGCCTTGAAATCAGCGTCGATTATTCAATATTGTGTTCCTAAATTTGGGTAGGAAGGATTGACTCTATTCTAAATGTGTCACAGAGAAATCCCACAATATTGCAGACGAAATCTTTTCTATAGCCAAGTAAGTTTAACCCCTTCACTGCCACGGCCATCTTGAATTCATAGAGGGCGTACTTATAAAATAAATAAAAAACTAGCAGTTGAATAATTAAAATTTGCCTAATCTTTGCTACCTTTAAAGATACATGAACGCCTTAACCATTCTAAAGTATTAAAGATCTGAATTCAATGGTACATCCCTGTATGGAGGCTTTCAGTGGGACAATCTTACAAGAAATAATGACGGAAATATCCGTCATGGGGCAGTGAAGGGGTTAATGGAAATGCTTGGCTCAGAGATGGCTGGCGGTGAAAGGGTTAAACAGAAGGTGGTACAGCGGAATCTCCCTTATGAGCTTAGACCCAATTGTTTGCACGAAATTTTCACAATACAGTGGAACCTCCATTATAAGACCTCCCATTATAAGACTCCCTCCCACATAAGACCTACTTCTCTGAGACATTGCCCTTCTTTGAAAGCATTAAAAATACCTCCCTTATAAGACCCCTCCCTCAAAGACCTGATTTTGGATGATTTTTGAAGGTCTTATAAGGGAGGTTCCACTGTACGTCTTTTTATTTTTTATTTTACAGTTTACCTAAAGAACAACAAAAGGAAACAGCTCTAATTTTTTTTTTTTACTGCACTACAAAAAAGAAAAAGCTTCAACCATAATGAGTGGCCTCCACCCACCCCGTCCAAAATGGCTTCTCTCTCCGGCATCTCCGCCAAGGAGGAATCGCCGTTTTGACGGTTTAATTTCTAGGAAACCAGAGCAAAGTGAGTGTTCCGATCCTTGAAAAGGCTGTCTTTCTGGTGAGCTCGACGTGTTTCTTGCAAAAACTCATCTGTCAGGGTCCACCTTTAATATAGTGATAAATCATTTAAAAATGCTATTTAACAGAAAATACGCCACTGAACAAAAAAGCAAAACCTCTGACAGAAATTCTTAATCCTCTCAAATTAGCAGATCCTCTGACAATTCTGATGCCTGTGAATAAATAAAATAAAAGATGCCACTAAAAATGCATCTGCTATCGAGTCATGTCACAAATTATTATGCATTATCTAAAAGAAAGTCAACACACACACACATACACACACATATATGCGTGAGCATGCACACACACACACACACACACACACACAGAGTATTCACAACAAAAAACTAGATGAAAAACAAACTGCATAAACATGCATTTAACAGACAATTTCCATCTTTTAAAAAAACAATTATCATCAACAACACGACTAAATCCAGGTCATTCCACAAGGACGGAAACTCGAACAAGGTCTAAGCTATTGCTGCACACCCACACCTCAAAACACACACATTCATTCTCTTATCTCAGCAAAGCTTTTTGTCCTTCACACACAAACAGTTCCCATCACAAAGCAGTGACCTGCTCTGTCACCCCACACAAATCCTGCCCCTGGTCAAAATGGACAGAGGGGCGGTAAGCGGGGTTGTTGATTCCATGGTCCATGTCCTCCTCCTCCTCCCCTCCCTCCCCCAGATCATGTCCAGCATCCATGGTGAAGGAGGGGAAGGCACATCCGAGGGCGGTCAGTTCGCTGGCGCTGGCCTCACACAGGGGGTTGCTGTAGGAGATGGCGGACACCCCGTTCTCCTCGGACAGTCGCTTGTGGCACAACGACCAGTGTTGGTGGTTACGGGAACGATCTTGCTGATGATGGTCTTGGCTGTGGGCAGAGGAAGGGGTGGAGCTCTCACTGTCTTCCAGCTTCTTCACCAGCCCCTGCACACGCACCGTGCGGTACAGCTGCAGAGCCGCCGCCCCCAGCCCCCGCAGCATCAACACCGGCACAAAGTGATACACCGCCACCTGCACTCCTGGACGAGCCCCCAGAACCCCGTGGAAGCAGCCTACCGCCCATAAGGCGAAGAGCGGCAGGTAGACGAGGAGCCAGGAGGCTAAATCCAGCAGCAGGGTCACCCGCAACTTGCCGTACTTCTCCACCTCGGTCAGGTGCTGGCTGAGGGGGCCCTGCTGGTGCAGAGTCAGGTCGAAGCGCCCGCGCACCCACAGCAGCACCGCCCCGCTGCCCGCCACGCAGCCCAGCCAGGTGAGCCCCACCAGCAGCAGGTAGGGCCAGGGGAAGAAGTGGAAGAAGCTGAACAGGAAGGTGGGGCCCTGGGAGTTCCAGCCAAGCTGAGGCAGGAAGCCCAGGATGAAGGAGAGGTTGAGGACGAAGACCATGCCCGTGATGATGGAGGGCTTGTCCACGTGCTGTAGATACCACAGGGGCCAGGCCACCTTCAGGCAGCGGTCCACGTTCAGCAACAGCAGGGTCAGGCAGGAGGCCGTGGACGCCGTGAAGAACAGACTCTCCGGCAGGAAGAAGTTGACCAGCAGCCGCTCCACGAAGAGGAACATGAGCATCTTGCCCAGCCCGTAGCAGCCCATGAGGAAGTCGGACATGCACAGCACGCGCACAAACACCATGGTGGGGCTCTGCCCGCCCCCGGCGAACTTGCTGAGGAAGAGGACAGCCAGGTTGGCGATGATGGTCAGCAGGGAGAGGCAGAGGGTGACCACCACCTCCGCCCTGTTCAGTGTCACCGGGTCCTCGCGCAGCAGAGACGGAGTGGTGTTCAGGGCCAAGACAGGGGGGAGGGGGGAAACACTAGGGCTGGTGTTAGCGGCGGTTAAAATGTCGAGGGTGATGAGGGAGGTGGTGTTGAAAGGAGGCGTGATGAGGGAGGTAGTAGGGTCAGGGTGTGACGACAAGCCCGAAGAGAGGTTCGCCGACGCGTCAGCAAGATGGTTCTGTGTCGGAGTGACCGAAGCGAAGTTCACCCCATGACACAAAGAGACGTTGTTGTCACATGGCATGGCTTCATAGGGCAGCTAGCAAGCGGGTCACCAAGTTACACACACTTGTCGATAACATTCCCACCACAACACACTCTGCCGCAGCTTTCCAGCACACCTCCTTTGCCAACAATCCACAAACTGAAAATATTCAAAATTCGTCACAAAATTTCGACACAAATACTTTTAAGAGCTTTCTTGCCTGCTTCTGGCTTTGATGAAAATGTTGTGTAAAATCTGGGGAGTGCGCCTTATAATCCAGTGCGCCTTGTCCATAAAATACAGTAAACAAATTCATACAAAAGTGAGACAACACTGGTTTTCTTCTTCTTCTCGAACGTCATATAACACTGATTTTTATTACCAGAGTTTCAGGCTGTTTGTGGACAGACAACACTACTCAGTATGCACCAACAGACTTTTGATCTGACAGTAGTGACCACATTTTGTTGAGGTTTGAATGAGGTATGTTTCAAATTTTTAAACATGGAAAATCCAGGGAAAAAATATGCAAACGCAGGCATAAACATCAGTTCAGTTTGTAATGTCGTGTCAACCACCAAGAACAAAACGACAACTTATCGATGCTTTTCTTCACTTCAGAAAAGAAACTTTGTCGTCAAGTCTGCTAATAACAAAAGCAGTATGCACGGAACAGATATCCTAGGGACGGATATTACCAACTTTAACACAGGAAAAACAAAGCAGCTGAAGGCATGATGAGGAAACTCTAATATCTCCCAATCAATGCCTTGAGTGGTTTAAGATAAATGAGTTCTGTACACAGACTGAGAGGTCTCACACACTGTCATATTTCACAGCTACTGAAAACACATGTCACCGGTGGCCACAGTTATATGAGGTAGTTTATCATCACTGTCTTCATAATAGTCCGACAGAAACATTTTATTTCTGGTTGTTAAGGCCCAAGGCTTTCTCATCAAATCGTCTATCGACTAGAAATAGAATATCTAAACGTTTCCTGGGCTGCAGCACTATCAATCTAAATCTCATCGTTGAAAAAGAAATGCGGAACACACATCAAAGCTATTTTCCTTCCACCAACTATAATGGCCGTTAAAAACCACAGCATAGAAATCCCTCAAATGCAACAGCTTTCCACAAAATATAAAAAAAGCAGTCCATGATATCGAAGGCAAGGCGATATCTCACTTTTGGTTACTCTTGTTCACACTTGTCACACACAGAGAGGAAAATTCACATGATCTTGTTTAGGCACAAACACACCCACACAACTGTCCGTCTTATGCCGCCTGAGTTGATGAAACCATGGATGCTATATTTATGCTTAATGTAGTGTCCATGTTGAAACTTAGCTGGTTCACTAAATCCAAATGTCAAATTTTGCTCATTAGGGTTAAAACTCAATGGCACACTTTCGACCACACTGAAACCGTTTCTCCCACTCGCAATAATGACAAGTCACAGCTGACAAGCTCGGAAGTCTCAAATGAGACTAGAAAGAAAATTGTAATCTGGTTCAGTTCACTCGGTTTTGTTGTGCTTTGTTTCAAACTCGCGTAAGTTTTTCAACTTCTTTGTGCTTAAATTGCAGTTCGATTTTATATTATTATAAAAAAAAAAATCCTATTTCAACAGCAGAAAATCAACAAGATTCCAGCGATGTACCTAGTCATTTTTTCTCTTCCTATCTCGGAGGAAACAAAAGGCACTTGATGCAAATCATCACAAATACTTTCTTTTTTCTGTCATATAAATAAGTCCTATTTCACAAGGGAAAGCATGCCTTGGCATGAGGCTGTGTCAGACTAGTTGACATAAGCTAGAACGCCAAGGCTACATCCAAATGTTGTTATGCTCTGAATGGTTGTGCGGGGGTTGTCTTAAGCCATGACAAGCTCCCAGCATAACATCATCAGTCTAAAATCCCCCGAAGACGGAGTGTGGCTGCCCACATGACGCGGGGTAATCAAAGACGGTCACACACGTAATGTTCTCATCCCTAGCTGGTGCGTTTGTGCCATAGTGTTCAAGTGCTTCTCGCTGTTGGGATGATCCCTGGAGTCTTTTAGCCAGGGTAAGCCAACCAACCACCCAAACAATAAGGGAAAGCACCACAGTTGCCTTTCACAACTTGCAGGATGAATCACAGTTCCTGTTTTATTCATTCTCTCCATCTCATAAATGGTGCCTGTAACTTTCGGATGAGACGATAAGCCGAGGTCCCATGTGCCCATGCACTTAGCACATGTTAAACCCAGTGGCAACGAAAAAGCTGTCATTTGGTCAAAATTTACCCCCCCCTCCCTTCCTTCCTCATCTGAGTCACACAAAAATTGCATGCAAAAAAAAAAAGGAAAAGAAAGGGTGGCGCGCCTCTGGCTGCGACGCGCTCTCCAGGTGGGAGCAACCTGAATTTCACAGAGATACCTAACCTAACCTAACCTAACTGAACAGAGAAAATGGTCACAATTCCTCATTATTTTCTTCCCCAATCTATTCTTTATGAATAGTGCATTTAACTAAAGAGCCATCTTTATTAGTTTTAACTTTTTTTTTTTTGGTGTTGTGTGTGTGTGTGTGTGTGTGCGTGTGCGTGTGCGTGTGTGCATGCTCTTGTTAACTTTCATTGTTTCCCTGTTATCTACTTGTGCCTATTGTTTGTGTAGAATTGTCGTCTTCAATGTATGTTGTGTAACTGACCAGTTAATGAAATGTTTTTATTATTTATTCTGTATTTTTTCTCAAGCTGGGCAAAGCATTTCTACTGTTTGAAGACAATAAATTGATTTAATTGAAATGATTCGCATTGAATGGAAAAAAAAGAGACTCAATTCACAAATGTATCACGAGTTTGTCCCCCCCCCCCCCCCCCTCATAACTAGTACATCCTTCACATAAGAAAAGAACACAATTAACGCAAAATATCTCAGTTTCTTTTCTTTTTCTTCTCTCTCTTAAAAAAAGGAAATGAAACAATAATTTTATAAATCACATTTCTTTTTTTGTGTGACTACAGTGGAACCTCCCTTATAAGACCTTCAAAAATCATCCAAAATGAGGTCTTGTAATACTTACAAAGAAGGGCAATGTCTCAGAGAAGTAGGTCTTATGTGGGAGGGAGTCTTATAATGGGAGGTCTTATAAGGGAGGTTCCACTGCACTTCATAACCGGTTCCTAATTCCCAGAGGAAATCAGAACACAAATAAAGCACACTTCTTTCCTTTGCTCTCTCTCACAAACGGTTCCTATTTCACAGAGGGAACCTACACAGGTTACACACACAGCGGGAGGCTTAAGCAGTCTAACGAAGCCAACAAGCATTAAATAGAGAGCCGCTGGACAGTACGGGATGGGGGTTAGGAGTGGAGTGGGAGTGGGAGTGGGGGTGGGGGTGGGGGTAAGACAATACTCAATAACGGAGCTGGCTGCATTTGTTTTTTTCCCACCTGGCATGATCGTTTTAATAATGGGAAATTATATAGCGCTCTTTCTCACACGAGCTCAGTGCGCTTTACATTGATAACAAGAACATTAAAGGCAAACAAATAATTAATCATTAGAAAGTAAAATAAGCATGATGCTTACACACAACGTTCTCTTACTTCCTTACTCACACACACACACATACACACACACACACACACACACACACACACAATTAATTATACAAGAGTAAAATAGTTACAATATGAACATTCTAAGAAGAAACATTTGCCCTCTGTGTGGTCTTAAAGGTGGACCCTGACGGATTAGTTTTTTTCAAGAAACACGTCGAGATCACCAGAAAGAGAGCCTTTTCAAGGATCGGAACACTCACTTTGCTCAGGTTTCCTAGAAATCAAAACGTCAAAAAAGGCAATTCCTCCTTGGCGGAGATGCCGGAGAGAGAAGCCATTTTGGATGGGGTGGGTGGAGGTCACTCATTGTGGTTGAAGCTTTTTCTTTTTTGTAGTGCAGTAAAACAAAAAAAAAAGCTATTTTCTTTGTTGTGAGCGAAACTCCTTTAGGTAAACTATAAAAATAAATAAAAAATAAATAAAAAAGCTTGTATTGTGAAAATTCAGTGCAAACGATTTGGTCTAAACTCAGGCGGCCATTAGAAAAGAGAAGGCACACGCCTTCTCTTTCAATGGCAGAATTTGACTTCCAGCACCTCCGCCAAGGAGGAATCGCCGAATTGACGGTTTGATTTCTGGGAAACCAGAGCAAAGTGAGTGTTGCGATCTCTGTAAAGGGTGTTTTCCTGGTGATCGACGTATTTCTTGCAAAAACTCATCCATCAGGGTGCCTCTTTAACGGCCATCCATTTGCTTGAGGCAACGTAACACAAGTGGTAGTGTAGAGTGGCACAGTGGTATCGCGTTCGCTTCGTGTCAAGTAAACCCGAGTTCGAACCTGGGTACAGGGGATTTTTCCTCTCACTTTGCACTAGGCCTTGCGGTCCGTGCGTGGAGTCTTTCGGATGAGTCGATAAACTGAGGTCCTGTGTGCCCATGCACTTAGCACACGTTAAACCCAATGGCAACAAAAAAGTTGTCATTTGGTCAAAATTTACCCCCACTCCTTTCCTTCCACATCAGTCACACAAAAATCGCATGCAAAATGGTTTTTTTTTAAAAATTGGGTGGTGCGCCTCTGGCTGTGACGCGCTCTCCAGGTGGGAGCAACCCAAATTCACAGACGCCTTTGTGACTATAATGTACCTAACCTAACCTAACCTAACCAAACAAATGACAAAAAGCCTAACCTAAGATTCCAGTCACCTGCAAGGTCTTTTCAGTAAATGCAGCTAAAACACTTATTGTGAAAAATAATAACAAAAGAGTCAAATTTGTTTTTAAATTAGAAATCACTATTCAACAATTCCATATAACATTTTGATGAGCTGTGATTCTATAAAGAAGTACCGGTATGAAGATCATAAAAAAAAAGTTATAAAAAAGAAGAAAGTACTCCTCATTTTGTATCAGTTCTGTTGAAAAGTCTCTTTTCTTTCCATATTCCTCTAACTTGTTCAATCACGCACGCACGCACGCACACACACACACACGTATAAGCAACAATTCTTATTCAACAAACAAAATCTTAACTCTGTCAGATTCCTGTTTGAAAGGCCATCTTCATCCATCAATTCTGTACATATTGTTATAATATAACTCTCATTCGCTCCCTGTCTGTCTGTCTGTCTGTCTCTCTCTGTCTGTCTCTCTCTCTCTATCTCACTCTATCTCTCCTCCTCCTCCACATTTCCAATTTCAATTTGAAAAGGTTTAGTGATTCCATCTATGTGAACAAGCATTGCGGAATAAAGATGATGTGTGTGTGTGTGTGTGTGTGTGTGTGTTCGTTCGTTCTTTAATTTAACGTCTATCCACCTTACAGTGATCTTAGACACACACACAGAAAAAAAAAATGTATGTGTATGATTATGTGCAAATGTCCGTTTAAGGGGGTTTGTGGGTGTGCGTGTAGGAAGATATGGAATGATTGTTAATCTATGCATGCATATAATTTACATGAATAAATGGAGTGAGGGTATGTGTATCTGAGTACCTGTATGATTTAGACCCTATGTTAATGAAACGTCAGTGAAATACATAAACTTAGAATTACTTCTAAACATTTAAAGGTGAAAAAAAAAAGAGAACAATATTAAACTCCAAAAAAGAAAAGTAAAATACTTAACAAGAACATCAAAGCAAAGGTCCAATTGGGCTCCTAATAAGTCCCCGAACAACTTCTAGAATCTTTGATTCATTACAAAGAATGTCTTCATAGGCTGTCATTGATGGTTTCGTGTTCAACAACCAAGCAGGTAAATAGTTTTTCATATGTTCACAAAGAAAAATCACATGGAAAGGTGTAATATGATGGCCACAAATGCAGGTTGCATTTTTACAGAATTTTGTTTTCAGTGCATCAAGCCTGAATTTAAAAACTAAACTTTTTAGAATTTGTGTGTGTGTGTGTGTGTGTGTGTGTGTGTGTGTGTGTGCGTGTGTGCGCGCGTGTGCGTGTGAGTGTGTGCGTGCATGCACACGTGTGTGCATGACTGCTTGTAGGAAGGTGGATAGGTGGGTAGATCACTAGATAGATAAATTAATGACAGAGAGACAATATACTATATGATACAATAAAAGGTAATAGGCAGATGTGTAGAGATGAATAGACTGACAGAGAGAGAGAGAGGGGGGGGGGGGGGGGGGGGGGAGGGAGGAATGGAACACATGAACACTGGAAAACTTTATTTAACGAGAGAGAGAGAGAGAGAGAGAGAGAGAGAGAGAGAGAGAGAGAGAGAGAGAGAGAGAGTTAGTTATAATTTAAAGGTAAATATTCAGTTCCAAGAGTATTGGCGAATAGTGTAAAATTACTCACATCTAGCAGCAAACATCCAGTAAGATTATGAAAATTTTGCGACAAACATGTGAGCAAAATGGCACCCTGATTGACATAATCCGCTTATCTTGTAAAAGAAATTCTTATAGCTCATTATGAATAACAAAATCTCTTTATTCCCAGAATCCTCTTTGTTGTGCATGCAGCATGCTCGGAACAGAGATTGCATGCACAGGAAAGTCTTCTATTGTATCCGCATCAGGGAGAGGTCGCCCTTCATATCAATCACAGAGACAAGCGAGGTCACTTGGTGATGTGATTAGCTCCAACCTCTCCACTACTTTGCCTTGTAAGTAAGTAGTGTGACTGTGAGCAGTCAGCGCTTCATTGTGAAGATTGGCTATCCGCTATATTCATCGGGGAATAAAGACTGGACAATACGACGATTTTCGGATAAAAAAAACTAGGGGAGAGCACTTCATGAAAATTAGTTGATTACCTCGACTTACTCGGTCAAAACTAATGCAACCATTATGTTGAAGCTTGAAACCGCAGGATGCCAGTCAGCAACTTGCAAACATTTGTTTTTAGAAAAATGAGGGGTGGCTAGTAGCCACAAACTGATAGAACTTGCAATATGTGACGTAAAAATATAAACGACATCAATTTTAGAATGACGCACGGTGCTCTAATTAGTGATGTATGTTTCCTCAAACACACGAGGCGAGAGCTGGGGAATCTACCTGATGGTAGAGTAGCTTCCTCTGTTTGACCGATTGAATTAGGCAAGATCACTCCCACACACCATGAAATTACTCCCCTTAATTATTTCCGAACAATTCCTATTGACTGGCCTTAAGACAAGCCAGGTGAAAGATTGGTGTACATTTCCGAAAAATGTCCGTACGGAAATCTATCCCCAATCCCCAAATAAAGTCGAAGAAAATACGGTATGAAATGAGATGAGTTTCCTCATTTACCTCATCTAGCTAGCACCATGGGCGAATGCATTCGCACCAGTTCATCACACTTCACTCCCACCAAATGCAAAGACATTCACCACCAAGTAACCTGCCGCGTGTCTGTCTATTTTCAGAACTTATGTCAGTGAGTTCATCCGCTAAAGCAACGCATGCGCACTCGGAAAAAATGGTTGAGATGCACGGGACAACCAAGAACCTACAAATATACATGGCACCAGAAGAGTTAGAGAGAGAGAGTAAATTGAGTTTTACATCCTCTTGGTCTGAATCAGACACATATGGGACATTTGTAGATACAAATATGGTGGTGGGAACAATACTGGAGGCAATGCCCGGAGGCAGTACGAAACCAGTAAAGTCCCGATTAAAAAAAAAAATTAATACAGATAGCTGTAGCGGTGACTACGCCTCGGTTAAACCTCATCGGCTATGGCACCGCCACAAGTAATGATTATTACAATGGCACCAGAAGTGTTAATGTGCACACTCCTTTATATTTCTTACTTCCGGATTTTTTTTTGATTTTTTTTTTTTTGGGGGGGGGATGGGGCGGATTGCGGATGGGTTTCCTTACGTAAGTTCTTGTAAATGTGCACACAGACTTTTAATTACACAGAAATTAATTATTTAAATTTTTTTTTTTAGTTAATTGCAAGAGAATTATTTGTATTAACTCATTCGCATCGCAACGATTTTGAATTATTAAAAAAACCTCACAAATCACTCCAGCCATTTAGTTATTTTATTTTTTCCATTATAGTCCCGTCAACAGCTACGGTCATCTCAGGACTGTTACCGCGTAAAGTTCGACCACTTATTACAAAACACTCATCAATGTATCTGACCAACGTTCAACAACCTGTAAACAACAAAACATACAGTACAATTCGTAACATGACATCTCCATCATTGCACCCTATAGCACATAAGTCCACACAGTGCTGGAAACGCTGAGCCCACTCCAGCCACACACACAAACAAAACATACATTCAAAAAAGCCGTAAAAAAAGGAGAAATTAAAAAAGATTACAGGTTTTTTACTTCAGGTTTAGACATTAGGGAAATGGTAGATCAGACTTTTTTTTATGTATAGACTTTATATGGGAAAACTCTCTACACCGATTGGTTACCCCACAACAAACCACTACAAAAGCAAAGTCAGAAGCAAAATTGTGGTCTAAGGGAGCGAAGAGAGTTTAGAAGTGACCAAGGTATGGTTGGCACACAGATTTACTTCCCTTGAAGCAAATGCATCAAATTGACAGCTATCTATTAATTCCGGACATATATGGCCGGAACGACTTGAATGAGTTCAGCAACCATTGTGTAAAGCTACATGTGAAACATTCCAAGCAAGCGTTCATTTTGGGGTTCTGATAACCACCACTCTACTTATGCCTCACGGATAGTAATTATAGTTTTTACCCAATGTGAGCTTATGTGCCTCATGCGTAACATTTTTAGCAAGAATGGTTTCCTCTGTGGGGATACCGGGGGGTCATTTACATAAATAGTTCCCCCACCTTCTGGAAGTTCTGTGCTTGTAACTTCCTCTAATCTGTCACTCTCTTTGACTCTGCCTTTTCCCTTTGCTTACTGTCATCTACTATCTTTCTATCTTTATACCGGTCCATTCTCCTGCCTTTTTTCATGAAACACTTTCAAAAACATGTCCTCCGGCCGAAGTCGGACTTGCTGGGCCGAAGTCGGACTTGCATGACACATCTGCGTCATAATTGGGAATCTGTCAGTTCGAACAGTGCATAAGCTTGTATTAATTTAAAAAATCGGGACTTTACTGGTTTCGTACTGCCTCCGGGCATTGCGTTCCCACCATCATAATTGTCTGTTTCAGACAGAGGAAAAACTCTGTTCGCTGAGAGAGAGAGAAGACGAAGAAGAAGAAGAAGAAGCAAGAATGGCAACAAGCAAGCATGAATATGGCTTCTTAATCCCTTCCCTGCCCAGTCCTGTCTACTAAGGATGTGTGATGTCATTGATGATGTCACAAATTTTGATGTCATAACCCTGGAATGATGGTTTTTGGTTTAGACAAGTCAGGGAAGATATTATATCTCTAGACCATTAATTTTTCTCAGATTGACTCTAATAGGTCTCTTTTTTAAATTTTATAATAAGAAAATCTGTAATTTCTCAGTTTTTCTCTGGCAGTGTAGGGGTTAAAGTCAATTATTGAATCCATGTTTGCATACTTTCCCTCTTTTGCCATGGTGTTTGCAAAGGCATACACATATACAAACAAATACACACACACACACACACACAGAGATACATTTACACACACGCACACACTTGCGTCATTTGTTGATAGAATGTCTTATTTTAACTCCAAGTTATAGAGAAAAATCTATTGACGTTACCAACTTTCAAAATGACAGTCAAATATTATCCATCCCTTTCATCATTAATACTGCTACTATTATTGCACATTCCTAAGTTGTAAAGTTGCTTTGATGTGTCTTT
>CM065696.1:35669816-35684816 GCA_017654935.2 Phymorhynchus buccinoides
CTACGTGACTGTAGGTTTCGGAGCCGGTGACATGCTCAGCCGATAACGATCAGTTTTTGTCAATCACAGATCATTATCGGGTTTATGCTAGCTTGCCAGACAGTTGCAAGGAGGGAGGGAGGGGGTGGGGGGGGGGGGTGGGGGGGAGGTCATATAAAACTCAGTGCCAGCTTCCTGATTCAGTGCATGTGCACCTTGAAACTACAAAGGGCCAGCCATATGACATGAAAATCGCAATTGAATGCAATGCGATTTTGACGATGTGAGTCACGATTCACGATGTGAAATTCGTGTATTGGGTCTACTTGAGCATAGTGAGCGAAAATGGCAGAATTATTTTGGATGGAAGTATTCCACGTGAACCATGACACAATCGCATTGCATCCCCATAAGATTTTACACGCCGTGTAGCACAGGCTTAACACTCATGTACATTAGAAATCCTAACTACCAAAAAGATTTTTTATATCACAAATCTGTTCTGTTGGTTTTTTTTTGTTTTTTGTTCAGCACACAAACACAGACAAGAAGAGATTAAGAACAGAGACAGAAATATATTTAAACAATTTTTTTTTAATGTTACAAGTCTATTCTGCTCTTTCAGACATTATACCAGGCATCATATAATTAACAGTCTGAAGTCCAATCCTCTGAAAACCGCGGTAAAAGGGACATCAAGGTCCTACACTGTGTGCGCATGTATTAGGTGTTTATAGGTGTGGTTCTCTGTACAAATGGGAGGATGCGTAGACATTTGGTTATGTTTGTGTGTGCGTGTGCATGTGTCGATTTATGAATTGAGTGCTATGTAAATATTTTATGACGCTTATATGAAGTCTTTTATTACTACTTTTAACTTGTAACTATTTGTCATTGTAAACGCCTTGGGCTCCTGGTTTTATCGGGAGGTAAGTGCGTCATAAATTTTCATTATTATTATTATTACACTGAAGAGGGAAAACACTGAAATGAGTTCCCAACATCACCAAAAAGGCTTAACCCTTTCACCGCCAAAGTCGCATTTTAGCACCACAATAATTTAACACCTATGTCACTAAACGGCATCAAATTGCCCAATATTATCCAAAGACCCTATTGTCTTAGTTTTGGGAAGCAAGGATAGACCTTATTTTATATATGTCACAGAAGAATCCCCAATACTGCAGATGGATGTTGTTCTCTACCCAGGTAAATTTAATGGAAATGTTTGGTTGAAATATGGTTGGCGGTGAATTTTTTGGGTTAATAAAGAGATAAATCACTTTAAAATGCCATTTAACAGAAAAGATTAACACTGAATCAAAAGGCAAAACCTCTGACAAGAGAAGCCAATCCTCTGTCAGAAATTCTTAATCCTCTGAAATCCTCTGAATCCTCTGACAATTCTGATGCCTGTCATACACACATACACAGACAGACCGAGGGAAGAGAAGGAAAGGCAAAGAAATACAGTGGAACCTCCATTATAAGACCTCCCATTAAAGACTCCCTCCCATATAAGACCTACTTCTCTGAGACATTGTCCTTCTTTGCAAGTATTAAAATTACACTCCTTATAAGACCCCTCCCTTATAAGACCTCATTTTGGATTATTTTTGAAGGTCTTATAAGAGAGGTTCCACTGTATGCAGTAAAAATCGCAAAATTGAAGGGACTGAAATTTTATTTTGAGTTAAAAGAGACTTTTCGACATAGAGATTATTATACTGGGGACCCAAAACTTATTGTGAGTTATCCAGTGTTTTTGAGGTATCAGTTCTCCACTGTAAATAATTGGAAGGAGAAGTGAATGGAATCAGGACAAGACAGTACACACACACACACGCACATACACAATTTTTTCACACACACACACAGACGCACACACAGCATTAACTCATTCAAGTCGTTCCGGCCATATATGGCCAGAATAGATAGATATCAATTTGATGCATTTGCTTCAAGGGAACTAATTCTATGTGCACACAATACCTTGGTCACTTCTAAACTCGCTTCGCTCCCTTAGACCACAATTTTGCCTCTGACTTTGCTTTTGTAGTGGTTCGTTGTGAGGAAACCAATCGGTGTGGAGTTTTTCTATATAAAGTTTATATATATAAAAAAAAGTCTGATCTACCACTTCCCTATGTCTAAACCTGAAGTAAAAACCCGTAATCTTCTTTCATTTCTCCTTTTTGTTTATGTATATTTTGTTTGTGAGTATGGCTGGAGTGATTTGTGAGTTTTTTTAAAATAATTCAAAATCGTTGCAATGCGAATGAGTTAAGGGAGTGAAGACAGACAAATTGTGTGTGTGTGTGTATGTGTGTGTGTGTGTGTGTGTGTGTGTGTGTGTGTGTGTGTGTGTGTGTGTGAGAGAGAGAGAGAGAGAGAGAGAGAGAGAGAGAGAGAGAGAGAGAGAGAGAGAGAGAGAGAGAGAGAGAGAGAGAGAGAGAGAGAGAGAGAGAGAGAGTAAGAAAGAGACAGACGGACAGACAGACAGAGAATTACAGCCAGCCAGCCAGCCAGACAGTCATGTAATGCATTGTACTAATGTATCAGGCAGGAAAAGCAGACTTGAGTGCTGACAGTTGTAAGCCTATTATCTCCTCGTCAGAGCCACTTGGCCAGGAACTCCAGGGGCCTAACCAGGGTTTTTTTAGTTTTGTTTTTCACTTCAATTCTTCAATGCAATCCAGGCAACGTATGAGAGGGAAAGAAAGGGAGAGGGGGGGGGTGGAGAGAGGAGAGAGAGAGAGAGAGAGAGAGAGAGAGAGAGAGAGAGAGAGAGAGAGAGAGAGAGAGAGGAGAGAGAGAGAGAGAGAGAGAGAGAGAGAGAGAGAGAGAGAGAGGAAGAGACAGCAGTTCTGAGAAAGAAAGGCAATGTATGAGAGAGAGGGAAGGAAAGGGAGGGGGGAGAAAGAGGGGGAGGGAGAGAGAGAGAGAGAGAGAGAGAGAGAGAGAGAGAGAGAGAGAGAGAGAGAGAGAGAGAGAGAGCAGTCTGAGAAAGAGAAAGAGAGAGGGGGTATAAAAAAAAACAACTTGGAAAATACAGTTGAACCCTTGATGTAAATATTGCATTTTTAGCTATCTTGATTATTATTTTTAAAAACCCGGGACTTTCCTGGTAAATATCGCAGTACCTCCAGGATCGTCTCACCATCTTTATAGTCATTAGTGTCCCATATATATGTGCCTGTTCCAGGCCGGAGGACGTTGAACGAACTTTCATCACAGTTGAACCCCGTCTATTACGGACATCCCGGTACAGTGGAACCTCCCTTATAAGACCTCCCATTATAAGACTCCCTCCCATATAAGACCTAGTTCTCTGAGACATTGCCTTTCTTTGTAAGTATTAACATTACCTCCCTTATAAGACCTCATTTTGGATTATTTTTGAAGGTCTTATAAGGGAGGTTCCACTGTATTGCAGACCTATGATGCATCAGAACAGTTTTACTCAGACTCTTCACTACTTCTTCTTCTTCTTCAAAGATCGCTCAGTTTCCTGTCAATTATGAGCGCAGATGTGTCATGCTGCTGTTATGCACCTAAGTAATAGTTTGGCCCAGCTGATTGATGCCCGCCTTCGACTGGAGAAAATCTTTCAACATAAAAAAACAACAAACACTTTGATAAAATCGCAATGCATGTATTTCGGTTTATTCTGTTAAAACCTTCAACGGGAGAACATCTTTGTAAGTTGAGAGAGAAAAAAGGGAAAGAGAATGGAACCACGTCAGGAACGAAAGATAGCAGATGACAGTTCAGCAAAGGGAAAAAGGCAGAGTCAAAGAAAGTGACAGATTAGAGGACAGAACAAGCACAGAACTTCCAGAAGATGGGGGGACTATTTGTACAAAAGACAACCCCGTATCCTCACAGCGGAGGGGGGGTCTTCCCTATTCATCTATTACTTAAAAACTCTCCAGTGTCATTGCCATCTTGCAGTTATACAGACAGTTTGGGTCAATACAGTATTTTGGGTGGTAAAAAAAACTGGGGTTCGACTGTATGGGGGAAAACCCCAGAAAACAGAAGGCGCAATGTCTGCAGCGGGCACAATTTACACATACCGTAAATAAGCATAGAACAAATAAAACCAAGCATATCAGAATGACTCAAAAAAGCAAACTACCTGTATTGACAACTAGTAACTCAACATTTAAACTCACTCTCTGTCTCTCTCTCGCTGTCTCTCTCTCTCTCTCTGTCTGTGTGTGTGTCTCGATCGAGTGTCTCTCTCTGTCTCTCTCTCTCTCTCTGTCTCTCTCTTTCTCTGTCTGTGTGTGTGTGGCTCTCTTTCTCTCTCTCTCTCTCTCTGTGTGGCTCTCTTTCTCTCTCTGTCTCTCTCTCTCTCTCTGTCTCTCTCCCTCCCTCTCTCTCTGTCTCTGTGTGTGTGTGTGTCTCTCTCTCTCTCTCTCTCTCTCTCTCTCTCTCTCTCTCTCTGTGTTCTCTCTCTCTCTCTGTCTCTCTCTCTCTCTCTCTCTGTGTGTTTCTCTCTCTCTCTCTCTCACTCTCTGTCTCTCTCTGTCTGTCTCTCTCTCCCTCTCTCTCTGTCTCTCTCTGCTGTCTCTCTCTCTCTCTCTCTCTCTCTCTCCCTCTCTCTGTCTTTCTCTCTCTCTCTGTCTCTCTCTCTGTCTCTCTCTCTGTCTCTCTCTCCTCTCTCTGTGTGTTTCTCTCTCTCTCTCTCTCTCTCTCTCTCTCTCTCTCTCTCTGTGTTTCTCTCTCTCTGTGTCTCTCTCTCTCTTTCTCTCTGTCTCTCTCTCTCTCTCTGTCTCTCTCTCTCTCTCTCTCTCTGTGTGTTTCTCTCTCTCTCTCTCTCTCTCTCTCTCTCTCTCTCTCTCTCTCTCCCTCTCTGTGTGTCTTTCTCTCTCTCTCTGTCTCTCTCTCTCTCTCTCTGTCTCTCTCTCTCTCTCTCTCTCTCCCTCTCTCTGTGTGTCTCTCTCTCTCTCTCTCCCTCTCTCTGTGTGTTCTCTCTCTCTCTCTCTGTCTCTCTCTCTCTCTCTCTCTGTCTCACTCTCTCTCCAGCATCTTACACTGTACATCCTTCATCTAAAAGGGAAAGCAGAACATTTTGAAAAGTCACAAGAAAACTCCCTTCTTACTTGCTCTCCAAACCTCAGTTTTTGAACACACGTCTCATGGGCAAAATGTGACTGAGATTTGCTTTGTTTCGTGAGATAATTAGCATGGGCTTCTTACCCGCCCATGGGCTTTTCCCCCTGTCTTACCCTAGTAGTAGTAATGGTAGTAGAAGAAGTAAATTGCAGTGAAACAGGTGTTTTTCATCTATTTATTTGGTTATTTGGTTGGTTAGTTCTCTATTATGTTTGTTTTTATTGCTGATGTTGATGCTCTGCCTACCATGTCGTTGCTATATTACTGTTAATCGTTGTTTTCTGTTGGCGGTTTTCCTCCTGTGTCTCAATGTTCATTTATAGTATTAGTTATGCATTGCATGCTTAGAACCAATGTCAGAATGGAAGACTAGGCCCAGCCTAAATTCTTTTCCTTGCAAAATAAAGTTTCTGAAGTCTGAAGTCTAACATCCCATTAGATTTTCTGAGGTGAAAATACACTTGGACAAGCTCTCCCTTTCGAGCCACATGGTATTAAGAACTCAACACTCGCCCAAAACATGCCCTGTTCAAAGCTCATAAATTCACATGGCATTAGAATTAGTTTCCAAATTCTCCTTTTTATTCTGTAACGAATGGCTAGGCCACCATGAATCATTCGATGCGACTAATCTAATTCTGTACTTGAACAGAAAGGTAATGTGGCCTCAATAGGAATTGTTCGGAAATAATTAAGGGGAGTAATTTCACGGTGTGTGGGAGCGATCTCGCCTAATTCAATCGGTCAAACAGGGGAAGCTACTCCACCATCAGGTAGATCCCCAGCCCTCGCCTCGTGTGCTTGAGGAGACACACAGCATGTAGAACGCAGTGCGTCATTCTAAAATTGATGTCATTTATATTGATACGTCACAGTTTGCAAGTTCTATCACTTTGTAGCAACTGGCCACCCCTTATTTTTCTAAACAAAATGTTTGCGAGTCGCTGACTGGCATCCTGCGGTTTCAAGCTACGCCGCCGCCATGGTTGCTATGGCTTTGACCGAGTAAGTCGAGGTAATCAACTCTAATTTTCACGAAGTGCTCTCCCCTAGTTTTTTTCTCTCCGAAAATCGTCTATAACTCACACAGGGGAAGGAAGAATTGTGAAAAAAGCTGAAAAACGTGCGTCGGGGGACTGAGTCCCCTGAAGCTGAAGCTTTTTTTGTGTAATAATAATAATAATAATAATAATAATAGTGAATCATTTATATAGCGCATTCCTCCACCAATGTGGAGCTCTATGCGCTTAACAACAACAAAAATTAAAAGCAACAAATTCAACAACAAAACGAAATAATCGCTCACGCACATGCAAATAGGCATACACATACACACCCCACCCACACATACACGCACGTACGCACATACACACACACACACACACACACACACACACACACACACACACCGTTACCATCACCACCACTCACCCCACCCAAAAAACACAATACAAAATACAATCAGTTGAACCAAGCATCAACAAGCTGTTGTGTGTGTAATCCAAGCCTTAACCCTTTCATCGCCACTGTCGCCTCTTGGCACCACAATGATTTAACACCCATGTCACTAAAAGGCATCAAATGAGGGTCTGGTATACAGTGACCTTATGTTCTTAAATTAATTTTGGGAGGTAAGGATAGGCTCTATTTTATGCATGTCACAGAGGAATCCCCAACATTGCAGACGAAATATATTCTCTACCTGGGTAAGTTTAATGGTAAATTTTGGCTGGCGAATGGCTAGCGTTGAAAGGGTTAAAAACAGCAGCAGAAATAGAACTGATATATTCTGCTCATTTTGCATTCACTCATAAGTAATTCGCACTCAGTTTCTTTGTGTGTTTTTTTATCTAAGAAATGTCATCTTGGGTCATCAAAAAAAAAGCTGAAATTTGCTTTAAAAAACCTAAAAATTCCCATGCCCATTACCTGCTGATTTAAATCTAGAATGAACTTTTACTGGTAGGTTTTTATTATTATTATTTTTTAATATTTTGTACAGTATAGTAAGACACCACCTACCGTGTTTTACGGACTACAAGGCACACCTCATTATAAGGCGCACCCCCCCAATTTAACACAAAATTCAGATTTTGTTATTCTATTTTCTTACTATTTTATCAGTCACGTTATAAGGCGCACCCCCCCAATTTAGCACAAAATTCAGATTGTGTTATTCTATTTTCTGACTATATTATCAGTCACATTATAAGGCGCACCCCCCCCCCCAATTTAACACAAAATTCAGATTTCGTTACACTATTTTCTTACTATATTATCAGCCACATTATAAGGCGCAGGGGTCTCAGTCTGGGGGGGAAAAGGTATCGCCTTATAGTCCGTAGAATACAGTACTCCCTTTTTCTGGACACTAAAATAATGAACGGTTGAAAACGAACAGCAGAGTTGTTCAATATTATCTGCAGTAAGAACACTCTTCGTCTGATAACACTGAGCAGTCTTGAGCAGCATCTCCATTCAATAGGAATTGTTCGGAAACAATTAAGGGGAGTAATTTCACGGTGTGTGGGAGCGATCTCGCCTAATTCAATCGGTCAAACATGGGGAAGTTACTCTACCATCAGGTAGATCCCAGCCCTCGCCTCGTGTGTTTGAGGAGACACACAGCATGTAGAATGCAGTGCGACATTCTAAGATTGATGTCGTTTATATTTTTACATCACAGTTCTATCAGTTTGTAGCAACTGGCCACCCCTTATTTTTCTAAAAAATTGTTTGCAAGTCACTGACTGGCATCCTGCGGTTTGAAGTTCGACGCCATGCCGCCATGGTTTTGACCGAGTAAGTCGAGGTAATCAACTCTAATTTTCACGAAGTGCTCTCCCCTATTTTTGTCAGAAAATCGTCTATAAAACCCCTCAACCCCAACATTTTTTTTTAAAAGTCGGGTTTTGACTGTGGGCATGCGTTTTCATGATGAACTGGTTCTAATCTGTAACCAAATTAATTCAGGAGTTCAATTAACTGCTGTAGATTAATTGCTAGCAGTAGTTTTAATCAATCTACTTTGCTAAGAGGTATAATAACAACGATCTTACAGCAAGAGTGGCTCTGTTTCAGTTGTATTTTTAAGACGAAGAGAGCTCTTGTGTAAATCAGAGTTGAACATTCTTTTGGAAAAAAAATACAGTGGAACCTCCCTCCGTTAGCAGACCTTAAAAAATCTTCCAAAATGAGGTCTTGAAAGGGAGGGGTCTTATAAGGGAAGTAATTTTAATACTTACAAAGAAGTGCAATGTCTCAGAGAAGTAGGTCTTATGTGGGAGGGAGTCTTATAATGGGAGGTCTTATAAGGGAGGGGTCTTATAAGGGAGGTAATTTTAATACTTACAAAGAAGTGCAATGTCTCAGAGAAGTAGGTCTTATGTGGGAGGGAGTCTTATAATGGGAGGTCTTATAAGGGAGGGGTCTTATAAGGGAAGTAATTATGATACTTACAAAGAAGTGCAATGTCTCAGAGAAGTAGGTCTTATGTGGGAGGGAGTCTTATAATGGGAGGTCTTATAAGGGAGGGGTCTTATAAGGGAGGTAATTTTAATACTTACAAAGAAGTGCAATGTCTCAGAGAAGTAGGTCTTATGTGGGAGGGAGTCTTATAATGGGAGGTCTTATAAGGGAGGGGTCTTATAAGGGAAGTCATTTTAATACTTACAAAGAAGGGCAATGTCTCAGAGAAGTAGGTCTTATGTGGGAGGGAGTCTTATAATGGGAGGTCTTATAAGGGAGGGGTCTTATAAGGGAAGTAATTATAATACTACAAAGAAGTGCAATGTCTCAGAGAAGTAGGTCTTATGTGGGAGGGAGTCTTATAATGGGAGGTCTTATAAGGGAGGGGTCTTATAAGGGAAGTAATTATGATACTTCAAAGAAGTGCAATGTCTCAGAGAAGTAGGTCTTATGTGGGAGGGAGTCTTATAATGGGAGGTCTTATAAGGGAGGGGTCTTATAAGGGAAGTAATTATAATACTTACAAAGAAGTGCAATGTCTCAGAGAAGTAGGTCTTATGTGGGAGGGAGTCTTATAATGGGATGTCTTATAAGGGAGGGGTCTTATAAGGGAAGTAATTATAATACTTACAAAGAAGTGCAATGTCTCAGAGAAGTAGGTCTTATGTGGGAGGGAGTCTTATAATGGGAGGATTATAAGGGAGGGGTCTTATAAGGGAAGTAATTATAATACTTACAAAGAAGTGCAATGTCTCAGAGAAGTAGGTCTTATGTGGGAGGGACTTATAATGGGAGGTCTTATAAGGGAGGGGTCTTATAAGGGAGGTAATTTTAATACTTACAAAGAAGTGCAATGTCTCGGAGAAGTAGGTCTTATGTGGGAGGGAGTGTTATAATGGGAGGTCTTATACAGGAGGTTCCACTGTAATGAAAGGCATAGCAGAACTTTTGTTGTATACTGGTGCTCACATATACGCAGCTAAAATACACCATTTTGCTCTCAGTTACACCTATCTGTATTAATATAAAAAAATCGGGACTTTACTGGTTTCGTACTGCCTCCGGGCATTGCCTCCAGTATTGTTCCCACCATATTTGTATTTACAAATGTCCCATATGTGTCTGATTCAGACCAAGAGGACGTAAAACACCATTTTCGCGCACCATTTTGCTCTCTGACATTAAAACAAATAATTCCTATGGGCAGAGAACTGAAAAAGAAACAGCCATTGATGCAGCTTTTTAACAAGCCTGAATGTTTGACCCAATCTTTTGTTCCCTTTTAAATAGTTATTATTAAACAAATATTATTACAAATGCGATAAAAAATAAAATCACTGCAGGATTTCAAAGAAACATGAAACTGAGAAATAAAATTGTTGTTCCAGAAATCCAGATAAAAAGAAAAACACAATGACAATCTGGATTTGGATCTGAATTTCTTGAACAATTTTATTTCTCAGTTTCAAATATTATTACAGCAAAAAGGGGAGAGAGAGAGAGAGAGAGAGAGAGAGAGAGAGAGAGAGAGAGATGGGGGGGGGAGAGTCTGAGTCTGAATGATTTACTGATTTAAGACTTTAGGCCCATTAGAGAGAGAGAGAAGAGAGAGAGAGAGAGAGAGAGAGAGAGAGAGAGAGAGAGAGAGAGAGAGAGAGAGAGAGAGAGAGAGTATTCCTTATAAATTATTATTACCTGCCATTTACAATGTAATTGGTGAAACAATTTAGTGTGCATATGCATGTTTGTGAATGTGTGTGTGTGTGTGTGTGTGTGCGTGTGCGTGTGCGCATGCATACCTATATGCATGCTTGTGTGTGAATGAATGTGTGTGTGGGGGCGTGAGTATGTGCATGTGTGTGCATGAGCAAGTGAACTACACAATCTAATTCCCCACTTGATTCCCACCACCCCCTTCTCTCTCCCCCTCCCCTTCTGCACATTCGCTCCAGTTACTGGGAGGAACCATGCGAGAGATATTCAATAACAATCTCTGTCCCCTTTCCTGTCATTATTTCTAGTCCCATTAGCTGCCAGGGGTACATGCTGAGAAACTCATCAATTCTTCATGACCATGCTTTTTATTTCACCCACCCAACTACGGCATTCCCCTGTATAACAATTACTATATGTGACCCAGCACCACGAAAGGGACATCAAGTCGCTGGGCTAGTTTCTCACTGTTATATGTGACCCAGCACCACGAAAGGGACATTAAGTCGCTGGGCTAGTTTCTCACTGTTACATGTGACCCAGCACCACAAAAGGGACATCAAGTCGCTGGGCTAGTTTCTCACAACAGGTTTGCAAAGTCAAAAATCTCATTTTGGGGGTCAATTTTGAGTTATGAGTATTTTTGTGTTCTCTAACATCTTATTTTTCATACTTATAAATGATAATCTTCACTATGGTCTCTAAAATGGTCTTATAAGTGCTCTAAAACGAGTAGGTCAATGCATTTTCTACAGCTAGGCTAGAGTTTAGACTGTGTTTTCTCAAAATGGCTGACGCTCACCCTACTAACTTTATACAAGAATGGTTCTTGCATCATTCGAAAGAGAATTGTCTGAAGTTTTCAATTGTATAATTTTCTCAGAATGGTCAGTTTGACAGTTAATTGTCCTTTTCGTGGTGCTCGGTCACATACATAGTTTACAGTGTTTGACTGTAAAACTAGTACAACACACAATTTGGCTGAGCGAAGAACTACATAAAACCAAAACACGATGACGCAGTCTAAAGGCATATGCAGACCTGTTTACCCTGAAATCGGGCTTCAGGTATTCCAAATCCAAAATAAGTGTATTTGTCACAAAATAGGAGTACTCCGATAGGAAAGTTTGAAAAACGGAGTGCAAACATATACACATTTGTAAAACTATAGAAATACTGTGCTAAAAATATCATCCACTGAAATTTACATACACACACACACACACACACACACACACACACACACACACACACACACACACACACACACACATACACACACATGGTACACACCTACACACACACACACACCTACACACACACACACACCTACACACACACACACACCTACACACAACACACACCTACACACACACACAAATACACACACACACACACCTACACACACACACACACACACACACACACACCTACACTTCACACACACACTACACAACACACACACACACACCTACACACACACACACACACACACACACACACAAAACACACACACACACACCTACACACACACACACACCTACACACAACACACACACACACACACACACACACCTACACACACACACACACACCTACACACACACCTACACACACACACACACACACACACCTACACACACACACCCACACACACACACACACCTACACACAGCGCACCCGTTTCCCCGAATCAGGCAATACACAGAAATGGTAGTCAGATTTTTTTTACCATATTTGTTCTCATGTTTGGTACATGATGTACCATATTAATCATATTTCTGTCAAATATGTGCACAAAATATGGTGAAATCATGTGGGTAAACAGGTCTGCATATGACACAAAATGCATCCAGTTCAAAAGGAAACTTCAATTTGGAGTTGGAGTAATACTTGGGCCTGGGTTAGGACAAACATGTGACTCATCATCACAAAAGGGACATTAACTGTCAAACTGACCATTTTGAGAATATGGTACAGTTAGAAACTTCAGAAAAAATTATGTTTCTAATGATATAAGAACCAATTTCGAATCTTCTTTTTTTTTTGGCGTTCCAGAGTTATGATCATTTAAAATTAGTAGGGTGTCAGCTATTTTGAGAAATCACAGTTCTGAAGGTAAATAGCCTAGTTCAACCAAATGCATCAACCTACTCGTTTTTAGAGCACTTATTAGAGTATTTAGAGACCATAATCAAGATTATCCTTTATAACTATGAAAGATAACATGTTAGAGAACATAAAAATACCTATAACCCAAAATTGTATTTTAAAAAAAAACCACCCCATTTTTGACTTTCCAAGCCTGTTGTGAGAAATAGCCCTGCGACTAAATGTACCTTTCCTCGAATCAGGTCACATAAAAGTGATTACCGGAACACAGTACAGTGAAAATCGCTTACGTCAAAATTGGAGGGACTGGAATTTTATTTTGAGACAGCCAATATTTTCAGTTCACCGGCTTTCACCGCTAATGTCACATTTTTGCACCACAATGATTTAACCCCCATGTCATTATAACTCTTGAAATCAGGGTCTGTTATTCAACAATATTATGTTCCCAAATTTGGGCAGTAAGGATTGACCCTATTCCAAATGTGTCACAGAGAAATCCAACAATATTGCAGACAAAACATTTTCTGTAGTCAACTAAGTTAAATGGAAATGTTTGGCTCAAAGATGGCTGGCGGTGAAAGAATAAAAGTGGGACCAACAAATTATTGTGAGTTACCCAGTGTTTTCCAGTTACCCTTTTTTGAGTTAGCAGGATGCCGCTGGGTTTAATACCTTAGGTTACATTTTGATGCTCACTTTGCGATAGTACATGGCATATTGGATTAAAAAACAAAGTGTAATAGGATGACAGTTATTATGATACAGTAAAAATTGCTTTAGTCAAAATTGAAGGGACTGAAATTTTATTTTGAGATATCCAGTATTTTGAGTTAAAAAGACTTTTCAACATAGAGATTATTATACAGCGGAACCTCCCTTATAAGACCTTAAAAAAGCATCCAAAATGAGGTCTTACAAGAGAGGGGTCTTATAAGAGAAGTAATTTTAATACTTACAAAGAAGGACAGTGTCTCAGAGAAGTAGGTCTTATACGGGAGGGAGTCTTATCATGGGAGGTCTTAAAAGGGAGGTTCCACTGTACCGGGACCCACAAATCATTGTGAGTTATCCAGTGTTCTTGAGTTATTAATTTTTTGAGTTATCAGTTCTCCACTGTACATTTTAGAGCGTTTACAGCCTAACACAAAGAACACTGTTCCTCTTGAACAAACCAGGGTGTGGCTGCGAATTGGGATTCGGAACGAGCGGCGTGGGAGCAACGCCACTGTACGGCCCAGAAGATGGGACAGCAACAAAAAACAAAAGAAAAAAAAGAAAAAAGAACACTGTTCCTCTATGAAGCAGATGCAGCGATCCTACGGAGAACTTTCAAAATTGACAGCTACAGGTCTTGAAAAAATCCACACAGTCTTGTGAAGAAAATGCGTCAAGTAATGTTAACGTCCTCCGACCTGGTGCAGGTACATAATTATGGGACATTTTACATATACAGTGGAACCTCCCTTATACGACGACCTTCAAAAATCATCCAAGATGAGGTCTTTAAGGGAGGGGTCTTATAAGGGAGGCAATTTTAATACTTGCAAAGAAGGGCAATGTCTCAGAAAAGTAGGTCTCGTAGAAAAAAATAGGGAGTGTTATAATGGGAGGTCTTAATAGGGAGGTTCCACTGTATACAGAGTGGGTTGATCCTGGAGGTACTGCAATACCAGGAAAGACCGGAAGAGTCTTCTCACTTTGAAGCAAAAACAAAAATCATTCAATTCAAGGGTGAAAAAGTGTACCAACATTTAAAAAAAAACCCAGTGTCACTCGAATGAAGAAAAAAAATAGTTTAGTGTACATGAGAGTAAAAATACAATTCAGTTCAATTGAACTGTCGTTATAAATACAAAACACTTTAGAAAAAAACCTTCTTCTTGCACACTTAAACACTTTTTTTTTAATTTAAAGAAACCTAAATAAAAAAACAAATCCACACTTCTCCATTTTACCTAGAAAAAAACAAGGAAAGAAAATCAAAAATCAAATATCCCATGAAAAAAAATAGAGGACCTCACATTGTCTGGCCTGAAAGTAAACCACAAATACAAGAAGAAAACAACAACAAATCAATTAGTTATCAACATGGGTGTGCCAGTACGTTTGGAAAGTAGGGAAAACTTTTGATTTCAGCCAACTTTTCTCCCGTCAATACAATTAGCAGCACTGGTGCAGCCAACATACATGCATACCCCCAACCTGAGGGAAGGGGAAGGGGAAAGGGAAAGCCGGAGATCTGACGAAACAACAAACAACCCTCTGGCACTGGCACTGGCACTGACTCTGGCACTGACGCTCCCCAACCCCTGATGCTGGAGTTGCGTGATTTGTGTGTGTGTGGGTGTGTGTGTGTTGGGGGGTTGGAGGTGGTGGTGGTGGTGGTGTGGGGGGGGGGGGATGTAGTGTATGAGAGAATGTGTGTGTGTTTGACTTTGAGGAGGGGATGAGGGGGGTGTGTGTGCGTTCCGGAGGTGGGATGGGGAGTAGGATGTAATGTGATGCAGTGTCAATGTGTGTGTGTGTGTGTGTGTGTGTGTGTGTGTGTGTGTGTGTATGTGTGTGTGTATGTGTGTGTGTGTGTGAGTGTGTATGCATGTG
>CM065696.1:35694816-35742855 GCA_017654935.2 Phymorhynchus buccinoides
TTGTGCGTTGATGCACAGACTACAGTGCATGCAATTATGACAATCTGGCAAAAGCCTCTGGATGTAAAAGCATTGCAGGTGTCAAGTCAAAAGTCAAAGTCAAAGAAAATTCTTTATCGTCTCGTTAAGAGAAATTACAATGTGGTCTCATGCAAGCACAGCACAAACAAGGAAACACGTATTCATGCATTAAAAATGAAAACAAAGCTAAGAAAAAGAAAGGACAGTTTGTGTGTGTGTGTGTGTGCGTGTGCACATGTGTTTGTGTGTGCGTGTGCGTGCAAGCGTTCAAATATATATATGTGTGTGTGTGTGTGTGTGTGTGTGTGTGTGTGTGTGTTGTTTTGCTTTGTTTAATTTAACGTCTTTTCACTTGAAGTGCTTTTAGACGACTATGATATTATAGATGATATTGAAATCAGACTGATATTATTGCATAAATTAAAACATAACAAAAACCTAATTCAATGAACAAAAACAACAACGAAAACTTACTCTGTTAAAGAAAAAAAGAAGAAGAAATGTGTGTGTGTGTGCTTGTGTCCGTTTGTGTGTGTGCAAATGATCATACATGTGTGTGCTTGCATGCGTGTGTGTATGTCTGCATGCATGCATGCATCGTGTGTGCATGCACATGTTTGTCCGTGTGCAGTTGCAGCAATTCCCGTCAATCTTCGCCCAGGCTCAAACTCGTCACAATCCCCTAATCTAATGCTCCATCAGTAAAATGAACAGGGCTTTTAATTGCTGCCAGTGAAGTCGACAATGTAATCCTTCCACCCCACATACTCACATTAGGTACTACAGTGGAAACCTCCCTTATAAGACCTCCCATTATAAGACTCCCCCTCCCACATAAGACCTACTTCTCTGAGACATTGCCCTTCTTTGTAAGTATTAAAATTACCTCCCTTATAAGACCATCCCTTGTAAGACCTCATTTTGGATGATTTGTGAAGGTCTTATAAGGGAGGTTCCACTGTATCAATTTCACTGGCTAAGGGAGAAAGGTGGCAGAGTGGTTAAGACGTTCACCTGCCAAATGTAATGTGTGAATGCAGCGTGAGTGACCCGGGTTCGAATCCCGGCCTCGCCCTTTCTTTCTAGTTTGGCAGGGAAATCGAACTGAACGTCGAGTCCTTCGGATGGGGACTTAAAGCTACTCTGACCCGTGCGCTTTACGCACGCAAAAATCCCACGGCAGTTGAAAGTCGGTAATTTCTGCAAATGGCGTGTCTTGGATGTCAAACATCAAACGATCGTAACATCAAAACTAGCAAACATACTTGAATTCCTATTGAGCCTACAAGCTCTTGGTATGCCAATATGCAAGAGCAAAATTCACAAAATTAAAACCCCCAAATTGATCTGGTTTTTTTTAACAAGCATGATGAACATTTGCATATGATGAACATTTGCATATTTGGATTGTTTAACCGTTACTTCCTTCTTTAGGGCAGACAAAGAATTTGCATGATCCGGTCAAAACACCCTTCTTGTTGACCATCTGACGCCATCTTTGAAAGACAGGAAGTGACATCAGACAATTGAAGGCTTCGTAATGGATGCCATCCACATGCTTGGCAGGTTCTTCTTCTTCTTCTTCTTCTGTGCACCCAGGCCAAAAGGCCGTAATGGGTAAAGAATGCATGCGTCCGTTTTCAGTTTTCACTGGTTTCCCTGCTGCGTACAGCCGACACATTCCGATTTCGGAGGAGCTCAAAAGAGAAAAATTGGAAGATTTTTTTTTTTTAAAGGCAGGAGAATGGGCCAATAAGTCAGAAAGATAGTAGATGACAGAAAGCAAAGGAAAAAAGCAGAGTCAAAGAGTGGCAGATTAGAGGAAGTTACAAGAACAGAACTTCCAGAAGGAGGGGGAACTATTTTTATGATAGAACCCCCACCCCCCACCCTCAGTTTTGTCAGTTTGTCAGTTTTCAAATTCCACTATGGCAACTGTCAATTTATAAGAACGGGCGGCAGAAAATCGTATTTTCTGAACTCCGCGACCGACTTTATTTTCCTTGAAAAAAATATGGGTATATGGGTAGGCATCTCCGTAATACAAAACTCATAAATTCAACAAGAACGCTACAGAACCATAGGGAAAAAAGTATTGTGGTACTCACTGACTCCGGTGAGCATCACGCCGGGGTCGTCCATGTCCACCCTGTAGGTGTTCCTCAGGGAGCGGGCGTCGCGCTCCATGTCATTCCACGCTTCGTCGCTGAAATCGACCGACATGGCGTCCTCATCCTCTCCTTCTCTTGCCGTCTTTGTCTCCGAACAACCTGCAATCAACACGGGCGACACAAGAGTCTTCAGTTCAAACACTCTCTATAATTCTTTCTCTTCATTTTTGTTGCCTCAGGGACTGGGCTCCATGTCATTCCACGCTTCATCGCTGAAATCGACCGACATGGTGTCCTCATCGTCTCCTTCTCTGGCTGCCTTTGTCTCCAAACAACCTGCAATCAACATGGGCGAGAAAGAAATCTTCAGTTCAAACACTCTCTATAATTCCTTATTTCCTCAGGCAGCACGTCGCGCTCCATCACGCCAGCCCTCATCGCTGTAATCAACGGACATGGCGTCCCCATCGTCTCCTTCTCTTGCCGTCTTTGTCTCCAAACAACCTGCGGTCAACATGGGCCACACAGGAGTCTTCAGTTCAAACGCCCTCTACAATTCCTTCCGTCTCTTAATCCTTATTTCCTCAGGGAGCGGGAGTCATGCTCCATCATACTACCCCTCATCGCTGTATTCCAACATGACGTCAGCATCATTCATCTTCTTCTCTAGCCGCTGCCTTCTTCTTCAAGTCTGCAATCTACAATCTACATGGGCAACACAGCAGTCTTCAGTTCATACCACCCCTCATTGCCATACATAGAAATGACACTGTAATCATCCTCTTCTCTAGCCGCTGCCTTCTTCTTCAAGTCTGCAATCAACATGGGCGACACAGCAGTCTTCAGTTCATACCACCCCTCATCGCCATACATAGAAATGACACTCTAATCATCCTCTTCTCTAGCCGCTGCCTTCTTCTACAAGTCTGCCATCAACATGGGTGACACAGCAGTCTTCAGTTCATACCACCCCTCATCGCCATACATAGAAATGACACTCTAATCATCCTCTTCTCTAGCCGCTGCCTTCTTCTTCAAGTCTGCAATCAACATGGGCGACACAGCAGTCTTCAGTTCATACCACCCCTCATCGCCATACATAGAAATGACACTCTAATCATCCTCTTCTCTTGCCGCTGCCTTCTTCTACAAGTCTGTAATCTACATGGGTGACACAGCAGTCTTCAGTTCATACCACCCCTCATTGCCATATATAGAAATGACACTCTAATCATCCTCTTCTCTTGCCGCTGCCTTCTTCTTCAAGTCTGTAATCTACATGGGTGACACAATCCAAGAGTCTTCAGTTCAGATTTAGTCTTTAATTCATTCTCTGCCTTATCCCGTTACTCCGGATAAATAATATTTTCTTTGTTTGTTTGTTCATTCTCTGGCAATAATAGACCATTTGCCGCGGGCGGGCGACCTTGAACTTCAATTAACTCATACAAGTCCACATATGTCCAGAATTAATAGGTAACTGAGGAATTTGATGCATTTGCTTCAAGGGAAGTAAATCTGTGTGCACACAATACCTTGGTCACTTCTAAACTCACTTCGCTCCCTTAGACTACAATTTTGCCTCTGACTTTGCTGTTGTAGTGGTTTGTTGTGGGGTAACCAATCGGTGTAGAGAGTTTTCCTATATAAAGTCCATATATACTTTTTTTTATATATATAAAAAAAAGTCTGATCCACTACTTCCCTATGTCTAAACCTGAAGCAAAAACCTGTACTCTTCTTTCATTTCTCCTTTTGTTTATGTCTGTTTTGTTTGTGTGTATGGCTGGAGTGACTTGCGAGGTTTTTTTAATAATTCAAAATCGTTGCGATGCGAATGAGTTAAGACTTTGTTTTATAAGAGAGTTAACGCAACTAGCGGCAAAACGTTTGGGCAAAGGTGCAGCTTAGTCTACAGTACGGCCGCCTGTGCAAACGCCCTACTGAAAGAAACACCCAAATGGTTCTCTTCTGCAACACAGCAACAGCATCACTTACGGCGAGGTGCGGACCATCATCAGGACCGGTGTGGTGTTCTCAAAGTGGATTTGTTCTCAAACCGTCTGCGCATGTGCGAAGAGCTAGGGTAGTAGGGATATGTTCAGGGTTAGGATTAGGGATAGGGTTAGGGTCAGTTTAGTGTCGAATACACAAAATTTAAATGTGATGGTACGTCATGATCGATTTCGCACATGTATGCGCAGACATGTTGAGAACAAATCTAATTTAAGAATGCTACACCCTCACAATGCCAAAGACGTCCAAGGATGATTAACCCTTTCGCCGCCAAAGTCGCATTTTAGCACCACAGTGATTTAACACCTATGTCACTAAAAGGCATCAAATTGGGGTCTATTATCCAAAGACCCTATTGTCTTAGTTTTGGGAAGTAAGGATAGACCTTATTTCATATATGTCACAGAAGAATCCCCAATACTGCAGATGGATTTTGTTCTCTATCCAGGTAAATGTAATGGAAATTTTGGGCTGAAATATGGCTGGCGGTGAAAGGGTTAAGGTCTGTGTGCACGTTAACATTAGTCGCAAAACATCTCTGTTTCCCCATGGCAACACAGTGTTACTATTAGGCCACTCGTAATATGACTTACAACTCACTGTGTTGCCACGGAGAAATAGAGATATTTTGTGAATGAGGTTAACATGTACAGAGATCTTTACCAGTTGTTGACGAGAGAGCAGCAAAGTGTCCTGGTGAGGCTCTGCACCGGGCACAACAAAGGCCGGGTTCACATTAGACGCGCAAGTTCCGTACGGAAAACCCTAAATAAGTGGAAGAAAGAAGGATAAAAGTTTACGCATATAGGGGAAATTCGGACACGTGCGCAAATCCTTTCCCTTCTTTGTTTTACTTATTTATGGAGTGCGCACGGGTTTCCGCACGGAATCTCCGCTTATGTGTGTACACGTCCTAAACAGTCATACATGTTCCACAAAGCTCAGACTGGTGCCTTCTCCAACCTGTCCCTGCGGACAGGAAGAACAGACTGCGGAACATGTGCTCCAAAGATGCCCCCTACATAGTGGAAAGAAGTGTGGCCAGCAGAAATGTCCTTAAGAACGACACTCTACAGCAGCCAACAAGAGCTGGAAAAACCTGTCACTGTTTGTGTCAAGATCTGGCTTGGTCGCGTGGACCAGGTGCATGCCAAGCAGAAGAAGATTGTCTTCTGCAAGCCGGAAAAAACTGTCACTATCATTTGTGTCAAGATCTGGCTTGGTCGTGTGGACCAGGTGCACGCCAAGCAGAAGAAGATTGTCTTCTGCAAGCCGGAAAAAACTGTCACTATCATTTGTGTCAAGATCTGGCTTGGTCGTGTGGACCAGGTGCACGCCAAGCAGAAGAAGATTGTCTTCTGCAAGCCGGAAAAAACTGTCACTATCATTTGTGTCAAGATCTGGCTTGGTCGCGTGGACCAGGTGCACGCCAAGCAGAAGAAGATTGTCTTCTGCAAGCGGAAAAAACTGTCACTATCATTTGTGTCAAGATCTGGCTTGGTCGTGTGGACCCGGTGCACGCCAAGCAGAAGAAGTTGTCTTCTGCAAGCCGGAAAAACCTGTCACTGTTTGTGTCAAGATCTGGCTTGGTCGTGTGGACCAGGTGCACGCCAAGCAGAAGAAGATTGTCTTCTGCAAGCCGGAAAAAACTGTCACTATAATTTGTGTCAAGATCTGGCTTGGTCGTGTGGACCAGGTGCACGCCAAGCAGAAGAAGATTGTCTTCTGCAAGCCGGAAAAAACTGTCACTATAATTTGTGTCAAGATCTGGCTTGGTCGTGTGGACCAGGTGCACGCCAAGCAGAAGAAGATTGTCTTCTGCAAGCCGAAAAAAACTGTCACTGTTTGTGTCAAGATCTGGCTTGGTCGTGTGGACCAGGTGCACGCCAAGCAGAAGAAGATTGTCTTCTGCAAGCCGAAAAAAACTGTCACTGTTTGTGTCAAGATCTGGCTTGGTCGCGTGGACCAGGTGCACGCCAAGCAGAAGAAGATTGTCTTCTGCAATTTAGAGCTTGGTCTCAGGACTGTTTTCTGAACTGTAATTTTTCAAATTAACCCTTTTGCCACTAGCCATTTTTCAGCCAAAACCCCCCATTAAACTAAACTGGGTAGAGGAAAAAAATGATCTGTAACTTTGTGAATTCCTCTGTGATATGCATAACATTAGGCCTATCCCTACCTCCCAAAATCAAGAAAATAGGGTCTTCGGATAACAGGCCCTGAAGATGCCTTTTAGTGACATGGGTGTGGTGCATAAATGCGACATTGGCGGTGAAAAGGTTAATGATATTATACAGATGGACAATATCTCTCTTTTTCTCTCTATCTTTCACGCACACACACACACACAGACGCGCGTGCAAACGCACAAACATGCTTGAAATGTATGGACAAGAAAGGAAGTATACTTAACCCTTTCACCGCCAGCCACATTTCAGTAAAAAATGTCCATTAAATTTACCTGGGTAGAGAACAAAATCCATCTGCAGTATTGAGGATTCTTCTGTGACATATATAAAATAAGGTCTATCCTTACTTCCCAACACTAAGACAATAGGGTCTTTGGATAATAGACCCCAATTTGATGCCGTTTTAGTGACATAGGTGTTAAATCACTGTGGTGCTAAAATGTGACTTTGGCGGTGAAAGGGTTAAAGTGCAAACTGAACAAAACTCCACAGCATCAAGGATCTTTACCAATTGTTTCCCCCTAAATCAAATCTATCTGTATTAGCATAACAACAAATATTTTTAAAGAAAAGCGACCCCACCATGGCTCTTCAAGCCTGAATTTCATGGTGGCTTAGGTTACACTAAAGCTGATTCTCGTACACATTGCATAAAATCTCTCATTTGCCATGGCAGCCCAGTGGATATTATCTAGCCCACATTCTTATTCTTATTCAATCGCTCAGAAGGCTTCATGTCATATGAGCGCAGATGCATCATGCTGCCCAGCGAGTCTGTTTTCGGCTGGGGAAAATCTTTGTAAGTTTCCAGAACAAAGGCAGGAGAATGGACCAGTAAGGCAGAAAGGTAGTAGATGACAGTAAGCAAGAATGGTAGATTTTTTTAAAATTAATCTTACTATCTATATAATTAAATACTTACCAACACTCAAAACAATAGCATACATACTTATTGGCTGGAAAAACCCTAAAGCGTTAACGCTTAGTTACCAAAGAAACAAAGAGTAAATCACTCTAGTATGATTATATTAGATTGACAGATTAGGGGAAGCTACAAGCACAGAACTTCCAGAAGGTGGGGGAACTGTTTGTACCCCCCCCCTCTCCCCATGGGGTGTAGCCCACGTTCAATCAGCAGGTTGGAAACTATAAACAACCATATTGTTTTAACTATAAAGCACACACCCTAAATTTTACACACAATTCAGATGTTGTTACTATATTTTCTTACTATTATATTAGTCATATTTATTTTATATAAGGTACATGGGTTTCAGGTTTTTTTGGGAAAAAATATTACCTTATAGTCGGAAAAATACAGTAGTGCTCAAGACAAACTTTTTCTTTTTTTTCCCCCTTGCAAAGAAGGTTCTCTTTTCTCCAATGATTTGCACATTCAAACAAAAATTAATGCAAACATCATCAATAAGTATGAATAGCTTATTAACAATCCAACTATGCCACAACATCGAAAATTGAGCAAATAGGCATAGTGTTTACATATGCATACAACTTCATCTTTTTCATGTACAAACATAATACCTACAAACTTGATAGCAGCATAAGATCGACTTAACTAAAAATATGTCAGGCAGAGACCACCATTTACTTTCCTTAACAGTTTAAAAACTATTAATGATTAAAGACAGCTTATTTTGAAGTTATTTGTGTCGGAATGACTCACTAAACTCTTGTAATTTTAAAGGGGCACCCTGACGGATGCGTTTTTGCAAGATATACGTCGAGATCACCAGGAAAACACCCTTTACAGAGATTGCAACACTCACTTTGCTCTGGTTTCCTAGAAATCAAACCGTCAAATCAGAGGTGCTGGAAGTCAAATTCTTTCAAAGATGTGCCTTCTCTTTTCTAATGGCCGTCTGAGTCGCTTAGACCAAATCACGAAATTTCCACAATACAAGCCTTTTTATTTACATTTTACCAAAAGGCGTTTCGGTCACAACAAAGGAAATAGTTCCAATTTTTTTTTTACTGCACTGCAAAGAAGAAAAAGCTTCAACCACTCTGAGTGTCTTCCACCCACCCCGTCCAAAATGGCTTCTCTCTCCGGCAACTCCGCCAAGGAGGAATCGCCGTTTTGACGGTTTGATTTCTAGGAAACCAGAGCAAAGTGAATGTTCCGATCCTTGAAAAGGCTGTCTTTCTGGTGATCTCGACGTGTTTCTTGCAAAAAACCCATCCGTCAGGGTGTCCCTTTAAAATATTTAATTTCATACTCGGCTTTTGAGGGTTGTGTGTGCACACATGTGTGTGTGTGTCTGTGTCTGTGTGCGTGTCTGTGTGTCTGTCTGCGTGCGTACGTTGTGTGTGAGGGTGTTGGTGTATGTGGTCAGTCCATGCGGCTCGGTTGCTGTGGCTTACCGAATGGGGTTCATAATTATGTGTGTTTGTGTGTGTGTGTGTGTGCGTGTGCGTGTGTGTGTATGTGTGTGTGTGTGAGAGAGAGAGAGTTGCTTTGTATATGCGCTGTTGCTGGTTGGTGTCACTCTTGAATGCTGTTTTTGTTGTCTGTTGATGAATAATTGATTGTAAAGCGCTTTGGGCTCATCTGAGGTAAAGCGCCATATAAATGTACTATTATTATTATTATTATTTTGACAGTCTTTTTTTTGGGTGCAATAAAACTAGTACCTCTCTTAGAACCTGCAGGGTGGGAGTGCAGCCCTGCAGGGCAAATGGGCAGAGAGCAAAGGGTTAATAGTATTGTTGATTAGTTCATCGGGACTGTGTCACTAACTTCATGAATTTGCAATCCTCTTGTGCAACGATTCAGGCTTCACTGCAATGCATCAAATTCTTTCGGATCACTTATTGATCTGACATGGGATGAGAAGGGATGGGATGAGAGTTCCCTGTGTGTGTGTGTGTGTGTGTGTGTGTGTGTGTGTGTGTGTATGTCACTGTGTGCGTGTGTGTGTGACTGTATCTCTGTGTGTGTGTGTGTATGTGTGATTGTATCCGTGTGTGTGTGTGTGTGTGTATGTGGTGTATGTGTGTGTGTGTGTATGTGTGACTGTATCTGTGTGTGTGCACAAAAGAGAGAGAGAGAGAGAGAGGAGAGAGAGAGAGAGAGGAGAGAGAGAGAGAGAGAGAGAGAGAGAGAGAGGAGAGAGAGGAGAGAGAGAGAGGGGAGAGAGAGAGAGAGAGAGAGGGAGAGAGAGAGAGGAGGGGGGGGGAGACCGAGAGAATATTGAGAGGGAGAGAGAGAGAGAGAGAGAAGATTAGAGAAGATGAGAGAGAGAGAAGAGGAAGAGAGAGAGAGAGAGAGAGAGAGAGAGAGACAGACACAGAGAGAGACAGACAGACAGACAGACAGAGGAATAGACAGAGACAGCACGTCCATCTTCAACTGGGGAATACACCACACCAGAGGTACTTTGAAAAGAAGGAAGGCATAATCACGATGATGTCAACACTGCATGCACAAACAAACAACTTTACAAACATGCAACGCAAGCAGACACGCAGACACACTCACAGCCACACATACAGTATCGAGTTATTCAAACTGTTCTTTTACTCTACCCTTTTCACAAACATTGCCAAAAAAATAAAACGAGCCAACTTCTGTGGCAAATAACCCACTGGATCAGACAGTGCCGTTAACAAATTGCTGCAATCTTTCAACGCAGAAATGCTCAACAAGGAATATGAACACATTTTTGACATAATACTGCTTCCTTCCGCGGTGCAAAAATATCAGTGCAAAAAAAGGCAAAAAGCAAAAACTCGCTAATGTGCAAAAGCAACAGTAAGCACATCAATATGCACAAAGCAATCTGTAAACAAGCAGCTAGTCTTTTAACCCTTTAGCCACCAGCCACTTTTCAGCCCCCAAAATATGAAACTTTACTACAAAAAATTATCTGCAATATTGGGGAATTCGTCTGTGACATGTATAAAATTAGGCCTGTCCTTACCTCCCAAAATTAAGAAAATAGGGTCTTCAGATAACAGGCCCTGATTTGATGCCTTTTAGTGACATGGGTGTTAAACCATTGTGGTGCAAAAATGCGACATTGGCGGTGAAAAGGGTCAAAAACAAACCAACCAACAACAAATTGTAAGCATTTGTGCACAGAAACTAAGCATGCATGCTCACGGATGCTTCAACTCCAAGCACCATTCAAACTATATGAATTTCATACAAACATGCAATAAATAATGCTACGGAAAACCAAGAACAGAAACAAGTTCAATACATTAAAACTATCACTGAGTATAAGCTTTGCTTTGAACTAAAATCATTTCTTTCATCGATATAAAAACTCTTCTTTTCTTTTTTTCATCATACAAGATATTTTGTATTTCAAAAGAATAAAGGGACGTTTCCAAACAAAACACAGACAAACCCCTATTTTACGACCCTCTGTTAAGCGACCACCTCTCATTTGAGACAAAACATTTGTTGGCACGGATGCATTTTACTATGTAAACGACCTCTCTTAAACGACTTCCTCTAAAACGCGACTTACGACCGCCATTTTGTTGGTTTTTACGACCGCTGCTGTCGTCTGCATAGACTTCGAGCAAAGGGAAACAACCACGGTCAAGGGCCTGAAAGCGGAGTCGCTTCCCTTGTTGTAGAAAAGATGGCGGAAAGCGTAGGAAAAGCACGAAAACCACTGACTTTGAAAAAGAAAACTACTGACTTTGGACGAGAGTGGAGGTGATTAACAGAAGTCGGCAAAGTGAAACTGTAATATCGATTGCACAATCCTATGGAGTTGGAAAGACCCAAATCCACTTTTAATATGTCATTGTATGTGTGCATGAAGAAGAGAGTATGAACTGTGCTGAACTTTTTCTTTCTACGGCTGCCAGTGAAAACCTCCGTCATACGACCCCTCCAATTTACGACGATTTTTCAGGACATTTGGGAAGTCTTAAAATAGAGGTTTGTCTGTACTGATAACAATCAGAGACACAGCTCGTGTCATCAGCACCACTATTAACACAGCAACGAGTCATTTCTATGAACAACTCATAGTGTAAATGTGACCCAGCACCACAAAAGGGACATCAAGTCGCTGGGCTAGTTTCTCACAGCGGGCTTGCAAAGTCAAAAATCTCATTTTTTGTCAATTTTGACTTATAATAATAATAATAACAGTACATTTATGTAGCGCTTTACCTCAGATGAGCCCAAAGCGCTTTACAATCAATTATTCATCAACAAATAACAAAAAACAACATTCAAGAGTGACACCAACCACCAACAGCGCATATGCAAAGCAACTCTCTCTCTCTCTCTAACACGCGCACACACACACGCACACACACACGCGCACACACACACACACACACACGCACACATGCACACACACACACACAAACACACAATTATTGATGCCAACTCGTTCATACCCCATTCGGTAAGCCACAGCAACTGAGCCGCATGGACTGACCACATACACCAACACACATACACAAACACACTCACACACAAAACGTACGCACGCAGACAGCACACAGCAGACACGCACACACACACACACATGCGTGCACACACAACCCCACAAAACCAAAATACACACAAGCACACATTCATGCTCACACACACACACACACCACACACACACACACACACACACACACACACACACGCACCACAAAACACAGCACAAACCTCTTAAATCAATCTTCCCTCACGTGCACACAACGATAGACAGCTGATCAAATATTTTACGGGTATGTTTGTGTTAAATAACATCTCATCTTACAGATTCATAAAGGACAATATTTTATATGGTCTCTAAATGGTCTTTTAAGTATTTTAAAACGAGTAGGTCAATGATTGGCTAGACTTTAGACTGTGCTGCTTTCTCAAAATGGCCGACGCTCACCCTACTAACTTTAAATGCTCATAACTCTGGAAAAGAAAAAAGATACAAGAATGGTTCTTGTATCATTAGAAAGAGAATTGCCTGAAGTTTTCAAATGTATAATTTTCTCAGAATGCTCAGTTTGACACTTAATGTCCCTTTCGTGGTGCTGGGTCACAAATTGTCAAGCAAAATAAAATGCCCCTTTTTAGAATTCTTTGTGACTTGCGAAGGTCTATAGGTAGAAGGAAAGGAGTCTTATGTGCAATGAGGGGGATTATTACCTCTTAGTCTTAATAATAAAAAATGTCTTTAGTTTAAATACATATTCATAAACCCACATACAAATTGCCAACATTTGGAAACAGATACAATATAAAAAGACCCATCTTGGTGACTAAGCTGAAGAGTTTTCTTGAAAACTGTAAGACTAATTCAGTTCACTTGCTGATTTAGAAAATGATGAACTTTCAAGCTTGCATCATATATTTGGTGTACACAAGTTAAACGTTCACCCAGAGGCAATGACAGCTGTCTATGAATCAAAATTCTACTTTTATTTCCTGAAATGAGCTTCTTGGAATGATTAAAACAAATAATCGCTAACAACAACAACACGTAATCACAAAGGAATCATGCTACAACAGGGAAATCTTGCATACAATTATGCAGTCGATGATCCTTAACAACCACTCTTGCCTTGTATATCAGCAGCATAAGGGACGTATGTGTCCGGTTTTCAGTTTTCACTGGTCTCCCCGCTGCGTACAGCCGACACATTCCGATTTCGGAGAAGCTCAAAGATTGGAAGATGTTTTTGGAAAAAAGGCAGAAGAATGGGCCAATAATAAGTCAGAAAGAGATAGTAGATGATACAAAGCAAAGGGAAAAGACAGAGTCAAAAAGAGAGAAAGACAAGAGGAAGTTGCAAGCACAAAACTTCCAGAAGGTGGGGGAACTATTTTTACGAAAGATCCCCCCGGTATCCCCACGGGGAGAGACTCGTGTCGAGGCACGAGGCATCCACCCACTGCCCCAAGCATAAATTAAAAATGCACAGCCTTGTACAGGTCATGCACAAGCAAAACTTTCCGAACACATGCGGGCAACATCAAGTCTGAATATACAGGGGTGAACATTAGGTCAGGTCAGGTCAGGTCAGGTAGGACGACTAGGCCTCGCGGCCTCTCAATCGTCCTTTCTCTTGATTGGGATTTTTTTTTTTAAATTCAGTTGGCACAGCTGTGACGATTTTACTAGACTATCAGTCAAACTAGTATTTTAATATACTAAGGTTTGGGTCTTTGTCCAGGAGGTTTTTAAATTTGTTAGTATCAGGTGGAAGTTTTGTTTGAGCAGGAAGTGCGTTCCAGTAGTTACTCTGTTACTGAAAAAGTGTCTCCTGATGTTAGTTCTACTGTACTGTGTTACTGTTAGTATTTTTAATTCATGATTTCTATTCTTTGAAAAATGTGAGATCTGGAACAAGCTTTTGTTAGTATTGTCAGGACATTTAAGAATTTTATAAACATTGATTAGGTCACCACAAAGTCTTCTGTATCTCAAGGATGGTAAATCCAGTTTGCGTAGCCTTTCACTATATATTTATTTTTAAAATTAATTTAGTAGCTCTCCTCTGCAGTACATACTCAAATGAAAATTGATTCCCGCTTTAGATATGGATTCCAAATTTGGTTCCCATACTCCAGATGTGGTCTAACCAAACTTTCATATAGGTTAATGAACACATTATTATTTAGTCTTGTAAAAGTTCTCCTGATTAACAACATTCTGTTAGCCTTGCTTACAGCTGTTGCAATATGTCTATCAAATTTCAATTTGGGATCAGAGCCACTGCTTGGGGCAGGTAACCTTCCATGCCGGGCAAACACAGTGGCTGCCCAGCCTGCCTAACTGGGAAAAGTCAGTACATCACATGTCAAACAAAGGACAAACAGGACACATCTATGTTGCACTTTGAAAGCTGGGGTCCGTTTAACAAGGGCTGCACTCGCTCAAATCGGCAAAAACGGTCTAAGAAACACTCTTCGTTTGCCGATAGTTCGCATGGCGTTTTGTTCTTGCCAAACACCAAGCAAGCAGCGAACTATCCGGAACTAGTAGAGGGTGAATACGTTTCTTGTTGTTGATTGGTCCATTAAAGTTTGTTTAAAATAATAACAAATTTTTACCAATCAGCTTGTAATATTCTTCCGCAAACGTTTTCTAAGGTGTTTCTGAGGCCCCTTTTGGCGTAAGTGTTATTCGTGCGGTGACCGTTATCTAGAGAAACTCGACCCAGGTCAGTTTGTGACGGCTTAGGGTTGATTGATCGATTACATAGAAAACAGAATACAAAATATATACTATATGGCCCGAAGAATTGAAACAAATTAATCACTTGACAGTATGCTGAGCTTCGGAACTTTAGAGTTATAGTCAATCATATCCAGAAACTTTATACTGGCCACAAAGACACACAAACAATGTAAAAGAAACAACATAATCATGTTGTAATTGTATTAGCACCATTTTTGAGTTTTTATATTTTTGTCTCCTGGTTAATTGATATGGATTTGTGAGAGGACTTTGTGTTGTTTTCTTGTTTATCTATATATGTGTAATGCAATAAAATTATCCTTGTGCAAGGACAAAATAAAGTTGAGTTGAACCGAGTTGAATTGAAATGCTTATTTTTGCAAACAGATGTTTGAGTTACTTGCAAGTAGATTTGTTTGTGTTACTAATCGTTTTTTGTCATTCCTTTCAAGCACACTTTAGCCTTAAGACTTTCAAGTAGATATTGGCTTCACTTTCAAGCAGATGTTTTCATCGTTTACCAGATTTTTGTCATTCCTTTCAAGCACACTTTAGCCTTAAGATTTTCAAGTAGATATTGGCTTCACTTTCAAGCAGATGCTTTGATCGTTTACCGGATTTTTGTCATTCCTTTCAAGCACACTTTAGCCTTAAGATTTTCAAGTAGATATTGGCTTCACTTTCAAGCAGATGTTTTCATCGTTTACCAGATTTTTGTCATTCCTTTCAAGCACACTTTAGCCGTAAGATTTTCAAGTAGATATTGGCTTCACTTTCAAGCAGATGCTTACATCATTTACCAGATGTTTGTCCTACTCACCCTCCATAATAAACGAGACAAGAAATTAATGTTCACCCCTGATACAGATAAAGCCTTCAACGACATGCAACGCACGCTAAACAGCCTACGTCAAAGTAGGCCACACCGAGAACTTCTCAACACAGGCTCTACTACCTTCACTTTGCCGCCGCGCCTGGAATCCAGCGCTGTTGTTGTTGTTGACGTTGTTGTTGGTGGTGGTAATGGGGGCGGCCAAGTTGCGCACGATGAGGTCGTGGTTGATGCACACCCCTCCCTCATCCCTGTCCACCAGTATCACCTGAAGGGGGCTCTTCTGAACCGCCTCCGCCCTGAAGATGAAACCAGCAGAAGCCAGAGTGTACCGCATCCTACGGACTATAAGGCGCACCTGATTAATGTAAGGCGCACCCCCCAGACTTAACACAAAATTCAGATTTCGTTACACTATTTTCTGACTATTTTATCAGTCACATTATAAGGCGCACCCCCCCCAGATTTAACACAAAATTCAGATTTTGTTACACTATTTTTCTGACTATTTTATCAGTCACATTATATGGCGCACCCCCCCCCCACCCCCCCCCAAGATTTAACACAAAATTCAGATTTCGTTACACTATTTTCTGACTATTTTATCAGTCACTTTATAAGGCGCGGGGATCACATGCATTCTGGGGGAAAAGTACTGTCTTACAGTCTGTAAAATACGGTATTCTTTCAGATTTGTCGATCGCTCTCACAGTTTCCTGTCATATGACTGAGCGCAGATGCCTCATACTGCTGCCATACGCCTAACAAAGGAAGAGTTAGGACCTAAGAAACAGTTAGGCCCAGCATGTTCGTCTTCGGCTGAAAAAAACTTCGTAAGAGTTTATTAAAATTAACTTATTAAGATATCTGAATAAGCAGAAAAGGTGACTTAGGGGTTCCCCATACCACTCACAGAAATAATAAACTTTATAAAGAAAGGCTTAAAAATAGACAGAAAGGCATACTGAAGAGCATGCTGTGCCACATGGATTGAAAAAACAGAACTGTCTGGAAAAAGATATAATACCCACCCCCTCCAAAAAAACCACATAAACATAAACATACATTTATAACCTAGACCTCTGGTAGCAGCTCACATTCATGAAAACGAATCAAACATCATAAAACATTACGAAATGACTTCAGTAAAATAAAAAAAACACCAAAACACAACAGTTTTCCTCACCTTTCTAAGCGACGAGGCAGCTTCCCAGCGGCCAGCACGTCAAACACTTTGTCCCCTTCCAACAGCCGCTCAAACTCCCGCGCCGCCTTCTCGTCCCACCTCCACCCCCTCTCTCCCTCCCCACCACCATCACAGTCTTCCGACGCCCGAGGCCTGACGTAGGTCAGCGAGCACCACACTGCCTGAGGGTCCACGGTGCTGTAATCGCTGGGCAGGCAGTACACCTGGGAGCGGGGGACCCAGGCCGTGTCCCCAAAGTCCATGAAGAACACCTGCACGCGCTTGGAGGAGTCCGGTGCGGGGGAGGACTGGGTGCAGCGGATCAGGCCGCGGTAGAAGACGCCGTCCCGGAACTGGGCGCAGCACAGGGCCCCCGGCTTGGCCTCCAGGGTGCGGCTGCGGCGGGCCAGCGCCGGGCGGGGCGCGCTGGTGAACAGCTGGTTGATCTCCTTGGTCATCACCTCCAGAAGGTGGCCCGTCTCTTTGCACACGCGGTGCAGGTAAAAGTCCGTGGGGCTCACCACCGTGGCCAGCATCGCCTTGAATGCCGTGTAGCTCTCCGAGCCCGTCATCGCCTTGAACAGCGCGCGGTATGCTTTCGAGCAGTCCTCCAAGGTTGAGCCGCCGCCGCCGCCGCCGCCACCGTCCAGCGAGTCGCCATCCCCGCTCCGAGCGTCGTTTTCGTGAGCCACGGCTCCGCTGCCACCCCCTCTACAGTCAAACTCCACGCCCCCTCCCGTCACAGCTTTACTCTCCCCCACACCCCCAGCCTTCGTTTCAGCCCCCCTCTTCCTCCTGCTGTGGGACATCTTGGGCAGCTTGCGCAAAATGTTCTGCAGCTCGCTGTGGCTCAGCACGGGCCCCGATACCAGATCGTTGTTGGGACTCTCCCCCACGGAAGGAGGCTGGGGCTGCAGCCCTGAACACTCTGCCTTGGACGGCAGCTTGGGATCTGCGGCGCCTCCTCTCTCAGGGGTCAAGGCCAGGCCGGGGTGGGCCGAGGGTGGGCCGGGGGATGTGTTGGGGTGTGTGGCGTCCAGGCGGGCCAACAGGTCCTGGTTGTGCAGGTAGAGAGCCATCTTGTTCTGCATCAGGAGGTACTTCACGCTGCTGCTGCCGTCCGGCCTGTCTCGCCCACTCTGCAAACCACAGGGGCGGATTTTATCGACAGTACAGACGGTGAGTAATTTACAGTGATAAAGAAAACAACAACAAAAACTGTCCAGTTATACAGAAAAAGAAACCATGGCAGTTACACGTGGGTGAAAGTAAAAACATCCTCTCAATCCTGAAATGACATGCTTTAATGTTCTCTGAATCTTCCCAATCCTAAAGTGGAGACCACATCAAAAATTAAAAAAATTCCAATGGGACATTAAATCCAAGATCTTAGAAGAAGAAACACAGCAAGAATTCTGCCATTATTCTGTGTTCAACTGTCATCATCACCATCATCATCACCATTATCACGATCATCATCATTATCAGTGTTCACCTGTGGCTCAAGGCATAGCTCCACCAGCAGGGGCAGTTGAGGGAAGGCCCTGGAGAGGGGCATCATCATCATCATCATCATCATCATCATCATCATCATCATCATCATCATCATTCATCTCTGTGTTCACCTGTGGCTCAAGGCATAGCTCCACCAGCAGGGGCAGTTGAGGGAAGGCCCTGGACAGGGGCAGGGGGCGGCACCACACCTCATTCACCATCATCATCATCATCATCATTCTCTGTGTTCACCTGTGGCTCAAGGCATAGCTCCACCAGCAGGGGCAGTTGAGGGAAGGCCCTGGACAGGGGCAGGGGGTGGCACCACACCTCCTCATCATCACCATCACCATCATCATCATTCTCTGTGTTCACCTGTGGCTCAAGGCATAGCTCCACCAGCAGGGGCAGTTGAGGGAAGGCCCTGGACAGGGGCAGGGGGTGGCACCACACCTCATTCACCATCACCATCATCATTCTCTGTGGCTCACCTGTGGCTCAGGGCATAGCTCCACCAGCAGGGGCAGTTGAGGGAAGGCCCTGGACAGGGGCAGGGGGTGGCACCACACCTCATTCACCATCATCATCATTCTCTGTGTTCACCTGTGGCTCAAGGCATAGCTCCACCAGCAGGGGCAGTTGAGGGAAGGCCCTGGACAGGGGCAGGGGGTGGCACCACACCTCCTCATTCACCATCACCATCATTCTCTGTGTTCACCTGTGGCTCAAGGCATAGCTCCACCAGCAGGGGCAGTTGAGGGAAGGCCCTGGACAGGGGCAGGGGGTGGCACCACACCTCATTCACCACCATCATCATCATCATTCTCTGTGTTCACCTGTGGCTCAAGGCATAGCTCCACCAGCAGGGGCAGTTGAGGGAAGGCCCTGGACAGGGGCAGGGGGTGGCACCACACCTCATTCACCACCATCATCATCATCATCATCATCATCATTCTCTGTGTTCACCTGTGGCTCAAGGCATAGCTCCACCAGCAGGGGCAGTTGAGGGAAGGCCCTGGACAGGGGCAGGGGGTGGCACCACACCTCCTCATTCACCATCATCATCATTCTCTGTGTTCACCTGTGGCTCAAGACATATCTCCACCAGCAGGGGCAGTTGAGGGAAGGCCCTGGACAGGGGCAGGGGGAGGCACCACACCTCATTCACCACCATCATCATCATCATTCTCTGTGTTCACCTGTGGCTCAAGGCATAGCTCCACCAGCAGGGGCAGTTGAGGGAAGGCCCTGGACAGGGGCAGGGGGCGGCACCACACCTCATTCACCACCATCATCATCATCATTCTCTGTGTTCACCTGTGGCTCAAGGCATAGCTCCACCAGCAGGGGCAGTTGAGGGAAGGCCCTGGACAGGGGCAGGGGGCGGCACCACACCTCATTCACCATCATCATCATCATGCATCAACATCACCAGCAGGGGCAACATCATTCTCTGTGTTCACCTGTGGCTCAAGGCATAGCTCCACCAGCAGGGGCAGTTGAGGGAAGGCCCTGGACAGGGGCAGGGGGTGGCACCACACCTCATTCACCATCATCATCATCATCACCATCACCATCATTCTCTGTGTTCACCTGTGGCTCAAGGCACAGCTCCACGAGCAGGGGCAGTTGAGGGAAGGCCCTGGAGAGGGGCAGGGGGCGGCACCACACCTCATTCACCATCATCATCATTCTCTGTGTTCACCTGTGGCTCAAGGCATAGCTCCACCAGCAGGGGCAGTTGAGGGAAGGCCCTGGACAGGGGCAGGGGGTGGCACCACACCTCATTTACCATCATCATTCTCTGTGTTCACCTGTGGCTCAAGGCATAGCTCCACCAGCAGGGGCAGTTGAGGGAAGGCCCTGGACAGGGGCAGGGGGTGGCACCACACCTCCTCATTCACCATCACCATCATTCTCTGTGTTCACCTGTGGCTCTAGACATATCTCCACCAGCAGGGGCAGTTGAGGGAAGGCCCTGGACAGGGGCAGGGGGTGGCACCACACCTCCTCATTCACCATCACCATCATTCTCTGTGTTCACCTGTGGCTCTAGACATAGCTCCACCAGCAGGGGCAGTTGAGGGAAGGCCCTGGAGAGGGGCAGGGGGCGGCACCACACCTCCTCATTCACCATCATCCATCATTCTCTGTGTTCACCTGTGGCTCAAGGCATAGCTCCACCAGCAGGGGCAGTTGAGGGAAGGCCCTGGACAGGGGCAGGGGGCGGCACCACACCTCATTCACCACCATCATCATCATCATTCTCTGTGTTCACCTGTGGCTCAAGGCATAGCTCCACCAGCAGGGGCAGTTGAGGGAAGGCCCTGGACAGGGGCAGGGGGCGGCACCACACCTCATTCACCATCATCATCATCATCAACATCACCAACATCATTCTCTGTGTTCACCTGTGGCTCAAGGCATAGCTCCACCAGCAGGGGCAGTTGAGGGAAGGCCCTGGAGAGGGGCAGGGGGAGGCACCACACCTCATTCACCACCATCATCATCATCATTCTCTGTGTTCACCTGTGGCTCAAGGCATAGCTCCACCAGCAGGGGCAGTTGAGGGAAGGCCCTGGACAGGGGCAGGGGGCGGCACCACACCTCATTCACCATCATCATCATTCTCTGTGTTCACCTGTGGCTCAAGGCATAGCTCCACCAGCAGGGGCAGTTGAGGGAAGGCCCTGGACAGGGGCAGGGGGCGGCACCACACCTCCTCATTCACCATCATCATCATTCTCAGTGTTCACCTGTGGCTCAAGGCATAGCTCCACCAGCAGGGGCAGTTGAGGGAAGGCCCTGGAGAGGGGTAGGGGGCGGCACCACACCTCCTCATTCACCATCATCATCATTCTCTGTGTTCACCTGTGGCTCAAGGCATAGCTCCACCAGCAGGGGCAGTTGAGGGAAGGCCCTGGAGAGGGGCAGGGGGCGGCACCACACCTCCTCGTTCATCACCAGCTCCTGGAACTCATTCAGGGCCCTCTGCGTCCACCCCCCTGTCTTGCTGGAGGGGGCAACCTGAAACCAAATTACAATACAAAATGTTTCGGCTGAGCATTGCCATATAAAAACGCCTGTCGCTTAATCTTAAATAAGCCCTAAGCGCTAACAATAATAAATAAGTTATTAATAAACCATCAATAGAAACAAATTAACGTCAAAAATATGTTAAACACAAGCACACACACATGCGCACACACAAATGCATACACACACAATGCGCGCATGCACCCAGGAACACACACACACAAACAGACGTGCATGGAAGGGACAAAGTACTCTGAAAGGAAAAGAAGCAGACTATGATTTGAAGAGAGTAGTTTTGAGAGAAGACTTAAATGAAGAAAGGGAGTTGGCAGAACGGAGAGGTAAAGGGAGTTTATTCCAAGTGGAAGGAGCCTGAAAAGAGAAAGAACATTCGCCAAGGGTTCTGGTGCGGCAACGAGGGATCTGGAGGAGAGAAGTGTGTCAGAGGAAGAGCTTAACTGTCTAAGAGGTGTGTAAAGGTTCAGAAGATCAGCGAGATAAGAAGGAACCAAACCATTCAGGGATTTGTAACAGAGTAGAGAGAGCTTGCATTCAATGCGCCTTCAGACAGGAAGCCAGTGAAGAGATTCAAGCATAGGTGTAGAGTGAGAGAATTGGAAAGACCTCAGCATAAGGCGAGCAGCATTGTTCTGAATTTTCTGCAGTTTGGCGAGGAGGTTCTGTGGGCAGCCAGCAAGAAGGGAATTGCAGTAGTCTAAACGAGAGAGAACAAAGGCAGAGATAAGTTTTGGTGGCGTCTTCAGAGAGAAGATGACGAACAGAAGTAATGCAACAGAGTTCCAGATAGCCAGCACGACAGACAGACGAAATTTGAGTTTGAAAAGAAAGTGTTTGGTCCAAAGTGACGCCAAAAATCGTTTCAAATCTGCTCTCAGCAAAAAATACACTTTTGTTGACTACCGTAGTTTGAAGAATACGGTTCTCTCACCTTTTATGCTAAATCTTTTTTATCTCCAAGTCACCTGAAGCCGCAATTGAAATAATTTTTTATTTGAAGTGCGGCTTTTTATGCCGTCTCATTCATCGAATTCCAACTCGAGATATATTTGAGAACATTTTAGCCTATGACGCACAGTACCTATGACACAGAAGGAAAGAACCGTGACGTCAACACAAAAATTAATTCTAAAACTGATTGGGGTTCGATGTCGTTCTTGTTTGTTCTTAGACTTTCTGTGATTGTTGGAGTTCAGTCTTTTGAGTTTTGCAATCATTCTTAACTATACGGAGTCTTACTGAGGAAATCAATGAGAGTTACAGTTTGACACACGTACGTTCAGTTCATGCACCCAACATGAGCGCATCGACATTGGCATCGATCGAGTCTACTTCCTTGACATTCAAGTTCTAGTCGTCACTTCCACTTCAAAGGGGTTCAAAGTCTCGTTTTAGCAGACGATTTTTTAATTTTCTGAGCATAGTTTTTTTTCAAACAAAAAATAAAAATCCAGAAAATTCGCCCCTTCACAGCATTTATTTATGTTCATCTAAACGACGCAATCAAAGCCAAGTGAATTTGAAAATGTTTATCACTGTATGTCTATAATCTTCAAGTGATGCTGCATATCCGGAGACCCTTTGTGGGAAATTCATAAAAATCCAGTGAGCACATTGTACATCAAGCATTGTGTACACTCAAACATTATAACCAAGTACAAAAATTCTTGTCCATAAATTCATAGCAAACCTTTTAATAGATTATCTTTTTCTGACTCTAGACAGGATGGTGAACAATTGACTGCAGTACCTTTTGGAGATGCAACGTAAAAATGGTGGGTACAGAAAACAAGGTACCTGTGAAAGGGAAAACTCCAACGTTTCGTGCCTGTGAACTTTGCTGTCTTCACTTCATGACCAAGTGCCTAAGGCACGAAACGTTGGAGTTTTCCCTTTCACAGGTACCTTGTTGTCTTTACTCACACTTTTTATGTTGTATCCATGGGTCGTGCTAACGCATGTTTCTTGCGTATTTGACGCGTTTTAAAAATCGCTAACGCATTTTCACGGCGTTTGCGCGTAATCCGTACGCAAAATGACGTCCGCTCAAAATCGCATCCGAGTCTAGATGGTGAATCAGACTTTATAAGTCCTACGGTCCCTACACGTATAGTGGTTCTGCTACACCAAACATTGGAACAGACTATAGAAAAGTGCCACTGCGTTCAGAGGAGGTAAGTATCCCATCCTTTCTCTTTCATTAGTCATCCAGATTTCGTCCAGTACTGCTGTGACGTAGGCGCAGTGCAGTGTGGCGGGAAAATCACTGTAAGCGCATTGGGGTGATCAACTGGGCTCGTGCCGACTTTGAGGATCGCCGTGATCGCCGAAAATGACTGGTTAGTGAATAAAAATGCATGTTTTTGTTGCTGGTCTTGTTTTCATTGTTTTTAGCTTAGATTTATCATTTTGTTCTTTGACGCAATATTTTTGCTTCCCTTACGCATTTTTTGGCCGACGTCGCGTAAGCAAAACGCATTTTCAAAAACACTAGCGCGACCCCTGTGTATCTAGACAGGATGACTTTTTTCCCCGCGCTTTAACATTTTAATAATCCAGATAACTGAAGTTAGCAACCGGAAACATTTTATGAAATTGAAAACTTGGCTAAATGTAAGCGGCAGCTGATCTGACCGGTAAGCCAGTTGTTTTGTTGTTGTTTTCAAGAGCTGAATGTTATGGATTACAAGGGAAAGGGAGACAAAAAAAGTTATGTGTGAGCTGAAGAAACTCCATCCCCAAGAAGAATGGTTGGCAGGTGTTAACACATCTATTTTCTTATATGCTTAAGAATGGCTGCCAAACTCCAACAATCACAAAAAGTCTAAGAACAAACAAGAACGACATTGAAACTAATTATTTTTGTGTTCTTTTCTTCTGTGTCATAGGTACAGTGGTACCCCTCTAATAAGACGCTCGCAAATGCGACTTCTCCTCACATACGACCGATTTTTTTTTTCCCGAACACATTCCACTATATATCCTATGCCGCTAATACGACTTTTCCCGAGTTCCGACTTACGACCCGATTTCAGGGGTTGAGATGCGACCACAATCTTATCTTTTTGCAGTCAAGTTCGTGCAAATCGATCTCTCGATGAAAAGCAGACGAACTCGTGATCGAAAGTCATGGCAATGGGTCCGATGGCAACTTCGATGGCCCATGTTGCACTCACACACAAACTACACATAACAGTACAGACCTAATCTTCGCCATAACGGACCTACTAAATACTGGATTATGCACAACACAACACAAAACATGACAAAGTAACGCTCTGGCAGTTCATTTTTAGTCACAGTTTGCACACACAGAACTTATACCGCGCATACAACTCAGCTGACAAAATGGCGCAGCAAACACCGCAGATACGAAATCACGGCAAACGCTAATGCGCCAGCTGCTTTCATTTATCGGATTTTGTGAGTTGTTTGCATTCAGCGAGAGTTGTAGTGCACACATTAACGCCGATTTATCAGTCTGATAGCGGAAAGGAGCTGCTTTTCAACTTTTTTTTTGTAAAGTGAAACCATTCTGATTCACTGAGTTCCAACTTATGGAATATGACCGATCACCTAGTTTCAACTTGGAAGTTGCTTGGTCCTCTAATAAGACCACCCCTCAGATAAGACTTTTTTTTCACCGCACTTTCAAGGTCTTATTAGAGGGGTACCACTGTACCATGCGTGATAGACTAAAATGTTCTCCAATACACCTCGAGTTCGAATTTGATGAATGAGATGGCAGGTGTTAACACATCTATTTTCTCACCTCGCTGAGGCAGCAGTGGATGGCCTGGGCGGGCAGGTCTCTGAGCTCCAGGGGGAGCTTCAGCAGCTGACTGGCCTTGATGATGGACATGTTGCCGTAGTCCACAAAGAACACTGTGGCACTGCCGTCAGCTACAAACACAGAGAAAAAGGGGTGAGAAAATAATTCAAACAACATGCAAAGCCAGACCTGTTTACCCCCTACACAAGTCTTGAGTAGTCTGGATAGCTGAAATGAGTAGCTTTGGTGTGAAATGAGTAGTCCTCTTCATTAAACCATCAAATAATGTTCACTTAAAATGAGTAATTAGAGAATGAATTTTTTTCAATTTTGAATAGTATAGGTCCAAACTGAGTAAAGAAAACTCGAAAAGAGAAGAGTAAACAGGTCTGCAAAGCCTTCAAAAGCTCTCATTTTTGTGCTTCTGAATCAACAAACATGAGTTTTTGACAAGATGTGCACCCCTCCCCCCCCCCGCGGTACTGCACTACATATGGGGGGGGTCCTATCAGATAATGGCCTTTATCATGTGTCACGAAATCCCCCGCTCGATCCTGATCAGAGATCGGGAGAGGGAAATCGCGAACCCCGAGGAGAGTCTCGCACGCCCAGACAGACAAACTCGCAGGGGAAAGCACACGCGCACACCAGAAGTACAATACAAAACAAGACTATTTATTATAAGCAAGCACACACACACACTTACACGATTCAATACACAATGTTTAACAAATTATCTACACAATATACATGGCATTCAAAAGTTTGTCCAAAGAAATAAACTAAAGCCGGCAACTTAACTGAATAACTAAAAGAGAGTTTGTAAGCAGAAACACAAAATTGAAGGGAAAAACGACGAAAGGGCAGACGAAGAAAAGAAGTCCAACAAAAACAGCAGAGCGTCCGAAGAAGAAGACAGAGGGGAAAACAAAAGTCAGGAGAAAAAACTGCTCCCCCTCCTGGGGCAGGCTACAGCAGCAGAAACAAAAGATGAGAGACGGCAGAGGTCGCCCCCAGACTCCTCAACAGGAAACGTCGAAGTCTGGCCCGAACGCACAGACAGGCCGACAGATCGGGCCTAACCCGGGGCCAGACAGAAAGGCGGGCGGCCTCCCACAGCCGGAAACGGAGAAAAGAGCGGTTGACCGGGCGGTCAACCAGGCAGCAACAGGTCAGGTCAGGTTCAGGCTCAGGCTCAGGCTCAGGACTGTATGAAAAACCAAAACAAAAACCTAGTTTTGAACACCCAGAGTAACAACAGTTTTGTGTTTACCCAAAAACTAATTCCCCAACAGTCCTCTTCAGGGATGTAAAAACCCACCCTCTTTAAACTTGGTTCTCTCCAAGAACCCCAAAACGCTGAAAAACACTTTCTTTACAATCCTTTTCACACGACTAATTAACTAAAAGGATTAACTAAAAGGTTTCACTTTTTCTGGAACAACAAGGCTTTCATACATTTAGAAAATTCTAGCCTTTCAAATGCAAAAATTAACAATTACATTCTTCTGAAAATTTCACAGCTTTTCAGGTACAAGAATGGACACTTAAATTCTTCTGAAAATATCACATAGAATTTCACCACCAAAAATATGTCCTTTCCATTATCATTTCTTCCAGAAGGCGGACGAACTACAGGCAAAGAATGTATTTCCCCAAAATGGCATTCACAATGTACTTCAAAAGGTCAAAAAGCCTTGAAAACATTAATTACACTTTCTCTCAAAAATAAAAACAGAAACGGGGATGAACGCTTTACAAAGCCCCTATCAGCATAGCTAGAAGCGCAACTGGAATAACCCTCTGTTATCCAGCTCTCCGCAGAGTCTCTTAATACCTAATTAAGCTAGGACGATGACCGCGAGGCTAAACATAGGTCGCGAGGCTAAACATATACCGCAAGGCTAAACATAGGCCGCGAGGCTAAACATAGGCCGCGAGGCTAAACATATACCGCAACAAGGAATAATGCGCGCGCGTGCACGCATTTAGGATTCTGAATCTCTGTGAACTCAAATACGCTTTGCACCGAAAAACGATTTGCACAGCCTAAACACACAATGGCGAGTCAAAACATTGATTCAAAAATATGTGCCGAGTTCAAGTACCAAATTCTACGACCGGCAAAAACCTATCCAACTGACAAGTCATGACCCAGCCAGTCAGTTCCTTAGCCCCTTATGCAAAAATCAAGAAAATAATAAGAAAAATGAACCAAAGAAAACGCACACAAATATACATGTTAGCAAACCTATAACTAGCTATTCTACATTGTTACGCGCGCGTTGTTGTACGAGTTTTAACGGGATTAATACTAATTTTATGCAGCTACTGACCAAACTTCCAAGTGGCGGAATGAAGAAGAAGAATCCTCCCCACAAGACAGTCGCAGCTCTGGTCTCGCCAAGGGCTCGGGGTAAGCGCGAGCAGGTGGAAGGGGTTCCGGACCGGCCACAGCTTTCTTCCAGGACTCCAGTGAACGCCAGGGACGATGACGGGGAAGGGAGGACAATGAGGAACCAAATAAAAAGGGGTGAAGATGGCGATGAGGATGAAGAGGAGAAACGATGTCAGCCGAAGCTCTACAGCTTCGCTATCCCCACGTCTAGGACTCGTGCAGGATAAACAATTGATAACAGGATCCTTCAGGGACGTGGCCCTCACCACACCTCAGCACTGGGCGGCCGTAGGTGGACAGAACGATGAAAAGGAGAAAGGATGAAGCGATGAAGCGATGTAACTAACTGAAGGAAAAATATGGAGTGACGTTTGACCGGTCGAAACTCACGAAGTCGCCAGTTGAATGTGGAGTCTCGCGAGAGGTCAGAGCTAACACGGGTTGCACGGATTTCACAAGTAGGTTGTCTCGATTAGGTTCAAAGAAAAGGAAAGATCTCGGGGTCCTTTGCGATCGAGTGGTAGACTGTGCCTTTCTCTGTCTGTTCAGAAGAACAATGTCACAAACTCGTGACATCATGACTGCGATTAATTATTCAACAAAGATAATTAGCTGAAAAGGTTAATAAAATACAGCTTAATGTTTGGTAAAAAAGGCAAGTGTGAAAATGCGGGGAGAGCCGAGAAATGTAGAATAATCAATCGCAGTCATAATAAAGGCCATTATCTGATAGGACCCCCCCTATGTAGTGCAGTACCGCGGAGCATTTGTCACAGTCCTGGTTCATTGCATTTTTCCGATTATTGAATGCATGTGTTTAATTATGTAAATGGATGAAAATTAGTGTTAAATATAGCAAACGATAGAGGATGAAGTACTCAATCTGCAGTAAGAAAGGCAAGACTGAAAAGGTGAAAACAACCGAGAAATGGAGGAGGGGGGTGCATCTTTACTGAGGTTTTTTATGATGGTGCGTGGAAAAAACTGACATACAGTGCAGAGTACAATTAACACAAAGTTCAGGGGACAAAGATTTTGTTGTGTGTTACCCAGCATTTTGTGTTAAAGGGACACCCTGACGGATGGGTTTTTGCAAGAAACACGTCGAGATCACCAGGAAAACACCCTTTACATAGATCATAACACTCACTTTGCTCTGGTTTCCTAGAAATCAGTCAAATCGGCGATTGCTCCTTGGTGGAGGTGCTGGAAGTCAAATTCTTTCAGTGAAAGATAAGGCATGTGTGCCTTCTCTTTTCTAACGGCCGCCTGAGTCGCTTAGACCAAATAACGAAATTTCCACAATACAAGCCTTTTTATTTACAGTTTACCAAAAGGAGTTTCATTCACAACAAAGGAAATAGCTCCAATTTTGTTTTACTGCGCTGCAAATAAGAAAAAGCTTTAACCACTCTGAGTGTCCTCCACCCACCCCATCCAAAATGTCTTCTCTCTCCGGCAACTCCGCCAAGGAGGAATCGCCGTTTTGACGGTTTGATTTTCAGAAAACCAGAGCAAAGTGAGTGTTCCGATCCTTGAAAAGGCTGTCTCTCTGGTGATCTCGACACGAAAACTCATCCGTCAGGGTGTCCCTTTAAGCATTAAGTGATAAAGAGGGATTTTCGTCAGTTCAAACAGACTTTTGTGCATTAACAATGTTTCATGCAATTAGCTTTGTGGTGGGAGTACTCCGCTGTAACGGAATTTTCGCATACAATGAATTTTTAATTTTACAAGATGGAGCATAGATTCCTAGTCAATACACAGAAAACAGAATAGGGCATTTGCCACGAGTGTTCGTTCTCTATACTAGACTACTAATTTACCCGCACTCATTCTGCCCGAGTTACGCTGACCTTTCTAATTCAACTCTCTAAATTCAACTCAGTGAAATTCAAGGTCGTCGGCACGCGGCAAATGAGTTATCTGTCTTGTTTTGTTTTCATATCCATTTCAAAGCGCTTTGGGCTCATTTGAGGTAAAGCCCTATATAAATGTACTATTATTATTATTATTATTATTAAGTTTGACATTCGAGATAAGATCATTTGCAGAAATTGGGCATGGAAGGCAGAATTCTGCCTTTGTTTCCATTGACTTGAAGAATTAAAAAACAAAACAAACAAAACAATCAATTAAACAAACAAATAATTAAAGATTGTCTTTCATGTTGTGGATACTGGTAGAATACATAAAAATAGACATAAACATGCTTTTAATAATAGAAAAATTAGTATTTTGGGGGTTATTTACTATTATTGGCTTTTGTTCAAAAACATTCTGGGCGACTTATGCGTTTTTTTCCCATGCATCACATTTAATGTGTATTTGTTTGTGTGCTCATGTGAGTGAATGTGTGTGTGTGTGTGTGTGTGTGTGTGTGTGAGCACAGAGACTAAGGACAACCAGAGCGCTAAAACGCTAGATCACCAGCCTCATGGCAGCATTTTCATTGCGGCCTACTCGAATAACGAACCTTTATTTCACAAGGGTAAGAGAGAGAGAGAGAGAGAGAGAGAGAGAGAGAGAGAGAGAGAGAGAGAGAGAGAGAGAGAGAGAGAGAGAGAGAGAGAGAGAGAGAGAGAGAGAGAGAGAGAGAGAGAGAGAGAGAGAGAGAGAGAGAGAGAGAGAGAGAGAGAGAGAGAGAGAGAGAGAGAGAGAGAGAGAGAGAGAGAGAGAGAGAGAGAGAGAGAGAGAGAGAGAGAGAGAGAGAGAGAGAGAGAGAGAGAGAGAGAGAGAAGAGAGAGAGAGAGAGAGAGAGAGAGAGAGAGAGAGAGAGAGAGAGAGAGAGAGAGAGAGAGAGAGAGAGAGAGAGAGAGAGAGAGAGAGAGAGAGAGAGAGAGAGAGAGAGAGAGAGAGAGAGAGAGAGAGAGAGAGAGAGAGAGAGAGAGAGAGAAGAGAGAGAGAGAGAGAGAGAGAGAGAGAGAGAGAGAGAGAGAGAGAGAGAGAGAGAGAGAGAGAGAGAGAGAGAGAGAGAGAGAGAGAGAGAGAGAGAGAGAGAGAGAGAGAGAGAGAGAGAGAGAGAGAGAGAGAGAGAGAGAGAGAGAGAGAGAGAGAGAGAGATGACAACCCTAACATTAACCTTCAACTGAAAAAATTGTGATTCAGAAAACCAGGTCAACCACACAAAGCCACTGAACTTGGACTCACACACCTACAGGTGACTTCCACAAGTAAAGGGAAGTAACAATTTGCAGAGTGGTGGCCTGTTTCAAGGCAAGAGTTGTTTCCCTTGGTCAGTGTCTTGCCAAAAAACGGCTCCTGTGACCTACACCAATGACCATTTTTTAACCTGGCCTAGATATCCAAACTACCTATTCGCATGCAAAATTTTAGCTTCTTAGATCCCTCTGTTCGTTTTATTTCCCTTGGATTGTCTTGCAAAAAACGGCTCCAGTGACTAATAACCATTTTTGAACCTGGCCTAGATATCCTAACTACCTATTCGCATGCAAAATTTGAGCCTCTTACGTCCCTCTGTTCAAGATTTCTTTCCCTTGGATTCTGTCTTGCAAAAAAAGGGCTCCATTGAGATTTAACTTTTGAAGATTTCTTTTCCCTTGACCTTTCAAGTTTTCTTTCCCTTGGATTCTATCTTGCAAAAAAACCCACCGGGTCCAGTGACCTTGACCTTTGACCTTCAATTTCGAACTTGGCCTAGATATCCTTAGCACCTATCCGCACGCAAAACTTGAGGCTCCTAGGTCCCTCCGTTCAAACGTTATCGTGTTAACATAGCCAGTTAGTCCGATAGACAGGAACAGAATTCTCTGAAAACACTACAGTGGAACCTCCCTTACAAGACCTTCAAAAATCATCCCAAATGAGGTCTTCTTTCGGAGGGGTCTTATATGGGAGGTAAATTTAACCCTTTGACCGCCAATGTCGCATTTATGCACCACAATGGTTTACCACCTGTGTCACTAAAAGGCATCAAATTGGGGCCTATTATCCAAAGATAATCCAAAGATAATCCAAATTTTCTTGATTTTGGGAGGTAATGATAGGCCTAATGTTATACATGTCACAGAGGAATTCCCAAAGTTCCCAGATCAATTTTTTTTCTCTAAGCAGTTTAGTTTAATGGTATTTATGGCTGAAAAATGGCTGGCGGCGAAAGGGTTAATACTTAGAAAGAATGGCAATGTCTCAGAGAAGTAGGTCTTATACGGGAGGGAGTCTTATAATGGGAGGTCTTATAAGGGAGGTTCCACGGTACCAGCTTCACGGCTGGCAAAGAGTGGGGTGGGAAAAAGAAGAAGCAGAAGAAGAAGAAGAAGAAGCAGAAGAAGAAGAAGCAGAAGAAGAAGAAGCAGAAGAAGAAGAAGAAGAAAAAAGAAGAAGAAGCAGAAGAAGCAGAAGCAGAAGAAGAAGCAGAAGAAGCAGAAGAAGAAGAAGAAGAAGAAGAAAGAAAGAAGCAGAAGAAGCAGAAGAAGAAAAGCAGAAGAAGAAGAAGAAGCAGAAGAAGAAGCAGAAGAAGCAGAAGAAGAAGAAGAAGAAGAAGCAGAAGAAGCAGAAGAAGAAGAAGAAGAAGAAGAAAAAGAAGAAGAAGCAGAAGAAGAAGAAGCAGAAGAAGAAGCAGAAGAAGCAGAAGAAGAAGAAGAAGAAGAAGAAGAAGAAGAAGAAGAAGAAGAAGAAGAAGCAGAAGAAGAAGAAGCAGAAGAAGAAGCAGAAGAAGAAAAAGAAGAAGAAGAAGAATTAGAAGAAGAATAAAACAAATACCTGGATCGAGCTGCGTAACCTGCGCTCTGTAGAAGATGCTGTCTTTGAACTGGGCCAGACACAGCGAGCCGATGCCCAGATTGTCGTGAAGCTCCCAGGTCTGCCACACGTGATGACTGAAAACCAACACAGCAACAAGAAAAAGAATAGTCATCAGGGCTCCTAGGGACCCCCCATTTGGGGGTCTATGAAGCACTAAAATTCTAAAGGACCCTCTAAAAGAATGTGCAGGGGGTCCCAGGGATGCACTAGAAAAATTCTTTTAAGCATTCGCAATGCCACTGGGACCCTCTATCCCGCCTCTAAGACCTTCTATATTGTAAGTGAAGGAGTCCCTGGGACCCCTTGTTTTGCAGGACAATTGGGAGCCTTGAGTCATCGTCAACAACAACTTCTTCTCTCTCTCTCTCATTGTCTGTCTGTCAGTCAAGTCTCTCTCTCTCTCTCTTTTAAATGTGCACATTTCTAAGTTGATGTAATGAATTTTAAAGATAATTATTTGGTTGGTATAATTCCGTTTCACATGTTTGATTAATGTTCTTTCAGTTATGTTCTATATCTGTCATGTTGCTGCACCTAACCTGAATTTCTCTTTTGGAGATATTAAAGTACTGTATACTTGAACTTGAACCTTGAAAAAAAGAACAATAACCAATCATCAAAGTCAACCAGAACTACAGTGGAACCTCCCTTTTAAGACCCCCAAAAATCATCCAAAATAAGGTCTTAAGTGGGAGGGGTCTTATCAAGGGAGGTAATTTTCATACTTACAAAGGGCAGTATATCAGAGAAAGAGATAAGGGGGGTAATTTTTACACTTACAAAGAACGGCAATGTCTCAGAGAAGTAGGTCTTAAGTGGGAGGGAGTTGCATAAGGGAGGTAATTTTAATAGTTATACTTACAAAGAAGAGCAATGTCTCGTCAAAGTCTTTTTAAAGACGAAAATTTGGTTTTATTCGCCGTGTTTATTGTTTATTTCATGTGTGCTTGTGTGAGTGTAGCGCTTTGATGTTTTTTAGTTCAATTGTAAAGAAAGGCAATGTATCAGAGAAGTAGGTCTTAAGTGGGAGGGAGTCTTATAAGGGAGGTTCCACTGTACACCAAGCAAAAACCGGTAAAAAAAAAAAAAAAAATTAGATGGGAAAAGGCACCATAAACACACAGAGGAATGAGTGAAGCGACTCGCTGGGCACTTATACAAAATGAATTTGTGAATAGTAATTGTTCGGAAATAATTAAAGGGGAGTAATTTCATGGTGTGTGGGAGTGATCTTGCCTAATTCAATCAGTCTAACAGGGGTAGTTACTCTACCATGAGGTAGATCCCCAGCTCTCGCCTCGTGTGTTTGAGCAGACATACAGCACTTAGAAGACCGTGCGTCATTCTAAAATTGATGTCCTTTATATTTTGATGTTACATTTTGCAAGATTTATCAGTTTGTGGCCACCCCTAATTTTTCTTTTAAAACAGTTTACAAGTCGCTGACTCGCATCCTGCGGTTTCAAGCTTCTATGCCATTGTTGCATTGTTGCTATGGTATTTGACCAAGTAATGGAGGTAAACATCTCTAATTATCACGAAGTGCTCTCCCCTAGTTTTTTCCCCCCGAAAATCGTCTATTAAAAAAAATTCAGCAAAGTTGTAGCTAGAACACCACCACCACCACCACCACCCCCCTCATGTTTATGACTCTCAAATCAATCTCAAAGTCAGCTTCTTTCAGTTTCACGACAGTAAACAGTAGGCTGATCCTAACCCTATCCATTTCACGAGAAAGTCAGAATGTTGCTTCTCTTTTTCTTTTTTTCTTTTTGCTGTCCCATCTTCTGGGCCGTACAGTGGCGTTGCTCCCACGCCGCTCATTCCCAGTCCCAATTCGCAGCCACACCCCGGCTTGTTCAGGTCGCAGAATCCGAGACCAGCAGTCCAAGGGGAGCTATGTTAGGCCGTCAGGAGGCAACCAACAGAGGAGAAACTGCACTGCTGCTGAGTCACTTCGGTGGAGTTCAGTGGAGCCTGTTCAGGACACCACCTACTAGTACTAAGCCCCCTACTGATGACACTATTCTCTTAGTCGTGTAGCCAGCGTGACTGAGGTCCTCCACCGAGGGCGCCACCACGATCGTCCACCAACAGCTCCCCAGAACACACTGATCCCCATGACTTACCCTTCAGTTGTTGCTTCTCAGTGAAAATTTTCAATGCACAAATTTGATGTGTGTGTGTGTGTGTGTGTGTGTGTGTGTGTGTGTGTGTGTGTGTGTATGTGTGTGCAAACTACAACTTAGCCAGACATTCTACAGTAGAAAGAAAACCCCAACAACATGTAGTCTGTGTGTGTCTGTGCGTATGTTTGTGTGCATGTGATCGTGTATGTGCGATATGTGTATGTATATGTGTGTATGTATGTGTGTGGTGTGTGTGTGCGTGTATCTTTGTGACATATGCATGTATATCAAATGGTTCATGTGTAATATGTGAACATATAATTTATTTTATGTTTGCATTTTTGTGTCATTTCAAACATGTTTCAGGCCTTTTGTAAGTAGTAGTAGTAGTAGTAATAGCAGTAGTTGCTGTTGTTATTCATTGTTATCTGCACTTGCTGATCATGTTACTGATATCTGTTTCATGTTGTTATTCTATTTTATTATGCGTAAAGCGCCCTGTAGCCTACTTTGCAGGACAGGCGCTAGATAAATTTTCCCCATTATTATTATCATTAAGTCCAAAGCAAGGTTGAAAACGCACTGTATATCGGCGTTCAGTTTCCGCAGCGTTTCCTGGGAGCGCACGATGTAGAAGCTCCAGGGGTGGTCCACGTGGGTGACCAGCACACTCATGCTGCTGTCCACCAGGGGCAGTCGGTCCTGGGGCAGCGGCGTCTCCTGGGCAATGGGCACCAGAGGGCTCTGGGACACCATTGTAGGAGGAGGTGCCAAGGGTTGAGGCATTGGTGTGGGTTGCTGGCACAGGGATAAAAAGACAGTGCAGTGAAAATTTCTCACATGCATAGATCAGTGACTCTTACGTTGTGATTATTTGATGGTGTGTGTGTCTGCGTGTGCGTATGTGTGTGTGTGTGTGTGTATTCGTACGCGCGCACGTGTGTGCATGCGTGTGGCTGTATGTTAGCCTGTCTTATGATATTTTCAACACTACATTTGTTGACTAAAAAACAAAATGTGCAGGCAAACTAAAAGAAACAGACAAGCAATCAACACACTTGCCACTCTGGTCCAAAGCTAAAGAACAACAACACTAAAACTAACAAAATCAACAACTTCAAACAAACAAAAAAACAACACTTAAAACTAATCAAAATGAAGTTCTCATCAGAAAAAAATCGTTAAAAAACACACCTCTGGTCCAAAACTAAAGAACAACATTAAAACTGACGAAAAACCAACAACTTCAAACAAAAAAAAACACTTTTAAAAACTAATAACTTCAACAACTTCTTATCCGAATACATTTGTTAACCCCCCACCCCCACTTTTCTATAACATTTCACTATTCTTTTTTTTTATAAAATCCAAAACATCAGAGAAATACCCCCTGAGCCTTCCAACCCACTTTACCTGGGGGGCAGCGAAGGAGGATGCGGCACCCCTCATCATCGCTACTCCACTGGCCGCTGCAGGACCAGCCGGGACGCCCCCCCCACCACCACCATCAGCTGCGGGAACACTGTGCACACCCGCAGTGGTGGACGCAGCTGCCACAGCACCACCCGACGCCTGGCTTCTCACTGCAGACGCTGTGTGGGCGGCAACACCCCCCGCGCTGAATGGAGCGCCGTCCATTGAAGGCTGAAAGGGATGACCCGTTGATGGAAGTCCGGTTGAGATCTGAAGTCCATGACTCGCTGAAGGGATTACGGACGGAGGTTGAAACGGCTGACCTACTGATGGAATTCCAGGTGATGGTTGAAATGGCTGACCTTCTGATGGAATTCCGAATGAAGGTTGAAACGGCTGACTCACTGATGGAATTCCCGATGAAGGTTGAAACGGCTGACTCACTGATGGAATTCCCAATGAAGGTTGAAACGGCTGACTCACTGATGGAATTCCGAATGAAGGTTGAAACGGCTGACCTGCTGATGGAATTCCAGACGGAAGTTGAAATGACTGACTAATCGACCCAATTCCGGATGAAGGTTGAAACGGCTGACTCACCGACGGATAACCGGATGAAGGTTGAAACGGATGACCCACTGACAGAACCCCGGTTGAAACCGAAACGGGCTGACCCACAGATAAAATCCCAGCCGACACATGAAACGGCTGACCTGCTGACGGAACTCTGGAAGAAGCCAAGGGAGCAGTGGAGGCATTAGCGCCAGTCAGCCCCTGCCTGGCTCCTCCTCCTCCTCCTACTCCTCCTGCCCCCATCCCTACCCCTACACCAGCCTGAGGAACGACAGAAAAATTTGCTGCCACGTTTTGTCCAGGGATTCGAGACGACGACGCTGACACCCCTCCCAACACAAGAGAGCTGGGTATTTGCTGCTGTTGATGCTGCGATGCTGTCGCCGTCAAAGCCGAAGGTGCCGACACCACTAGACGTCCAACGTCGGGTAACTGCGGTGGTTGCCCGCTCACGGGGGCTGGTGGAAAGGAGAAGGCTGGAGAGCTCTGCGCAGGGGCGTGGGAGGTCGGTGGTGGTGGCACGGGGGGCAACTGTGTGGGTTCCAGCTGCATGGAGGGGGGTCGGGAGACTGTGGGTACGGTGGCACTTTCTGCTGCAACATACGTTTTTAGTAAAGATTAGCATGCAGAGAGAGATATTTCAAAACGGCTTTGACGACTCGAGAGTTTGAGAGGAAAAGAAAGAGAACTTTTAAGAGAGTCTTAGCAAGATAGAGAGAGAGAGAGAGAGAGAGAGAGAGAGAGAGGAGAGAGAGAGAGAGAGAGAGAGAGAGAGAGAGAGAGAGAGAGAGAGAGAGAGAGAGAGAGAGAGAGAGAGAGAGAGAGAGAGAGAGAGCAGAGAGAGAGAGAATGAATAAACAAAAACTTTGTTTAATCAGGGTTATAAGCATACAGTTTGCTTTTTTGCATTCAGCCCTGAGTCTAAACAAAGGTTAACAAAAAAGAATAGAAAAGTAAATATGTAAAGAGAGAGAGAGAGAGAGAGAGAGAGAGAGAAAGAGAGAGAGAGAGAGAGAGAGAGAGAGAGAGAGAGAGAGAGAGAGAGAGAGAGAGAGAGAGAGAGAGAGAGAGAGAGAGAGAGTTGCACAATTTTGAAGAGAAAATTGACAGAAAAAAAAAAAGATATGAAATTAAGACGACATCAACAGGCACAGCAGCTAAATGATTACAAGAACGCATTACACAGGCAACGAATGAGAATTCTGCAGAAACAATCCAACGCATCTGTTTGACGGGGTACTTGTACAGCCTAGAAATAGCTGGGTCCAAGTCTAATGCTATAATTGCTGGGGTGCAAGTACAAGGTATTCAAGAAAAATGAAACTAGCATTCCCGAAAAGCCCCCCCCCCAAATTGTGAAAACCAACAACCTGAAACTGGACATCATATTTTGAAACCTTAATTAGAAAACTGGAAAACCCTCAGACAACAAAACGTATGTTGAGCAAGAGCAAACGTTCTTAATACAGGTCCAGATTTACCATTTTCATCCCAAATCACTGCTTTGCAAAAGTCTCTCATCCTGAAATTCATGCCAAATTGCTCACCCAAACATACTACAAAAACTGGAAGCTATGTTTTTGGACATTCCACATTTTTTGAACACTCCCAAAACTGGAAGGCATATTTTTGGACAGCCCATTTTGGGGCACTCCCAAAACTGGAAGGCACATTTTGGGGACACTCCAAAAACTGGAAGTACATTTTTGGGCACTCCCAAAACTGGAAGGCATATTTGGGGGACACTCCAAAAACTGGAAGCCACATTTTTGGGCACTCCAAAAACTGGAAGGCACATTTTGGGTCACTTCAAAAACTGGAAGGCACATTTTGGGTCACTCCAAAAACTGGAAGCCACATTTTGAGTCACTCCAAAAACCAGAAGCCACATTTTTGGGTCACTCCAAAAACTGGAAGCCACATTTTTGGGCACTCCAAAAACTGGAAGGCACATTTTGGGGCACTCCAAAAACTGGAAGCCACATTTTGAGTCACTCCAAAAACCAGAAGCCACATTTTTGAACACTCCTCAAAACTGGAAAGCACATTTTGGAGCACTCCAAAACTGGAAGGCACATCTTTTGGCACTCCAAAAACTGGAAGGCACATCTTTTAGCACTCCAAAAACTGGAAGGCACATTTTGGGTCACTCCAAAAACTGGAAGGCACATTTTGGGGCACTCCAAAAACTGAAAGGCACATCTTTGGGCACTCCAAAAACTGGAAGTGACATTTTGGGGCACTCCAAAAACTGGAAGCGACATTTTGGGCACTCCAAAAACTGGAAGGCACATTTTGGGACACTCCAAAACCCAGAAGTTCAGCATGCGCCGAGGAAAAAAGAAAATGCAGCCATATAACCGCTAAGCACCAAAGTGAGCATCCTTATATCATCAAATCTACAGAAGAGGAGAAATGAATCGTAATTCTACCCTCGTGGGGATACCGGGGGGTCTTTTGTATAAATAGTTCCCCCACCTTCTGGAAGTTCTGTGCTTGTAACTTCCTCTAATCTGTCACTCTCTTTGACTCTGCCTTTTTCCTTTGCTTACTGTCATCTACTATCTTTCTGCCTTACCCGGTCCATTCTCCTGCCATTTTTCACGAAACACTTTCAAAAAACATTTCCTCCTCCAGCCGAAGTCGGACTTGCGCTGGGCCTATTTTCTTAGTTAGGCGCATAACGCATCTGCGCTCATAATTGACACGGAAACTGTCTGAGCGATCGAAGAAGAAGAAGAAGAACCGTAATTCTCACCAGCGCGATGGCGGTTCAGCTGGCGGGGCTGGGTGTCGTTGTCGAGGGGAGGGGAGGAGGAGGGGGGCACCCCACCTTGCTGGCCGTTGGCGCTGCTGCTGCTGGGGGGTTGAGGCTGGTGGGGGATGGCCGGGCCACCACCCCCTCCACCCCTGCCCCTTCCTCCTCATCACTCTTTGTGTCTGCGCACACAAATGATATACCGTATTTTACGGACTATTAGGCGCACCTGATTATAAGGCGCACCCCCCTAACTTAAGAACAAATTTGGGTTTTGTTACTCTATTTTCTCATTATAAGGTGCAGGGGTCTCAATCAGAGAAAAATGTATTGCCTTATAGTCCGTAAAATATAAAAAATAAATAATAATAATTGATAGTATTTCTATAGTGCCTTTCTGTAATTATTTTACACTCAAGGCGCTTCCATTCACTGATACACCCGCAGTCACACAAGACATTATTACCCAATCATTCACCCAGGTACAAGATCAAGAAGGAAAATTTTACAAACCGAATGAGCTTTGAAAGTAGTGAGTCTTGAGTTTAGCTTTGAAAGTAGAGATAGTTGGTTCATGGCGGAAATCGACTGGGAGGGAATTCCAAATATGGTACCAAAATTTCAGTTAATCACCAGCCAAGGTTCATAAAGTTTTTTCCCTTTTTCTTTTTTAATATTTTAATCAAATGATTTTTTTTCCCCAAAGGTTTGCAGGTAAATGTCTAACTTTTTAAGGACTGTAGAATGACAGCTACTGAGTAACTGACACACGAATGGGACACATCCGTTATCATAATTGAAAGCTTCTGAAGCTGCTGACACATCTGGGCATAGAAAATTGAAAGCTACAGTGGAACCTCCCTTATAAGACACCCCCCCCCCCCCCATGCATCATAAGACTCCCTCCCATTTAAGACCTACTTCTCTGAGACATTGCCCTTCTTTGTAAGTATTAAAATTACCTCCCTTATACAACTCCCTCCCATTTAAGACCTCATTTTGGATGACTTTTCAAGGTCTTAACCATTCTACTGTATCGACAATGACATCCGGATCCAGACATATATAATTATAGTCTAGTACATTCTTATTGTCTCAAAATTAGTGTTTAAAAGCTGATCAGCGTGGTAGGGCAAACTTACTACCACTAGGGCACCACTTAATACAAATTATCCTCTGTGAAAATGACGGAAAACCCCCCAACAACCTTGTTGCCAATAGCCTGACAGAGGAAAGTCCTGACACTTGCATGTCTAACATTCAAAGTTAGGTTCTATCTTAAAACAGGAATTTTTAACCCTTTCACCGCCAGCCATATTTCAGCCAAAAATGTCCATTAAATTTACTTGGGTAGAAAACAAAATCCATCTGCAGTATTGGGGATTCCTTCTGTGACATATATAAAATAAGGTCTACCCTTACTTCCCAAAACTAAGACAACAGGGTCTTTGGATAATGGACCCCAGTTTGATGCCTTTTAGTGACATAGGTGCTAAAATGCGACTTTGGCGGTGAAAGGGTTAAGTCCATGAAAGATGCACTCGAGGCTGATTTTCCTGACACAGTGAAACCTAAAATAAGAGTTCCAAAATCAAAGTTCAAACGTTACATTCTGAAATAAGTACTCATTTCACAGCATTTCGCATCCTACTTCACCTTCCAACTCTCAAACACGCCATTCGCGGGTCGTTTGGGCGGCCATTTTTTGTCCGCGAGCGCAAGCGTCACTCGTCCAAATACGAACCACACCGTTTTTGAGAATAACATCACGCTCGCGAAAACGGTGATTAATTTTTTTTTTTTAGTGGAGATTCCTTGAAATACGAAAAAATTTCAGTGGAGACGGCGGAGTTGTTTTTATGCTTGTATTAAATTACATTATTAATAAAGCAATCTCAAATGACAATGGACTGACCCAGGAGGTCGAAGAGGGTGGAGTTGAGGCTGGCGACGACCTCCGTGACCTTGTCCACCTTCTTCAGCATGCTCTGCAGTTTCTGGATGTCGGCCAGGTTCTGGCCCACCGTGCTCACACACAGCATGGCCTCATTGTGCGTCTGCCCCAGTCACACAGGGAGATGGGAGTGAACAGTGTTCATGAGAAAAACCAACAATAATGGCGTTAATGTATGGTGTACAACCGAGATAAACCGAGGTCCCGTGTGCCCATGCACTTAGCACATGGTAAGCCCAGTGGCAACGAAAAGTTGTCATTTCGTTAAAAATTTACCCCCCCCCCTTTCCTTCCTCATCAGTCACACAAAAATCGCATGCCCAAAAAAAAAATGGGTGGCTTGCCTCTGGCTGCGATGCGCTCTCCAGGTGGGAGCAACCCGAATCTAACAGAGATGCCTCTGTGACTATAAAGCACCTAATACCTAATACAATTCTACAGTTTAACTTTTAACCAGAGCAGTGTTGGGACAACAGCCATGTTCTGGGGCACCCAGCTGACACATTGCATGGCCTCATTGTGTCACACATAATAAGACGATAAACAAAAGAACTATTATGTATTAATAGCTTTAGCAATGTAAACATATCAAGGGGTGCCTGTTACCTTTCGAGATAAGCTATTCTTTGTTTGAATGTTACCTTTTGAGATAAGCTATTCTTTGTTTGAATGTTACCTTTAGAGATAAGCTATTCTTTGTTTGAATGTTACCTTTTCAGATAAGCTATTCTTTGTTTGAATGTTACCTTTTCAGATAAGCTATTCTTTGTTTGAATGTTACCTTTTGAGATAAGCTATTCTTTGTTTGAATGTTACCTTTTCAGATAAGCTATTCTTTGTTCGAATGTTACCTTTTCAGATAAGCTATTCTTTGTTTGAATGTTACCTTTAGAGATAAGCTATTCTTTGTTTGAATGTTACCTTTAGAGATAAGCTATTCTTTGTTTGAATGTTACCTTTTGAGATAAGCTATTCTTTGTTTGAATGTTACCTTTTCAGATAAGCTATTCTTTGTTTGAATGTTACCTTTAGAGATAAGCTATTCTTTGTTTGAATGTTACCTTTTCAGATAAGCTATTCTTTGTTTGAATGTTACCTTTTGAGATAAGCTATTCTTTGTTTGAATGTTACCTTTTCAGATAAGCTATTCTTTGTTAGAATGTTACCTTTTCAGATAAGCTATTCTTTGTTAGAATGTTACCTTTTCAGATAAGCTATTCTTTGTTAGAATGTTACCTTTTCAGATAAGCTATTCTTTGTTCGAATGTTACCTTTTCAGATAAGCTATTCTTTGTTCGAATGTTACCTTTTCAGATAAGCTATTCTTTGTTCGAATGTTACCTTTTCAGATAAGCTATTCTTTGTTAGAATGTTACCTTTTCAGATAAGCTATTCTTTGTTAGAATGTTACCTTTTCAGATAAGCTATTCTTTGTTCGAATGTTACCTTTTCAGATAAGCTATTCTTTGTTAGAATGTTACCTTTTCAGATAAGCTATTCTTTGTTAGAATGTTACCTTTTCAGATAAGCTATTCTTTGTTAGAATGTTACCTTTTCAGATAAGCTATTCTTTGTTCGAATGTTACCTTTTCAGATAAGCTATTCTTTGTTAGAATGTTACCTTTTCAGATAAGCTATTCTTTGTTAGAATGTTACCTTTTCAGATAAGCTATTCTTTGTTAGAATGTTACCTTTTCAGATAAGCTATTCTTTGTTAGAATGTTACCTTTTCAGATAAGCTATTCTTTGTTCGAATGTTACCTTTTCAGATAAGCTATTCTTTGTTAGAATGTTACTTTTTGAGAAAAGCTATTCTTTGTTCGAATGTTACCTTTCGAGATAAGCTATTCTTGCATGCAGGCACCCCTCGAATATTAAAAAGGTTTATTTAAACAATTCATATGATTGATGTCAACAAGGTCTTTTAAGCTTGATTTAATGGCTTTAACCCTTTCACCGCCAATGTCGCATTTTAGCACCACAATGGTTTAACACCCATGGCCATGTCACTAAAAAGCATCCAATCCAGACCTGTTATCCAAAGACCCTATGTTCTTAATTTTGGGAGTTACCCAGTTAAGCTTAATGGTATTTTTTGGCTGAAAAATGGCAGGCGGCGAAAGGATTAAGCCTTTCACTCCCAGGAGCGAGTTTTCACACGCTTAGGGGATATAACCTACTCAGTAGCCCAGATTTTAAAAGACTGAGTTACTTCCCTTCCTTTTAGTTGACATGATTTGAGAAGGGTCTAAACCTGTTTCTCAGGAAGGTTTGGGTCGATCTCGATGCATTTTGCAAAGCAAAAAGTGACCAAGCATATCAATCTGGCTGCCAGAAGGTAAATGCCAAGAAAACTACATGAAATTTGTTTAATTTTCTGACAATAAAAATGATGAAAAGTGTGTTGGGAATAAAGTTTCTGAATTTGTTCAACCCAATCATAATACAAGTGGCTCAGAGTCAGACCTGAATTTTCTTTTGGACTATTTTTTTTTTAATTGTCTTTTTTATAATCTTGGTTATGATGAATTATCTTGTGCAGTCAACTCTGAAAATTATAATAATTGTGTTCTCCATTCATTTTCCTTCAATAAAACATATATTTGATAGTCTTTATAACATCATTTAATATTTAGTGATTTTTTAAATAAAAGTTAGGTAGCTTGTTCGCTAAAAGTACAAATAGTTCCGGGAGTAAAAGGGTTAAAGCACAGTTCACTGAAAATGTGTAACACAGTCAAGAATTGAAGAACATAACTACTGATTGTGAAGTGCAGCTGAAGTCCATAATGTGTAAAATGCTATGATTGCAACATATCATGAGTCTTCTGTCAGTGTAGAGTGGCACAGAGGTATCGCGTTCGCCTCGTGTCAAGTAAACCCGAATTCGAACCTGGGTACAGGGGATTTTTCCTCTCACTCTGCACTAGGCCTTATGGTCTGAACGCGGAGTCTTTCGGCTGAGACAGTAAACCGAGGTCCAGTGTGCACATGTTCAACCCAGTGGCAACGAAAAAAATTGTCATTTGGTAAACATTTACCCCCCTCCCCCTTTTAATTCCTCATCAGTCACACAAAAATCGCATGCAAAAAAAATAAAATAATTGGGTGGCGCGCCTCTGGCTGCGACGCGCTCTCCAGGCTGGGAGCAACCCGAATTTCACAGAGACGCCTCTGTGACTATAAAGTACCTAATAGTAATACCTAGAGTAACAACCAGGCCTATTGTGTTCATTTCATTTTGAACAATTCCAACATTATACACAGTACAGTGGAACCTCCCTTATAAGACCTCAAAAATTATCCAAAATGAGGTCTTATAAGGGAGGGGTGGCAATATTAACATTTCTTCCCCTCACAACACTATCTGAACCATCTTAGACGGAAAAAGTGCTGTCTCTATAGGGGATTTGAAGAATGAAAATATCACTTTTTCTGTCAAACAAATTCACCAATATTTTCTGTCCCGGATAGTACACTTGACACTTGGAGCGCAAGTGAAGTTATAGTGCGCGTGCACTACAACTGCACTTGTCGCAAGTGAAGTTATAGTGCGCGTGCACTACAACTGCACTTGTACCGTTTTGGGTTGAGGGGAAGAAATGTTAATATTGCCGGAGGGGGTCTTATAAAGGAGGCAATTTTAATACTTAAAAATAAGGGCAATGTCTCAGAGAAGTAGGTCTTATAATAATAATAATAATAATAATAATAATAAATAAAGCTTCTATAGCGCTCTTCGATGATAAAAAAAATCATCCTCAGAGCGCTTTACAAATATTACGAGAGAAAACAATCAAGAAAAAACAACAACAAAAACAAAACAAAAAAAAAAAAAAAAAAAAAAAATTAAAAAAATAAAATAAAAAAAAAAGCTCACGCCGTTCATCTCACCACATGCACATTATTGACACCATTTCAAAAATAAAAAATATGGGAGGGAGTCTTATAATGGGAGGTCTTATAAGGGAGGTTCCACTGTACCTCGTTGACGCAGGTGGTGAGATTGGCCTGGAACTCTTCCGACTGTCTCAGCAGCAGGGAGCTCCGGATCATCATGTTCTCCTGTAGCTGCTGGATGTGGCGCTGCCGAGACGCCATCTTCAGTCTTCACTTCACTTTAAATCGGCAGTTTTACTTTTTAGCAAAACACCTCCCTGCAAACAGACGTTGGTTCACAGCCATCAATTTTCAGGATCTTGATAAACATGCAGAAAATTCAGTTAAGGTTAGAAGCAAAATCCATATATATGTCACAGTAGAGACTGGAATCCAGTTGGATTCGGAATCAAACTAATGCCGATTTGTACTAGTAGAAATCGGAATTCTAATTTCTACTGGACTTTTTCTAGTAGAAATTGGAATTCTGATTTCTACTTGTACTGACAGCCAGTAGAAAATGGAATCCAGTACAAATTAGAATCAACATATTGCTTCCGTTGTAAGAGAAGAAAGACAAAACGAGGGTGGAGTTGACAGTTAATCATTGAATTCTAATCCCTCTCGACAACCTAATCCCTTGGGCTGCAGCACTAAAAAAGACAACCTAATCCTTTGGGCTGCAGCACTAGAAAAGACAACCTAATCCCTTTGGCTGCAGCACTAGAAAACCTAGTCCCTTTGGCTGCAGCACTAATACAAAGAATAGACCTAATCCCTTTGGCTGCAGCACTAGGAAAGTGCAACCTAATCCCTTTGGCTGCAGCACTAGAAAAGACAAGCTAATCCCTTTGGAAATGTTATCATTTCTCAGACTTTTGGGGGTGAATTTCATAAAAAGTGAAATGCTCAAAGAGCCGGTGTAACAGTCTTCTTCTTCTCTTCCAGTGATGTCATTCATCGGCAATTATTGACATGTACAGAGGTTCAATGACGAGCTTACCCGAGTTTCACTCAATATGAAGCTTATGCCAGGCTTGTAAAGTGATAATTTAACACTTTTTTCCCCCTTGAACTTTGAATCCATTTTTTTGTTTGGGTCATAATTTTGAAAAACAGGCGCCGCATCGCATCCGAGGCAAGGTTGCATCCATGCGGGCATCGTCTTTTTGATGGTTCTGTTGATAGACTTGCACATGTGCAGAAGCCACCGAGACAAACTCAGATCGGCGGTAAACTCAGATCATTACAATGGCTTTGGTTTTTAAGAAACAGCACTTGTCCCACTGCCTTTCCCACCAGAAAATTGCTTCTGGTAGGTGTGGCTAGAGTAAGGGAAAACGCTTATGAATTATAAAAACATATCGTCGTGAAAGGATGAAAACTTTAGATTGGGCAACACTGGTGGTGTGGACCCCTCACATGCACATATGGGCATTCTAGATATGGTCCTCTTCTGACAATGACATGGTACTTCTGACACTGACAGAGCTAACTGCAGTGATCATACGCCATTTGATTGGCTGACGGTAAAGGACCAATTCGGTCACTTGAAAACCCTAACCTAACCCTGACCCATTACCAGAGAAAGGCAATAAGTAGCATTTTGTAAAATTATGCAGCAGTGAGAAAATGTTATGGACTACTAATGGAGGTGAGGCAAGAAAATGTTAACCTAAAACAAAAGTGACCAAACTATCAGCTTACAATAATATTATTAGCACTAGCTTTATAACTTATAAGCAATAATCAGCAGCAGCAGTATCAAGGAACGGGCTTACAAAGCCTTCGTACGTCCCTTGTATATGCGTGTGCTGTCTGGGATCCGTACACAGAGGAGAGCATTGGCAAGCTGGAAGCGGTCCAGCGCAGGGCAGCTCGCTTTGTGCTGAATCAGTATAGGCCGACGTCTAGTGTGAGCAGCATGCTGGACAAGCTAGGCTGGGAAACGCTGGAGAGCAGACGGCAGAGGACCAGGCTCTCCATGCTGTACAAAATCAGCTCCGGCGCTGTCCACTGTCCCGGCCTACATGCAAAGCTGGTACCACTTCCACATCTGCAACGGTGTGGACACCATCTCCAGTTCCAACGCACCCAGTGCCGCACCAAATATCAGTCAAACTCTTTTCTCCCAAGGACCATCAGGGAGTGGAACGACCTGCGGCAGGACACCCTCGACACCTTCACTGCTGACGCCCCCTGTGTGTCAGTGGTGCGGGACCAACAATAATCCATCAGGCGCCCCTTCCCCCTCCAGCTTTCCCTCCACACTCTGTCCCTTCAATATTAGTTAAATAGGCATTATCGCGTGCAAATCTGTCGTTCGTGCAAATCTGTCGCTCGCTACTATGAGAGTGTGTATTTGCGACATTCACAAATTTCACTTTTTCCGTACTTGAACCATTTACCTAACCCTAACCCTATCCCTAACCCACGGAAAAAGTGAAATTTGTGGTTCATGCTCAATGTCGCAAAATGCCGCAAATACAGACTCTCATAGGTAGCGAGCTACAGATTTGCACGAGCCACAGATTTGCACGCCACAGGCATGTCCTCAATAAAGAACAGACCGTCCCCCCATTTTTCAGTCTTTTTTTTCCAAAGGAGCCAGAATGATATTACTGAGTCACTGACCGTGCCCTGAAGAGAAGAAGAAGAATCGTTCTAATAGGATTCTCTTATTAAATTACAACCAAACTTGAACTAAAAACGCAGTTTATTACGCGTAGTTCTGTATTTAAAACAACTAATGCAAAGTCCCCACCCAACCCTGCAAGACGAACACATTTCGCACCTTCTAGAGCTGTCCGCATTTGGTGGCATAAACTTTCAAGGGGGATAATGCAGAAACACACCATTAAAATAACTCACTCTATTGCCAACTTATTATAGAAAATGAACGCAATTTGACACTGGAGATGTATTATCTGTTCGTTTAAATTCACGTGTTTTGCTGTGATTGTATAATGTGGTCAACAAAGATATTAATAAACAGAATCTTAGAGAAAAAGTGGGGTTTAGAGCAAGAGGGAAAGAGACAAGTTGGCTGCCTAAGGGGAAGAAGAAGACATTTCTGTGGGTTTTCGGTGTTTAGCATTCTTGTAAGAATAGTGTCCCTTGCAGTATGGCTGCCTTTGCAGACGACGAAGATGACTGCGAGGTTATTTTTCAGGTATTTTGATACATAGGCCCCTAGTATGCTGTATTATTGTCCCGAACAACAACAACAAGAAAATATCAAGCATTTTTTTTCACCTCTGCTCCCACTTCCCACCCTTCATCCCCTCCCCCTCCCATATCCCCCATATTTCATGAAAGTACAGAAAAGGGG
>CM065696.1:35743355-35770855 GCA_017654935.2 Phymorhynchus buccinoides
AATGACAAGTCACAGCTGACAAAGCTCGGAATCTCAAATTAGACTAATAAAGAAATTGTAATCCTGTTCCGTTCCACTCGGTTTTGTTGTGCTTTGTTTCAAAACTCGCGTAAGTTTTTTCAACTTCTTGGGCTTAATTGCAGTTCGATTTTATATTATTATACAAAAAAAAATCCTATTTCAACAGCAGAAATCAAACAAAGATTCCAGCGATGGTACCTAGTCATTTTTTCTTCTTCCTATCTCGGAGGAAAACAAAAGGGCCCTTGATGCAAATCATCACCAAATACCTTTCTTTTTTTCTGTCATAGTAAATAGTCCTATTTCACAGGGAAGCATCGCTTGGCATGATGCTTTGTCAGACTAGTTTACATAAGCTAGAACGCCAAGGCTACATCCAAATGTTGTTATGCTCTGAATGGTTGTGCGGGGGTTGTCTTAAGCCATGACAAGCCTCCCAGCATAACATCATCAGTCTAAATCCCCCGAAGACGGAGTGTGGCTGCCCACAGACGCGGGTAAATCAAAGACGGTCCACACTAATGTTCTCATCCCTAGCTTGGTGCGTTTGTGCCATAGTGTTCAAGTGCTTCTTTCCTGTTGGGATGATCCCTGGAGTCTTTTATGCCAGGGTAAGCCAACTCAACGCACCCAAACAAAGGGAAAGCACCACAGTTCTTTCCCTAACCTTGCAGGAATGAATCACAGTTTCCTGTTTTATTCAATCTCATCCATCTCATAATGGGGCCTGTAACTTTCTGATGAGACGATAATCCGGGTCCCATGGTGCCCATGCACTTAGCACATGTTAACCCAGTGGCAACGAAAAAGGCTGTCAGTTGGTCAAATTTACCCCCCTCTCCTTCCTGCCTCATCGGATCACACACAATTGCATGCCAAACAAAAGAAGAAAAGAAGGTTTGCGCGCCTCTGGCTGCGACGCGCTCTCCATGTGGAGGCAACTAATTTCACAAGATCCTAACCAACCTAACCTAACTGAACAGAGCAAATGGTCACAATTCCTCATTATTTTCTTCCCCATCTATTCTTATAGAATAGTGCAATTTACTAAAGAGCCATCTTTATTTCGTTTTAAACTTCTTTTTTTTTGGGTGTGTGTGTGTGTGTGTGTGCGGGTGCGTGTACGTTGTGCATGCTCTTGTTAACTTTCATTGTTTCCCTGTTATCTACTGGTGCCTATTGTTTGTGTAGACTTGTCGTCTTCAATGTTGGTTGTGTAACTGCCATTAATGAAATGTTTTTATTATTTATTCTGTATTTTTTCTCAAGCTGGGCAGCATTTCTACTGTTTGAAGACAATAAATTGAGTTTAATTTGAAATGATTCGCATGAATGGAAAAAAAGAGACTCAATTCACGAAATGTAATCACAGTTTTGTCCCCCCCCCCCCCCCCCCCCCCTCTCATAACTTTACATCCTTCACATAAGAAAAGACACAATTACGCAAAATTCTCAGTTTCTTTCTTTTTTCTCTTCTCTCTCTTAAAAAAGGAATGACACATAATTTATAAATCACATGTCTTTTTTTGTGTGACTACAGTGGACCCCCCTTATAAGACCTTCAAAACTCATCCAAAATGAGGTCTTGTAATACTTACAAGAAGGGCAATGTCTCCGAGAGTAGGTCTTATGTGGGAGGGAGTCTTATAATGGAGTTCTTATACGGGGTTCCACTGCACTTCATAACCGTTTCCTATTCCCAGAGGAACTATCAGAACACAAATAAAGCAAACTTCGTTCCTTTGCTCTCTCTCACAAACGTTCCCTATTTCAAAGAGGGAACCTACACAGGTTACACACCCATCGGGAGCTTAAGCGTCTACGAAGCCAACAAGCATTAAATATAGAGCCGCTGGACATTACGGGATGGGGGTTAGGAGTGGAGTGGGAGTGTGAGTGGGGGTTAGTGGGTGGGGGTAAGACAATACTCATAACGGAGCTGGCTTGCATTTGGTTTTTTTTCTCCCACCTGGCATGGATCGTTTTAATAATGGGAAATTATATAGCGCTCTTCTCACGACTAGCTCAGTGCGCTTTATCATTGATAACAAGAACATTAAAAGGCAAACAAATAATTAATCATTAGAAAGTAAAATAGCATGAATGCTTACCACACGACAGTTCTCTTACTTCTTACTCACACACACACACCTACACACACACACACACACACACACACACACAATTAATTACAAGAGGAAATAGTTTACAATAGAACATTCTAAGAAGAAACATTTGCCCTCTGGGGTCTTAAAGGGTGGACCCTGACGGATTAAGTTTTTTTCAAGAAACACGTCGAAGATCACCAGAAACGTTAGGAGCCCTATTTCAAGGACCGGAACACTATCACTATTTTGCTCAGGTTTCCTAGAAATCAAAACGTCAAAAAAGGCAAATTCCTCCTTGGCTGAGATGCCCGGAAAGAGAAGCCATTTTGGATTGGTGGGGTGGAAGGTCACTCATTGTGGTTGAAGCTTTTTTTCTTTTGTAGTGCGTAAAACAAAAAAAAAAGCTATTTTCTTTGTTGTGAGCGAAACTCCCTGTAGGTAAACTATAAAAAATAATAAAAACATAAATAAAAGCTTGTTTGTGAAAATTCAGTGCAAAAGATTTGAGTCTAACTCAACTCAGGCCGGCCTGTAGAAAAGAGAAGGCACACGCCTTCGCTTTCAATGGCAGAATTTTGACTTCCAGCAACCTACCGCCAAGGAGAATCGCCGAATCGACGTTTGATTTCTGAAGCCATACAAAGTGATTGTTGCGATCTCTGTAAAGGGTGTTTTCCTGGTGATACGACGTATTTCTGCAAAACTCATCCATCAGGTGCCTCTTTAACGGCCATCCCATTTGCTTGAGGCAACGTACCACACGTTGTAGTGTAATGGCACAGTGGTATCTGCGTTCGCTTCGGTCAAGGTAAACCCGAGTTCGAACCTGGGTACATGGGATTTTCCTCTCACTTTGCACTAGCCTTGCGGTCCGTGCGTGGGTCTTTTCGGAGAGTCGATCAAACTGAGGTCCTGTGTGCCCATGCACTTAGCACACGTTAAACCCAATGGCAAACGAAAAAAAAAACAAAAAAAGTTGTCATTTGGTCGAAATTTACCCCTCCTTTCCTTCACTCAGTCACGACAAAAATCCATGCAAAATGGTTTTTTTTTTTAAAAATTGGGGTGGTGCGCCTCTGCTGTGACGCGCTCGTAAATCCAGGTGTGAGGCACCCCAAATTCACAGACGCCTTTGTGACTATAATGTACCTAACTCCTAACCTAACCTAACCAAACAAATGACAAAAAGCCTAACCTAAGATTCCAGTCACCTGCAAGGTCTTTTCAGTAAATGCAGCTAAAACACTTATTGTGAAAAATAATAACAAAAGAGTCAAATTTGTTTTTAAATTAGAAATCACTATTCAACAATTCCATATAACATTTTGATGAGCTGTGATTCTATAAAGAAGTACCGGTATGAAGATCATAAAAAAAAAGTTATAAAAAAGAAGAAAGTACTCCTCATTTTGTATCAGTTCTGTTGAAAAGTCTCTTTTCTTTCCATATTCCTCTAACTTGTTTCAATCACTAGCAGACGAGGCAAAAATAGCGCAAAGACGCACACACACACACCACGTATCATAGTAGGCAACACTTCTTATTTCCAACACACACAAAAATCTAAGCTCTGTCGCAGATTCCTGTTTTGAAAGGGCCGATCTTCGATCATGTCCTATTTCGAATTCTGTGACATATTGTTATAATTATAACTCTCATGAGTCACGCATCCCTGTCTGTCTGTCTGTCTGTCTCCTCTGCTGTCTGTCTCTCTCTCTCTCTATCTCATACTCTATCTCTCGGCTTCCCCTCCTCGCACATTTTCGCGAATTTCAATTTTGTAAAAGGTTTAGTGATTCGCATTGCTATGTGTAACTAAGTTCATTTTGGGGCGGAATAAATATGATGTGTGTGTGTGTGTGTGTGTGTGTTTGTTCGGTTCGTATCTTTAATTTAACGTCTATTATTCTGCATCTGCTTACAGTGATCTATAGAGCACAGCACACAGAAATAAAAAGATTTAATTGTGTATGATTATGTGCAAATGTCCGTTTGAGGGGGTTTGTGGGTGTGCGTGTAGGAAGATATGGAATGATTGTTAATCTATGCATGCATATAACATTTACATGAATAAATGGAGTGAGGGTATGTGTATCTGAGTACCCGGATGATTTAGACCCTATGTTAATGAAACGTCAGTGAAATACATAACATGTTGAGACTTACTTCTAAATCATTTAAAGGTGAAAAAAAAAAAAATAGTAGAACAATATTGAAACTCGTGCTAAAAAAGTAGTAAAAGTAAAAAATACTTAGACTAAGAACATTCAAAGTATACAAGGTCCAATTGGCTGCTCACATAATAAGTCGCCACTGGCCCTCCACCACGAAACGAAACTTTTCCTTTCTAGAATCTTTGATTCATTACAAAGAATGTCTTCATAGGCTGTCACTGATGGTTTCGTGTCCAACAACCAAGCAGGTAAATAGTTTTTCATATGTTCACAAAGAAAAATCAACATGGAAAGGTGTAATATGATGGCCACAAATGCAGGTTGCATTTTTACAGAATTTTGTTTTAAGTGCATCAAGCCCTGAATTTAAAAACTATAACCTTTTTAGAATTTTGTGTTGTTGTGTGTGTGTGTGTGTGTGTGTGTGTGCGTGTGCGTGTGGTGTGCGCGTGTGCGTGTGAGTGTGTGGGCGTGAGCATGCGCGAGCGTGTGTGTGCATGACCTGCTTTAGGAAAGATGTGAGAATTAGTGTGGTAGATCATCTAGATAGAGTAAATTAAATAGCCGAGAGAGACAATATTACTTATGATGATAGCAATCAAAAGTGTAATGAGGCTAGTATGTGTAGAGTAGAGGAATAGCATCTGACAGGAGAGAGAGTAGAGGGGGTTGGGTGGTGAGGGAGGGAGAATTGAAACCCTAGGAACACTGGAGAACTTTATTTAACGAGAGAGAGAGAGGAGAGAGTTAGATAGACGAGAGAGAGAGAGTGAGAGAGAGATATAGAGAGTTAGAGTTTATGTTAATATATTTAGAAAGGTAAATATTCAGTTCCAGAGAGTATTGGCGAATAGTGTTAAGAATTACTCACATCTAGCAGCAAACATCCAGTAAGATTATGAAAATTTTGCGACAAACATGTGAGCAAAATGGCACCCTGATTGACATAATCCGCTTATCTTGTAAAAGAAATTCTTATAGCTCATTATGAATAACAAAATCTCTTTATTCCCAGAATCCTCTTTGTTGTGCATGCAGCATGCTCGGAACAGAGATTGCATGCACAGGAAAGTCTTCTATTGTATCCGCATCAGGGAGAGGTCGCCCTTCATATCAATCACAGAGACAAGCGAGGTCACTTGGTGATGTGATTAGCTCCAACCTCTCCACTACTTTGCCTTGTAAGTAAGTAGTGTGACTGTGACAGTCAGAGGCGGGAGTCAGAGAAGTGTGAGCAGTCAGCGCTTCATTGTGAAGATTGGCTATCCGCTATTTATTCATCGGGGAATAAAGACTGGACAATACGACGATTTTCGGATTAAAAAAAAACTAGGGGAGAGCACTTCATCTATGAAATTTGAGTTGATTACCTCGACCTATCTACTCGGTCCATCAACTAATAATGGCAACCATTATGTTGAAGCTTGAAACCGCAGGATGCCAGTCAGCGACTTGCAAACATTTTGTTTTTTTTAAGAAAACATGAGGGGTGGCTAGTATGCCACAAACTGATAGAAAACCTTGCAATATGTGACGTAAGAATATAAACGGACATCAATTTTAGAATGACGCAACGGCGGTGCTCTAATTAGTGATGTATGTTTCCTCAAACACACGAGGCGAGAGCTGGGGAATCTATCTACCTGATGGTAGAGTAGCTTCCTCTGTTTGACCGATTGAAGGTTATAGGATCGGAAGATCACTCCCACACACCATGAAATTACTCCCCTTAATTATTTCCGAACAATTCCTATTGACTGGCCTTAAGACAAGCCAGGTGAAAGATTGGTGTACATTTCCGAAAAATGTCCGTACGGAAATCTATCCCCAATCTCCCAAATATAAGTCGAAGAAAATACGGTATGAAATGAGATGAGTTTCCTCATTTACCTCATCTAGCTAGCACCATGGGCGAATGCATTCGCACCAGTTCATCACACTTCACTCCCACCAAATGCAAAGACATTCACCACCAAGTACCCTGCCGCGTGTCTGTCTATTTTCAGAACTTATGTCAGTGAGTTCATCCGCTAAAGCAACGCATGCGCACGCGGTAAAAAAATGGTTGAGATGCACGGGAGGACACCAAGAAACCTACTAAATATACATGGCACCAGGAAGAGTTAGAGAGAGGAGAGTAAATGGAGTTTTACTATCCTCTTGGTCTGAATCAGACACATATGGGACATTTGTATATACAAATATGGTGGGAACAATACTGGAGGCAATGCCTGGGTGGCCGGAGGCAGTACGAAACCAGTAAAGTCCCGATTAAAAAAAAAAAATTAATACAGATAGCTGTAGCGGTGACTACGCCTCGGTTAAACGCTCATCGGCTATGGCACCGCCACAAGTAATGATTATTACAATGGCACCAGAAGTGTTAATGTGCACACTCCTTTATATTTCTTACTTCCGGATTTTTTTGGATTTTTTTTTTTTGGGGGGGGGATGGGGCGGATTGCGGATGGGTTTCCTTACGTAAGTTCTTGTAAATGTGCACACAGACTTTTAATTACACAGAAATTAATTATTTAAATTTTTTTTTTTAGTTAATTGCAAGAGAATTATTTGTATTAACTCATTCGCATCGCAACGATTTTGAATTATTAAAAAAACCTCACAAATCACTCCAGCCATTTAGTTATTTTATTTTTCCATTATAGTCCCGTCAACAGCTACGGTCGTTATCTCAGGACTGTCACCGCGTAAAGTTCGACCACTTATTACAAAACACTCATCATATGTATCTTACCAACGTTCAACAACCTGTATAACAACAAAAACATACAGTACAATTCGTAACATGACATCTCCATCATTGCACCCTATAGCACATAAGTCCACACAGTGCTGGAAACGCTGAGCCCACTCCAGCCACACACACAAACAAAACATACATTCAAAAAAGCCGTAAAAAAAGGAGAAATTAAAAAAGATTACAGGTTTTTTACTTCAGGTTTAGACATTAGGGAATTATGGTAGATCAGACTTTTTTTTTTTATGTATAGACTTTATATGGGAATAACTCACCTCTACACCGATTGGTTCGCCCGGCGACAACAAACCACTACAAAAGCAAAGTCAGGTTGCAAAATTGTGGTCTAAGGGAGCGAAGAGAGTTTAGAAGTGACCAAAGTATGGTTGGCACACAGATTTACTTCCCTTGAAGCAAATGCATCAAATTGACAGCTATATTATTAATTCCGGACATATATGGCCGGAACGACTTGAATGAGTTAAAGCACACCATTGTGTAAAGCTACATGTGAAACATTCCAAGCAAGCGTTCATTTTGGGGTTCTGATAACCACCACTCTACTTATGCCTCATATATTTGTTACCCATGTGAGACTTATGTGTGCCTCATGCGTAACATTTTTAGCAAGAATAGTGGTTTCCCCCGTGGGGATACTCCGGGGGGTCATTTACTAAATAGTTCGCCCCCACCTTCTGGAAGTTTCTGTGCTTGTAACTTCCTCTAATCTGTCACTCTCTTTGACTCTGCCTTTTCCCTTTGCTGTACTGTCATCTACTATCTTTTCTATCTTTATACCGGGTCCATTCTCCTGCCTTTTTTCATGAATACACTTTCAAAAACATGTCCTCCAGGCCGAAGTCGACTTGCTGGGCTTGGGTTAGGCACATACGGGCAGCATGCGCAGCATGACGCATCTGCCGCTCATATATTGACAGGAATCTGTCTGAGAGATAGTAGAAGACGAAGAAGAAGTTAAGAAGAAGCAAGAATGGCAACAAGCAAGCAATGAATATCACTTCTTAATCCCCTTCCCTAGTGCCCAGTCCCTGTCTACTAAGGATGTGTGTGATGTCATTTGATGATGTTACAAATTTTGATGTCATAACGCTTGGAATGATGGAATTTTGGTTTAGACAAGTCAGGGAAGATATTATTATCTCTAGACCCATTTAATTTTTTCTCAGATTGAGTCCTAATGAGGTCTCTTTTTTAAATTTTATAATAAGAAAATCTGTAATTTCTCAGTGTTCCTCTGGCAGTGTGTGGGGTTGAACAAGTCAATTATTGAATCCATTTTTGGCATACTTTCCCTCTTTTGTTGTTCCATGGTGTTTGCAAAGGCATACACATATACAAACACAAATTACACACACACACACACACACAGAGATACATTTACACACACGCACACACTTGCGTCATTTGTTGATAGAATGTCTTATTTTAACTCCAAGTTATAGAGAAAAATCTATTAACGTTACCAACTTTCAAAATGACAATCAAATATTATCCATCCCTTTCATCATTAATACTGCTACTACATCATTGCACACTCCGAAGTTGTAAAGTTGCTTTGATGTGTCTTTCATCAATTTCAATAAGTTCATTTTGTTATTTCATTTATCACTGACGTTAATAACTGTTAGTTAGAGTTTACCTTCATTAAGTCTAATGTTTTCTTATTTTATTTTTTCGTCTAATATTATCAGATTGTTAAACTAAACCACTGAACTTCACACACACACACACACAGTACACACACAGCACACACACACACACACACACACAACTTCTCCTATTAACCCTTTCCAACGCCAATGTCGCATTTATGCACCACAATGGTTTTAACACCCACATGTCACTAAAATAGCATCAAATCAGGGCGGCCAGTTATTTAAACACGCCTGTTTTCTTGATTTGGGGGATTTAGGCCTAATGCTTTAATACTTGTCACAGAGGATTCCCAATATTGCAGATACGATTTTTTTCCTCTACCCAAATTAAATTTAATTGCTGAAACCTGCTGGTTTTTAGGTTAACCGAAATCCCTCCCCCTCGGGTACGGCTGAAAAAGAGTCCAACCCACTATTCCCCCTCGGCTTACGACTCTCTCCCCGACAAACTCAGATTCTTGTTCGTTATTGAACCACAGCGATGCAGATTCACAAAATCTTTTTATTTATTTTATATTGCAAACCCTGGGGTCTATTTACACAGGATCCGAGCCAATCACTGAGAACATTGATCTGGCAGCAGAGAGTGTGTGTGAGCCGTGACTAATGCAGCAAACTGTCACCCAGTCAGCAATTTTCCATCACTGGCTGGTCATCATCATTATCATCAAATCATCCTGCCCCCACCCCCCCTCCAGGACTCCCAATCATCCCACAAAACAAGGGATCCCAGGGACTCCATCACTTACAGTATATAGAGGGTCCTAGAGGCGGGATTAGAGGGTCCCAGTGGCATTGCGAATGCTAAAAAATAATTTTTCTAGTTGCATCCCTGGGAACCCCTGCACATTCTTTTTAGAGGGTCCTTTAGAATGTTAGTACTTCATAGACGCCCCAAATGGGGGTCCCTGGGGGGAGCCCTGCGCCGCCCACCCTCCTCCCCATGGGGATACTGGAGGGGTGCGTGGGTTGTTGTCTTTTGTATAAAAAGTTCCTCCACCTTCTGGAAGTTCTGTGCTTGTACACTTCCTCTAATCTTGTCACTCTCTTTGACTCTGGCTTTTCTGTTTGCTTGCTGTCATCTACCATCTTAGGCCTTGTGCGATTTAGGTATTAGGTACTTTATTGTCACAGAGGCGTGTCTGTGAAATTCGGGTTGCTCCCATCTGGAGAGAGCGTCACCAGCCAGAGGCGCGCCACCCATTTTTTTTGTTTTTTTGTTGTGTGTTTTTTGCAATGCGATTTTTGTGTGACTGATGAGAAAGGAAAGGGGGTGGTGGTACACATTTTGACCAAATGACAACTTTTTCGTTGCCACTGGGATTAACCGTGCGCTAAGTGCACGGGCACACGGGACCTCGGTTTATCCGCAAGTTCTGTACAGAAACCCCATACACTTATGTAAGAAACAAGCGGATGGGATTATGGGATGGAATTTCTAGGCATGTAATGGGCACACTCTTTCAATATTTCTTACTTCCAGGTGTGTGTTTTTTTCGGATCCGCGCATAAATATCTGCCTGGGAACTGTTGTAAGTATAATGAGCACACAGCCTTACTGGTCCATATCTCCAGCCTTTGTTCTAGAAACTCTTTTCAAAGATTTTCTCCAGCCGAAGACGGACATGCTTTGGGCAAATGACTATTCTATGCTAGGGCTTAACCATTAGTTACTGTATGGGGCACAGTGGTGGCGCTTCGTGTGTCAAGTAAACCCGAGTTCGAACCTGGGTACAGGGGATTTTTCCTCATTCACTTTGCACTAGGCCTTACGGTCTGAACGTGGAGTCTTTCGGATGGATGAGACGATAAACCGAGGGTCCGCCGTGTGCCCATGTAACTTAGCATACGTTAAACCCAGTGGCAACGAAAAAAGTTGTGATTTGGTCCAAATTTAACCCACCCCCTTCCCCCCCATCCAGTCACAAAAATTGCATGCAAAAACAAAATCTAAAAAACATTTTTGGGTGGCGCGTCCTTCTGGCTGTCAGACGTGCTCTCCAGGTGGGAGCAACACCGAATTTCACAGAGAGGGCACCTCTGTGACTATAAAGTACCTAATACCTAATACCAAAATGGCAGCTTGACGCATCTACGCTCATATAACAGGAAACTGTCTGAGCAAATCGACAAAGACAGAAAGAAATGGTCATCAGTATGACATCATCAATCATCATCATCATCATCATGGTCATCGTATTGAACCATTAAACTATCCAAACCTACGTGACTGAAGGTTTCGGAGCCGGTGACATGCTCAGGGGACCGATAACGATCAGTTTTTTGTAAATCACAGATCATTATCTCGGTGTTTATGCTAGCTTGCCAGACAGTTGCAAGGTGGGGGGGGAGGTCATATAAAACTCAGTGCCAGCTTCCTGATCTCAGTGCATGTGCACCTTGAAACTACAAAGGGCCAGCGCATATGACATGAAAATCGCATTGAATGCAATGCGATTTTGACGATGTGAGTCACGATTCACGATTGTGAAATTCGTGTATTGGGTCTACTTGAGCATAGTGAGCGAAAATTGGCAGAATTATTTTGACTTGTGGAAGTATTCCACGTGAACCATGACACAATCGCATTGCATCCCCATAATGATTTTACACGCCGTGTGGCAGTCAGGCTTAACACTCATGTACATTAGAAATCCTAACTACCAAAAAGATTTTTTTATATCACAAGATCTGTTCTGTTGTTTTTTTGTTTTGTTTTTTGTTCAGCACACAAACACAGACAAGAAGAGATTAAGAACAGAGACAAAAATATATTAAATTTTTTTTATTTTTATGTTACAAGTTTTATGTTTTATGTTACTATTCTGCTCTTTCAGACATTATACCAGGCATCATATAATTAACAGTCTGAAGTCCAATCCTCTGAAAAACCGCGGTAAAAGGGTGATCAGAGTCATACAAGGTCCAGTACACTGTGTTGCGCATGTATTAGGTGTTTATAGGTGTGGTTCTCTGTACAAATGGGAGGGGTGGGATGCGTAGACATTCTGGTTATGTTTGTGTGTGCGTGTGCATGTGTCGATTTATGAATGGAGTGTTATGTAAATATTTTATGACGCTTATATGAAGTCTTTTATTACTACTTTTAACTATGTAACTATTTGTCATTGTAAACGCTTTCTTGGGCTCCTGGTCCTTTTATCGGGAGGCAATAAGTCTGCAGTCATAAATTTTCATTATTTATTATTATTATACACTGAGGGAGGGAAAACACTGAACGTCCATGAGTTGATCCAGGAGAAACATCACACCAAAAAGGCTTAACACCTTTCACCGCTCCTAAGCTTATGCAAGACCATTTTCCATGGAATATTCAAGCACCACAATAATTTAACACCTATGTCAGGACTAAAACGGGCATCAAATTGCCCAATTATTATCCAAAGACCCTATTGTCTTAGTTTTGGGAAGCCAGGATAGACCTTATTTTTATATATGTCACAGAAGGAAATCCACACTACTAGGCTACTGCAGATGGATTTTGTTCTATTACCCAGGTCTAGAACCTTGACAATTTAATGGACAATGTTTGGTTGAAATATGGTTGGCGGTTTGAATTTTTGGACGGGGTTATTATAAGTAGAGTGATGAGTACAATACAACTTATAAAATTGGCCATTTAACACAAAAGATTAACACTGAATCTAAAAGGCAAAACCTCTGACAAAAGAGAAAGCCAATCCTCTGTCATAAATTCTTAATCCTCTGTCAAATCCTCTGAATCATCTGACAATTCTGATGCCTGTCATACACACATACACAGACAGAGGAGCCAGAGGGAAGAGAAGGAAAGGCAAAGAAATACAGTGGAGATGACCTTTCCATTATAAGACCTCTTTCACCACAGTCTATTATAAGACTCCCTCCCATATAAGACCTACGTCTCTTCTGAGACATTGTTCCTTCTTTGCTAAGTATTAAATTTTACACTCCTTATAAGACCCCTGCCCGTTATAAGACCTCATTTTGGATTATTTTTGAAGGGTCTTATAAGAGAGGTTCCACTGTATTGCAGTAAAAATCGCAAAATTGAAGGGACTGACTCGGATTTTTAGTTTTTATTTAGAGAATGACTTAAAAATGAGATTTTTCGACAGTAGAGATTATTATACTGGGGACCCAAAACTTATTGTGAGGTTTTGTCCAGTGTTTTTGAGGTATTCAGTTCTCCACTGTAAATAATTGGAAGGAGAAGTGAATGGAATCAGGACAAGACAGTACATTGTACTACACACTAGCACACACACGCACATACACAATTTTTTCACACACAACACACAGACGCACACAAGCAGCTTAACTCATTCAAGTCGTTCCGGCCATATATGGCCAGAATAGATAGATATCAATTTGATGCATTTGCTTCAAGGGAACTAATTCTATGTGCACACAATACCTTGGTCACTTCTAAACTCGCTTCGCTCCCTTAGACCACAATTTTGCCTCTGACAGACTTTGCTTTTGTAGTGGTTCGTTGTGAGGAAACCAATCGGTGTAGAGAGTTTTTTTTCTATATAAAGTTTATATATATATATAAAAAAGTCTGATCTACCACTTCCCTATGTCTAAACCTGAAGTAAAAACCCGTAATCTTCTTTCATTTTCTCCTTTTGTTTATGTATGTTTTGTTTGTGTGTATGGCTGGAGTGATTTGTGAGGTTTTTTTTTTAAATAATTCAAAATCGTTGCGATGCGAATGAGTTAAAGAGAGAGTGAAGACAGACAAATTGTGTGTGTGTGTGTATGTGTGTGTGTGTGTGTGTGTGTGTGTGTGACTTGTGTGTGTGTGTGTGTGAGACGAGGGAGTGTGTTAAAGATTTTTGTTTGGTAGAGAGGACGGAGAGAGGAAGAGAGAGAGAGAGAGAGAGAGAGAGGAGAGGAGAGAGAGACGGAGAGAGAGAGAGGAGAGCCGCGAGAAGAGAGAGAGAGAGAGAACTCCTGTAAGAAAGAGACAGACGGACAGACGGAAGGAGATGAGGAGACAGAGAATTACAGCCAGCCAGCCAGCCAGACAGTCATGTAATGCATTGTACTAATGTATCGGGCAGGAAAAAGCAGACTTGAGTGCTGACAGTTGTAAGCCTATTATCGATTCCTCGTCAGAGCCACTTGGCCAGGAACTCCAGGGGCCTAACCAGGGTTTTTTTAGTTTTGTTTTTCACTTCACCAATTCTTCAATGCAATCCAGGCAACGTATGAGATACAGAGGGTAGAAAAAAAGAAAAGGAGAGGGGGGGGGGGTGGGAGAGGGAGAGAGAGAGAGAGAGAGTGAGAGAGACGAGAGAGAGTAGAGAGAGAGAGAGAGAGAGATGAGAGAGGGGAGAGAGGGAGAGAGAGGAAGAGACAGCAGTTCTGAGAAAGAAAGGCAATGTATAAAAGAGAGAGGGAAGGAAAAGGGGAGGGGGGCAGAAAGATGGGGGGGGGGGAGTAGAGAGATAGATAGATTAGAGATGAGAGAGAGGGATTGTTTGAGAGAGAGAGAGAGAGATGAGAGGTAGAGAGAGAGAGACGGAGATGAGAGAGAGAGAGTGAGAGAGGAAGAGACAGCAGTTCTGAGAAAGAAAGGCAATGTATGAGAGAGAGGGAAGGAAAGGAGAGGGGGGGAGAGAGAGAGAGAGAGAGGATGGGGACTGGGTAGAGAGAGCGGGGGAGGGGGATAGAGAAAGAAGGAGAGAGAGAGAGAGAGAGAGAGATAGAGAGAGAGAGAGACTTCGGGTGGAGAGAGAGACGTGTTGAGAGATAAGAGGATCCGAGAGAGAGAGAGCAGGTTCTGAGAAAGAGAGAAAGAGAGAGGGGGTATAAAAAAAAACAACTTGGAAAATACAGTTGAACCCTTGATGTAAATATATGCATTTTTAGCTATCTTGATTATTATTTTTAAAAACCCGGGACTTTCCTGGTAAATATCGCAGTACCTCCAGTCCGAAAGGAATCGTCTCACCATCTTTATAGTCATGGAGTAGTGTCCCATATATATGTGCCTGTTCCAGGCCGGAGGACGTTGAACGAACTTTCATCACAGTTGAACCCCGTCTATTACGGACATGCCCGGTACAGTGGAACCCTCGCCTTATAAGACCTCCCATTATAAGACTCCCTCCCATATAAGACCTAGTTCTCTGAGGACATTGACCTTTCTTCTTTGTAAGTATTAAAATTACACCTCCCTTATAAGACCTCATTTTGTTAGTGATTATTTTTGAAGGTCTTATAAGGGAGGTTCCACTGTATTGCAGTACCTATCATGCATCAGAACAGTTTTACTCAGACTCTTCACTACTTCTTCTTCTTCAAAGATTCACTAACGAAGTAAACTTCGCCGTAGTTTCTCTGGTCAAATTGATGAGCGCAGATGTGTCATGCTGGCTGTTTATACTCACCTATAAGTAATAGTTTTGGCCATCTAGCTGATTGGCATGCCTCTCACGCCTTCTATCTGTGACTGGAGACATAATCCTTTCAACACTAAACAAAAAAACAAACAACACTTGATGATAAAATCGCATGCATAAGAGTATGGTTCAGTGGTTTTATTCTGTTAAAACCTTCAACGGGAGAACATCTTTGTAAGTTGAGAGAGAAAAAAGGGAAAGAGAATGGAACCACGTCAGGAACGAAAGATAGCAGTATGACATGTTTCAGCAAAGGGAAAAAGGCAGAGTCAAAGAAAGTGACAGATTAGAGGACAGCTAGAGAAAGCAGCAGAACTTCCAGACAGAAGGGGGAACGAACTATTTGTACAAAAGACAACCCCGTATCCTCACAGCGGACGGGGGGTCCCTATTCATCTATTACTGTTTAAAAAACTCTCCAGTGTCACTGCCATCTTGCAGTTATACAGACAGTTTGGGTCAATACAGTATTTCGGGTGGTGCGTAAACAGAAAACTGAGGTTCGATTGTATGGGAAAAACCCCAGAAAACAGAAGGTGCAAAGTCTGCAGCGGGCACAATTTACACATACCGTAAATAAGCATAGAACAAATAAAACCAAGCATATCAGAATGACTGAAAAAAGCAAACTACCTGTATTGACAACTAGTAATAGTAACGTCAACATTTAAGCTCTCTCTCTGTCTCTCTCTCGCCGTCTCTCTGTCTCTCTCTCTCTTGCTGTCTCTCTCTCTCTCTCTGTCTCTCTCTCTCTCGATCTGTGTCTCTCTCTCTCTGCATTCCTCTCTGTCTGCTCTCTCTCTCTCTGTCTCTGTGTGTGGTGGTGGCTCTCTTTCTCTCTCTGTCTCTCTCTCTCTCTCTGTCTCTCTCTCTCTGTGGCTCTCTTTCTCTCCCTCTCTCTGTCTCTATCTCTCTCACAACTCTCTCTCTCTGTCTGTCTGTCTCTCTCTCTGTGTCCTCTCTCTCCTCTCTCTCTCTGCTCTCTCTCTCTCAGCACTCTCTCTCTCTCTCTCTGTCTCTCTCTCTCTCTCTGTGTCTCACTCTCTTCTCTCTGTCTCTCTCTCTTCTCTCTCTCTCTCTCTCTCTCTCTCTCTTGTGTGTGTCTCACTCTCTCTCTCTCTCACTCACTCTCTCTCTCACTCTCTCTCTCTCCAGCATCTTACACTGTACATCCTTCATCTAAAAGGGAAAGCAGAACATTTTTTGAAAAGTCACAAGAAAACTCCCTTCTTACTTGCTCTCCAAACCTCAGTTTTTGAAACACACGTCTCATGGGCAGAATGTGACTGAGATTTGCTTTGTTTCGTGAGATAATTAGCATGGGCTTTTTACCCGCCCATGGGCTTTTTACCCCTGTCTTACGCCTAAGTAGTAGAGTTATGTTAAATAGACAGTCGTCTAGGTAGTAGAAGAAGTAAAAGTGCAGTAGTGAAAACAGGTGTTTTTTCATCTATTTATTTTGGTTATTTGGGTTGGTTATAGTTCTCTTATTTACTGTTTGTTTTTATTGCTGATGTTGATGCTCTGGCCTACCATGTCGTTGGCTATATTACTGTTAATCGTTGTTTTCTGTTGGCGGTCTTTTTCCTTCTGTGTCTCAATGTTCATTTATAGTATTAGTTTATGCATTGCATGCTTAGAACCAATGTCAGAATGGAAGACTAGGCCCAGCCTAAATTCTTATCCTTGTAAAATAAAGTTTTCTGAAGTCTGAAGTCTAACATCCCATTAGATTTTCTGAGGTGAAAATACACTTGGACAAGATCTCCCTTTCGAGCCACATGGTATTAAGAACCCAACACTCGCCCAAAACATGCCCTGTTCAAAGCTCATAAATTCACATGGCCTTAGAATTAGTTTCCAAATTTCTCCTTTTTATGTTCTGTAACGAATGGCTTAGGGCTAGGCACCATGAATCATTCGATGCGACTAATCTAATTAAGTACTTGAACAGAAAGGTAATGTGGCTCAATAGGAATTGTTCGGAACATAATTAAGGGGAGTAATTTCACTGGTGTGTGGGAGCGATCTCGCCTAATTCAATCGGTCAAACAGGGGAAGCTACTCCACCATCAGGTAGATCCCCAGCCCTCGCCTCGTGTGCTTGAGGAGACACACAGCATGTAGAACGCTAGTGCGTCATTCTAAAATTTGATGTCATTTATATTGATACGTCACAGTTTGCAAGTTCTATCACTTTGTAGCAACTGGCACACCCTTATTTTTTCTAAAAAAATGTTTGCGAGTCTCTGACTGGCATCTTGCGGTTTCAAGCTACGCCGCCATGCCATCATGGTTGCTATGGCTTTGACCGAGTAAGTCGAGGTAATCAACTCTAATTTTCAAGAAGTGTCTCTCCCCTAGTTTTTGTTTCTCCGAAAATAGTCCAACTCAGACAGGGGAAGGAAGAATCGTGAAAAAAGCTGAAAAACGTGTGTCGGGGGACAGAGCGGCCTCTGAAGCTGAAGCTTTTTTTTGGTAATAATAATAATAATAATATAATAATAGTGAATCATTTATATAGCGCATTCCTCCACCAATGTGGAGCTCTTTATGCGCTTAACAACAACAAAAATTAAAAGCAACAAATTCAACCAACAAAACGAAATAATCGCTCACGCACATGCAAATAGGCATATACACACATCGACACACCCCATCAATAGACCCGCACATACAGGTTAAAGTGTTTTTACACGCACGTACGCACATACACACACACACAACACACACACACACACACGCACACACGCCGCACACCACACACGAATCGTGTCACATTACCACACACACCCAACCACACCCCCCACTCACCCCACAAAAAAAACACAATACAAAATACAATCAGTTGAACCAAGCATCAACAAGCTGTTGTGTGTGTAATCCAAGCCTTAACCCTTTCATCGCCACTGTCTGGCGACCTCTTGGCACCACAATGATTTAACACCCATGTCACTAGAAAGGGCATCAAATGAGGGTCTGGTATTACACAGTGACCCTTATGTTCTTAATTAATTTTTTTGGGAGGTAAGGATAGGCCCTATTTTTATGCATGTCACAGAGGAATCCCCAATATTGCAGACGAAATATATTCTCTACCTGGGTAAATTTAATGGTAAATTTTGGCTGGCGAATGGCTAGCGTTGAAAGGGTTTAAAAACAGCAGCAAGAAATAGAACTGATATATTCTGCTCATTTTGCATTCACTCATAAGTAATTCGCACTCAGTTTCTTTGTGTGTTTTTTTATCTAAGAAATGTCATCTTGGGTCATCAAAAAAAAAGCTGAAATTTGCTTTAAAAAACCTAAAAATTCCCATGCCCATTACCTGCTGATTTAAATCTAGAAACTTTTACTGGTAGGTTTTTATTATTATTATTTTTTAATATTTTGTACAGTATAGTAAGAGACCACCTACCGTGTTTTACGGACTACAAGGCACACCTCATTATAAGGCGCACCCCCCCAATTTTAACACAAAATTCAGATTTTGTTATTCTATTTTCTTACTATTTTATCAGTCACATTATAAGGCGCACCCCCCAAATTTTACACAAAATTCAGATTGTGTTATTCTATTTTTCTGACTATATTATCAGTCACATTATAAGGCGCCCCCCCCCGCACGGTTCCCCCCCCCCCCCCCCCAATTTAACACAAAATTCAGATTTCGTTACACTATTTTCTTACTATATTATCAGCCACATTATAAGGCGCAGGGGTCTCAGTCTGGGGGGAAAAGGTATCGCCTTATAGTCCGTAGAATACAGTACTCCCTTTTTCTGGACACTAAAATAATGAACGGTTGAAAACGAACAGCAGAGTTGTTCAATATTATCTGCAGTAAGAACACTCTTCGTCTGATAACACTGAGCAGTCTTGAGCAGCATCTCCATTCAATAGGAATTGTTCGGAAACAATTAAGGGGAGTAATTTCACGGTGTGTGGGAGTGATCTTGCCTAATTCAATCGGTCAAACATGGGGGAAGTTACTCTACCATCAGGTAGATCCCAGCCCTCGCCTCGTGTGTTTGAGGAGACACACAGCATGTAGAATGCAGTGCGACATTCTAAGATTGATGTCGTTTATATTTTTACATCACAGTTCTATCAGTTTGTAGCAACTGGCCACCCCTTATTTTTCTAAAAAATTGTTTGCAAGTCACTGACTGGCATCCTGCGGTTTGAAGTTCGACGCCATGCTGCCATGGTTTTGACCGAGTAAGTCGAGGTAATCAACTCTAATTTTCACAAAGTGCTCTCCCCTATTTTTGTCAGAAAATCGTCTATAAAACCCCTCAACCCCAACATTTTTTTTAAAAAGTCGGGTTTTGACTGTGGGCATGCGTTTTCATGATGAACTGGTTCTAATCTGTAACCAAATTAATTCAGGAGTTCAATTAACTGCTGTAGATTAATTGCTAGCAATTTAATCAATCTATCTAGCAGTAGTTTTAATCAATCTACTTTGCTAAGAGGTATAATAACAACGATCTTACAGCAAGAGTGGCTCTGTTTCAGTTGTATTTTTAAGACGAAGAGAGCTCTTGTGTAAATCAGAGTTGAACATTCTTTTGGAAAAAAAATACAGTGGAACCTCCCTCCGTTAGCAGACCTTAAAAAATCTTCCAAAATGAGGTCTTGAAAGGGAGGGGTCTTATAAGGGAAGTAATTTTAATACTTACAAAGAAGTGCAATGTCTCAGAGAAGTAGGTCTTATGTGGGAGGGAGTCTTATAATGGGAGGTCTTATAAGGGAGGGGTCTTATAAGGGAAGTAATTTTAATACTTACAAAGAAGGGCAATGTCTCAGAGAAGTAGGTCTTATGTGGGAGGGAGTCTTATAATGGGAGGTCTTAGGGGAGGGGTCTTATAAGGGAAGTAATTATAATACTACAAAGAAGGGCAATGTCTCAGAGAAGTAGGTCTTATGTGGGAGGGGTCTTATAAGGGAAGTAATTTTAATACTTACAAAGAAGTGCAATGTCTCAGAGAAGTAGGTCTTATATGGGAGGGAGTCTTATAAATGGGAGGTCTTATAAGGGAGGGGTCTTATAAGGGAAGTAATTTTAATACTTACAAAGAAGGGCAATGTCTCAGAGAAGTAGGTCTTATGTGGGAGGGAGTCTTATAATGGGATGTCTTATAAGGGGAGGGGTCTTATAAGGGAGGTAATTTTAATACTTACAAAGAAGTGCAATAATCCTCAGAGAAGTAGGTCTTATGTGGGAGGGAGTCTTATAATGGGAGGTCTTATAAGGGAGGGGTCTTATAAGGGAAGTAATTTTAATACTTACAAAGAAGTGCAATGTCTCAGAGAAGTAGGTCTTATGTGGGAGGGAGTCTTATAATGGGAGGTCTTATAAGGGAGGGGTCTTATAAGGGAAGTAATTTTAATACTTACAAAGAATGGCAATGTCTCGGAGAAGTAGGTCTTATGTGGGAGGGAGTGTCATAATGGGAGGTCTTATAAGGGAGGTTCCACTGTAATGAAAGGCATAGCAGAACTTTTGTTGTATACTGGTGCTCACATATACACAGCTAAAATACACCATTTTGCTCTCAGTTACAGTTATCTGTATTAATATTAAAAAATCGGGACTTTACTGGTTTCGTACTGCCTCCGGGCATTGCCTCCAGTATTGTTCCCACCATATTTGTATTTACAAATGTCCCATATGTGTCTGATTCAGACCAAGAGGACGTAAAACACCATTTTCGCACACCATTTTGCTCTCTGACATTAAAACAAATAATTCCTATGGGCAGAGAACTGAAAAAGAAACAGCCATTGATGCAGCTTTTTAACAAGCCTGAATGTTTGACCCAATCTTTTGTTCCCTTTTAAATAGTTATTATTAAGCAAATATTATTACAAATGCGATTGAAAAATAAAATCACTGCAGGATTTCAAAGAAACATGAAACTGAGAAATAAAATTGTTGTTCCAGAAATCCAGATAAAAAGAAAAACACAATGACAATCTGGATTTGGATCTGGATTCCTCGAACAATTTTATTTCTCAGATTCAAATATTAGTACAGTATAAAAGGGAAGAGAGAGAGAGAGAGAGAGAGAGAGAGAGAGAGAGAGAGAGAATTCCTATAAATTCTTATTACCTGGTATTTACAAATTGGCGAAACAATTTAGTGTGCATATGCATGTTTGTGAATGTGTGCGCGTGCATACCTATATGCATGCTTGTGTGCGAATGAATGTGTGTGTGGGGGCGTGAGTACGTGTATGTGTGTGCATGAGTACAGTAAGTAAACTACAATCTAATTCCCCACTTGATTCCCCCCACCCCCCTTCTCTCCCCTTCTCTCTCCCTCCCCTTCTGCACATTCGCTCTAGTTAATAGGAGGAACCATGCGAGAGATATTCAATAACAATCTCTGTCCCCTTTCCTGTCATTATTTCTAGTCCCATTAGCTGCCAGGGGTACATGCTGAGAAACTCATCAATTCTTCATGACCATGCTTTTTATTTCACCCACCCAACTACGGCGGATTCCCCTGCATAACAATTACTATATGTGACCCAGCACCACGAAAGGGACATTAAGTCGCTGGGCTAGTTTCTCACTGTTACATGTGACCCAGCACCACAAAAGGGACATCAAGTCGCTGGGCTAGTTTCTCACAACAGGTTTGCAAAGTCAAAAATCTCATTTTGGGGGTCAATTTTGAGTTATGAGTATTTTTGTGTTCTCTAACATCTTATTTTTCATACTTATAAATGATGCATCTTTAATATGGTCTCTAAATGGTCTTATAAGTGCTCTAAAACGAGTAGGTCAATGCATTTTCTACAGCTAGGCTAGACTTTAGACTGTGTTTTCTCAAAATGGCTCAAAATGGCTGACGCTCACCCTAACTAACTTTATACAAGAATGGTTCTTGCATCATTCGAAAGAGAATTGTCTGAAGTTTTCAATTGTATAATTTTCTCAGAATGGTCAGTTTGACAGTTAATTGTCCTTTTCGTGGTGCTCGGTCACATACATAGTTTACAGTGTTTGACTGTAAAACTAGTACAACACACAATTTGGCTGAGCGAAGAACTACATAAAACCAAAACACGATGACGCAGTCGAAAGGCATATGTAGACCTGTTTACCCTGAAATCGGGCTTCAGGTATTCAAATCCAAAATAAGTGTATTTTTCACAAAATAGGAGTACTCCGATAGGAAAGTTTGAAAAACGGAGTGCAAACACATACACATTTGTAAAACTATAGAAATACTGTGCTAAAAATATCATCCACTGAAATTTACACACACACACACACACACACCTACACCTACACACAGCGCACCCGTTTCCCGAATCAGGCAATATACAGAAATGGTAGTCAGATTTTTTTTACCAGATTTGTTCTCATGTTTGGTACATGATGTACCATATTAATCATATTTCTGTCAAATATGTGCACAAAATATGGTGAAATCATATGGGTAAACAGGTCTGCATATGACACAAAACGCATCCAGTTCAAAGGGAAACTTCAATTTGGAGTTGGAGTAATACTTGGGCCTGGGTTAGGACAAACATGTGACTCATCATCACAAAAGGGACATTAACTGTCAAACTGACCATTCTGAGAAAATGGTACAGTTGCTAACTTCAGAAAAAAATTCTCTTTCTAATGATATAAGAACCATTTTTTAATCTCTTTTTTTTTTTTTGGCGTTCCAGAATTATGATCATTTAAAATTAGTAGGGTGAGTGTCAGCCATTTTGAGAAATCACAGTTCTGAAGGTTAGCCTAGTTCAACAAAATTCATCAACCTACTCATTTTAGAGCACTTATCATTAGTGACCACAATCAAGATTATCCTTTATAAATATGAAAGATAACATGTTAGAGAACATAAAAATACCTATAACCCATATAACCCATTTTTTTACTTTCCAATCCTGTTGTGAGAAATAGCCCTGCGACTAATTGTACCTTTCCTCGAATCAGGTCACAAATAAGTGATTACTGGAACACAGTACAGTGAAAATCGTTTACGCTAAAAATAGAGGGACTGAAATTTTATTTTGAGACAGCCAATATTTAGAGTGAACCCTTTCACCGCTTAAATGTCGCATTTTTGCACCACCACGATTTAACACCCATGTCATTATAACTCTTGAAATCAGGGTCTGTTATTCAATGATATTATGTTCCTAAACTTGGGCAGTAAGGATTGACCCTTTTCTAAATGTGTCACAGAGAAATCCCACAATATTGCAGATGAAATATTTTCTTGTAGCCAAGTAAGTTTATGGAAAATGTTGGCTCAAAGATGGCCGGCGGTGAAAGGGTTAAAAAGACTTCAACATAGAGATGGTTAAACTGGGACCAACAAAATATTGTGAGTTACCCAGTTACCCCTTTTTGAGTTAGCAGGATGCCGCTGGGTTTAACCCTTCCGCCGCCAGTCATGTTTCAGCCAAAAAATACCCTTAAACTTAAATGGGTAGAGAAAAAGATATCTGTAATATTGGGAATTCCTCCGTGACATGTATAACATTAGGCCTATCCTTACCTCCCCAAATTAAGACAACAGGGTCTTTGGATAACAGGCCCTGATTTGATGCCTTTTAGTGACGTGGATGTTAAACCATTGTGGTGCATAAATGCGACATTGGCAGTGAAAGGGTTAATACCTTAGATTACATCGCACAGGCTGAGTTCGTTATAGGCTATTTTTCCAAGTAAATAAAATTATCCTGGGGCGTAGAACATGTGTTTGTAAAAAGCGGATGTTCGTTATTTCAAAAGGATTTTTTGTTCGTTATACCCATGGCTTTGCAAGTGACAAATAGAAGGGCATTTGCCGGGAAATTGAAGTCAGTTCGTTAATCGCGAAATTTCGTTAAAAGCGAGTTCGTTATAGTTGGACTCCACTGTATAGTAATTTTGATAATACAGTAAAAATTGCTTAAGTCAAAATTGAAGGGACTGAAATTTTATTTTGAGATATCCAGTATTTTGAGTTAAAAAGACTTTTCAACATAGATTATTATACAGCGGAACCTCCCTTATAAGACCTTAAAAAAGCATCCAAAATGAGGTCTTACAAGAGAGGGGCCTTATAAAAGAAGTAATTTTAATACTTACAAAGAAGGACAGTGTCTCAGAGAAGTAGGTCTTATACGGGAGGGAGTCTTATCATGGGAGGTCTTAAAAGGGAGGTTCCACTGTACCGGGACCCACAAATCATTGTGAGTTATCCAGTGTTCTTGAGTTATTATTTTTTTGAGTTATCAGTTCTCCACTGTACATTTTAGAGCGTTTACAGCCTAACACAAAGAACACTGTTCCTCTTGAACAAACCAGGGTGTGGCTGCGAATTGGGATTCGGAATGAGCGGCGTGGGAGCAATGCCACTGTACAGCCCAGAAGATGGGACAGCAAAAAAAAAAAAAACAAAAAAAAAAGAAAAAAGAACACTGTTCCTCTATGAAGCAGATGCAGCGATCCTACGGAGAACTTTCAAAATTGACAGCTACAGGTCTTGAAAAAAATCCACACAGTCTTGTGAAGAAAATGCGTCAAGTAATGTTAACGTCCTCCGACCTGGTGCAGGTACATAATTATGGGACATTTTACATATACAGTGGAACCTCCCTTATACGACGACCTTCAAAAATCATCCAAGATGAGGTCTTATAAGGGAGGGGTCTTATAAGGGAGGCAATTTTAATACTTGCAAAGAAGGGCAATGTCTCAGAAAAGTAGGTCTCGTAGAATAAAATAGGGTGTTATAATGGGAGGTCTTATAAGGGAGGTTCCACTGTATACAGAGTGGGTTGATCCTGGAGGTACTGCAATACCAGGAAAGACCGGAAGAGTCTTCTCACTTTGAAGCAAAAACAAAAATCATTCAATTCAAGGGTGAAAAAGTGTACCAACATTTTAAAAAACCCAGTGTCACTCGAATGAAGAAAAAAAATAGTTTAGAGAGTAAAAATACAATTCAGTTCAATTGAACTGTCGTTATAAATACAAAACACTTTAGAAAAAAACCTCCTTCTTGCACACTTAAACACTTCTTTTTTAAATTTAAAGAAACCTAAATAAAAAAACAAATCCACACTTCTCCATTTTACCTAGAAAAAAACAAGGAAAGAAAATCAAAAATCAAATATCCCATGAAAAAAAATAGAGGACCTCACATTGTCTGGCCTGAAAGTAAACCACAAATACAAGAAGAAAACAACAACAAATCAATTAGTTATCCACATGGGTGTGCCAGTACGTTTGGAAAGTAGGGAAAACTTTTGATTTCAGCCAACTTTTCTCCCGTCAATACAATTAGCAGCACTGGTGCAGCCAACATACATGCATACCCCCAACCTGAGGGAAGGGGAAGGGGAAAGGGAAAGCCGGAGATCTGACGAAACAACAAACAACCCTCTGGCACTGGCACTGGCACCGACTCTGGCACTGACGCTCCCCAACCCCTGATGCTGGAGTTGCGTGATTTGTGTGTGTGTGGGTGTGTGTGTGTTGGGGGGTTGGAGGTGGTGGTGGTGGTGGTGTGGGGGGGGGGGGATGTAGTGTATGAGAGAATGTGTGTGTGTTTGACTTTGAGGAGGGGATGAGGGGTGTGTGTGTGTGCGTTCCGGAGGTGGGATGGGGAGTAGGATGTAATGTGATGCAGTATCAATGTGTGTGTGTGTGTGTGTGTGTGTGTGTGTGTGTGTGTGTGTGTGTGTGTATGTGTGTGTGTATGTGTGTGTGTGTGTGAGTGTGTATGCATGTGTGTGTGCGAGTGTGTGTGTGTGTGTGTGTGTGTGTGTGAGTGTGTGTGTGTGTAAGTGTGTTTGTGTGTTTGTATGTATGCGCACGTGTGTGTGTGTGTGTGTGTGTGTGTGTGTGTGTGTGTGTGTTGTGTGTGTGTGTGTAAATGTGTGTGTGTGTTTGCTTGTGTGCGTGTGTGTGTGTTTGTGTGCGTGTTTGTGTGTAAGACTGCATATGCAAATACATGTGTGTGTGCATGTGTGTGTCTCTATCTGTAATATGCCAGTCTGTCTGTCTCTCTCTGCCTCACTGTCTGTCTGTCTCTCTCTCTCTCTGTCTGTGCGTGTGTGCTTGTGGATGTGCATGCACATGCTTCCAGGACCACTTTTTCCGTTTGCATAGCATACCGACATCCACACCAACACAGACAAGAGAGACACACACATACAGACCAGACCAGACCAAAACAGAAATACCCATCATACTATACTGGAAGTACAACACAATTACTGCTGTTTTCCCTTTCCTTTTTTCATGCTTTAGTTTAACCCTTTGCTTTCATCGCCAATGTCGCATGTTTGCACCACAATGGTTTAACACCCATGTTACTAAAAAGCATCAAAGCACGGCCTGTTATCTGACTTAGACCCTGTTTTCAAAATTATGGGAGGTAAGCTGGAAAGGCCTTAATGTTGTACATGTCACAGAGGAATTCGCAATACAGTAGAACCTCCCTTATAAGACCTCCCATTATAAGACTCCCTCCCATATAAGACCTACTTCTCTGAAACATTGCCCTTCTTTGTAAGTATTAAGATCACCTCCCTTATAAGACCTCATTTTTGGATGTTTTTTTAAGGTCTTATAAGGGAGGTTCCACTGTATTGCAGATATTTTTCTTCTCTAGTCTACCCAGGTAAGCTTAATGGTATTTTTGGGGCAGAAAAATGGCTGGCGGCGAAAGGGTTAAGGCCCCCAGCTACACTGCATACGATTCGATTCACTACGATCCGATTTTGACATTTGTGAGGCATGGTTGACGTGAAATTCTACTGTCTACATAAATCTGATGAAATCCTACTAGTTGTGGTCACTATCATTGTAGTCTCCCGTACACGAATCTGATAAAATCGCTTTTAAAGTCAAAGTTGAAGGGACTGAAATTTTATTTTGAGATAGCCAATACTTTGAGTTAAAAAGACTTTTCAACATAGAGATACTGGGACCCAAAAATTATTGTGAGTTATCCAGTGTTTTTGAGTTACCCGTTTTTTGAGTTATTAGGAATCCACTGTACCTCTATTTTTGTATCAGATATTTTATTTGATCCGTGCGTTGCGCGGTCTACGTGAGTGTAAGTGAACGAGAATAGTAGTTATTTTTAGACGGAAGTATTTCAGGTGAATCGTGGCTCACAGACATTGTCACAGTCGCATCGTATTGGGGTCAGATCGTATGCAGCGTGGTGCCGGCTTTACTTGGATGGAACAAAAGGGGGTCGTCACAATCGCATCGTATTGGGGTCAGATCGTATGCAGTGTGGCGCCGGCTTTACTTGGATAGAACAAAAGGGGGTCATCACAATCGCATCGTATTGGGGTCAGATCGTATGC
>CM065696.1:35775855-35795855 GCA_017654935.2 Phymorhynchus buccinoides
GTTGCATACATGTAAATGTGTACATTCCTTTGTGAGCATGTACATGAGAGAGAGAGAGAGAGAGAGAGAGAGAGAGAGAGAGAGAGAGAGAGAGAGAGAGAGAGAGAGAGAGAGAGAGAGGAGAGAGAGAGAGAGAGAGAGAGAGAGAGAGAGAGAGAGAGAGAGAGAGAGAGAGAGAGAGAGAGAGAGAGAGAGAGAGAGAGAGAGCAAGAGAAACAAACACTAAAAGGAACCCAAAACTATGAAATCATCAACACTACGTCAGTCGAAAAACCCTTTTTTTAATGGTTCACTGCCGAGCAAATTACTTTCGTTTTCTTCTACTTCTTCTACGATCGCTCAGCTTCCTGTCATATGAGCGCAGATGCATCATGCTGCCGCTATGCGCCAAACTAAGCAACAGTTAGGCCCAGCATGTCCGTCTTCGGCTGGAGGAAATCTTTGTAAGTGTTTCTTGAAAAAAAAGGCAGAAGAATGGACCAATAAGGCAGAAAGATAGCAGATGACAGCAAGCAAAGGGAAAAGGCAGTCAAAAAGAGTGACGGATTAGAGGAAATTACAAGCACAGAACTTCCAGAAGGTGGGGGAACTATTTGTACAAAAGATCCCCTGGAATCCCCACAGGAGGACTTTTTGTGAATGCTTTGACTCATTCGCATCGCAATGATTTTGAATGATTAAAAAAACCTCACAAACCACTCCAGCCATACACACAAACAAAACAGACATAAACAAAAAGAGAAACGAAAGAAGAGTACTGTACAGGTTTTTACTTCAGGTTTAGACATGAGGAAGTGGTAGATCACTTTTTTTTTTAATACATAGACTTTAACCTTCTTGCATTTATTCCGCCCCAAACCGCCCAGCCAGAAGTTGCCTCTGTGTATTCAAACCGCCCTGAACCGCCCGTAGCTTGGCCCCATTCTGAGACCCCGTCTGATAGCATTTTTATCACGTACTAAGTTCTGGCTTGTTTTACACACACTGTGATGGAGCTTCTCACTGGCAGTGATGTGATAGTAACTGTATGGCGCTCTGTGTGCTTCAGAAGACAGGTTTTCCTGAAAATGTGTGAAAAAAATCTGAACACTAAAAGAAGTTTTTCTGTAACAAATGCGAATGCAAGAGGGTTAAATAGAAAAAACTCTACAGCAATTAGTTTCCCCAATTCAAACCACTACAAATGCATAGTAAGAGGCAAAAGTGTGGTCTAAGGGAGATAAGTGAGTTTATAAGTGACCAAAGTGTGGTGTGTCCACAGATTTACTTCCCTTGAAACAATTTCATCAAATTGACAGCTTTATATTAATTCTGGCCATATATAGGTGGAACGACTTGAATGAGTTAATGAAAACAATAAACCGATCGATTGACGGATTGTACTTTGCACAAGGTTCTACAATTTGAAAGACGAATAAAACTGCCACGCTTAATTTGCACACACAATGACACCCATCAATTCACACACACACAGACACACACACACGCACACACACGCACACACACACGCACGCACACACGCATGTACACACACACTCACACAGACACACTTGTGACTACGCAATTCAACGAAACATTTGCCTTCGTTTTAACTCATTCAAGTCGTTCCGGCCATGTTTGTGCGCAATCAACAGATAGCTGTCAAGTTGATGCATTTGCTTCAAGGGAAGTAAATCTGTGTGCACACCATACCTTGGTCACTTCTAAACTCGCTTCGCTCCCTTTAGACCCCAATTTTCCTTCTGACTTTGCCTTTGTAGTGGTTCGTTGTGGGGGAAACCAATCAGTGTAGAGAGTTTTTGTATATAAAGTCTATATATAAGAGGAAAGTTTATTGGTGTGGTTGTTTTTTCTTCTTCAATTCTTGTACGTTTATAAAGTCTATAATATATAAAAAATAAATGTGATCTACCACTTCCCTATGTCTAAACCTGAAGTAAAAACACGTAGTCTTCTTTCACTTCTCCTTTTGTTTATGTCTGTTTTGTTTGTGTGTATGGCTGGAGTGATTTGTGAGTTTTTTTTAATAATCGTTGCGATGCGAATGAGTTAAACAGAAGCACGCTATCAGTTGGTGTTCTTTCTCCACATTTTAATTCTTATTTCATTTTCTGCACTTTTGGTCCTAAAAGAGCTTTGAAGTGATAATGTGGGTCTGTGTGTTTTTGTCTTATGTTGTTTTTGTCTATCATGTGCTCCGCGTAGCATGGGTATGCTGTGAAACTGAAAGGGGAGAGAGAGAGAGAGAGAGAGAGTGAGTGGGGGTGCACAGCTAGGCACAAAGTACATGAGAGAGAGAGCAGAGAGAGAGAGAGAGAGAGAGAGAGAGAGAGAGAGAGAGAGAGAGAGAGAGGGGGGTGAGAGAGAGAGAGAGAGAGAGAGAGAGAGAGAGAGAGAGAGAGAGAGAGAGAGAGAGAGAGAGAGAGAGAGAGAGGAGAGACACAGAGAGAGGGAGAGAGAGAGAGAGAGAGAGAGAGAGAGAGAGAGAGAGAGAGAGAGAGAGAGAGAGAGAGAGAGGGGGGGGGAGAGAGAGAGAGAGAGAGAGAGAGAGAGAGAGAGAGAGAGAGAGAGAGAGAGAGAGAGAGAGAGAGAGAGAGAGAGAGAGAGAGATATGAAAAGAACTGAACAGGGAAGGAGGGAGAAAGAGACAAAGAGGCTCAGAGTGAGAGAAAGCGGGAGACAGATAAACAGAAAATCGCAGACAAGATTTATGATTGTGCGTTGATGCACAGACTACAGTGCATGCAATTATGACAATCTGGCAAAAGCCTCTGGATGTAAAAGCATTGCAGGTGTCAAGTCAAAAGTCAAAGTCAAAGAAAATTCTTTATCGTCTCGTTAAGAGAAATTACAATGTGGTCTCATACAAGCACAACACAAACAAGGAAACACGTATTCATGCATTAAAAATGAAAACAAAGCTAAGAAAAAGAAAGGACAGTGTGTGTGTGTGTGTGCGTGTGCACATGTGTTTGTGTGTGCGTGTGCGTGCAAGCGTTCAAATATATATATGTGTGTGTGTGTGTGTGTGTGTGTGTGTGTGTGTGTTGTTTTGCTTTGTTTAATTTAACGTCTTTTCACTTGAAGTGCTTTTAGACGACTATGATATTATAGATGATATTGAAATCAGACTGATATTATTGTATAAATTAAAACATAACAAAAACCTAATTCAATGAACAAAAACAACAACGAAAACTTACTCTGTTAAAGAAAAAAAGAAGAAGAAATGTGTGTGTGTGTGCTTGTGTCCGTTTGTGTGTGTGCAAATGATCATACATGTGTGTGCTTGCATGCGTGTGTGTATGTCTGCATGCATGCATGCATCGTGTGTGCGTGCACATGTTTGTCCGTGTGCAGTTGCAGCAATTCCCGTCAATCTTCGCCCAGGCTCAAACTCGTCACAATCCCCTAATCTAATGCTCCATCAGTAAAATGAACAGGGCTTTTAATTGCTGCCAGTGAAGTCGACAATGTAATCCTTCCACCCCACATACTCACATTAGGTACTACAGTGGAACCTCCCTTATAAGACCTCCCATTATAAGACCCCCTCCCACATAAGAACTACTTCTCTGAGACATTGCCCTTCTTTGTAAGTATTAAAATTACCTCCCTTATAAGACCATCCCTTGTAAGACCTCATTTTGGATGATTTGTGAAGGTCTTATAAGGGAGGTTCCACTGTATCAATTTCACTGGCTAAGGGAGAAAGGTGGCAGAGTGGTTAAGACGTTCACCTGTCAAATGTAGTGTGTGAATGCAGCGCGAGTGACCCGGGTTCGAATCCCGGCCTCGCCCTTTCTTTGTAGTTCGACAGGAAAATCGAACTGAACGTCCAGTCCTTCGGATGGGGACTTAAAGCTACTCTGACCCGTGCGCTTTACGCACGCAAAAATCCCACGGCAGTTGAAAGTCGGTAATTTCTGCAAATGGCGTGTCTTGGATGTCAAACATCAAACGATCGTAACATCAAAACTAGCAAACATACTTGAATTCCTATTGAGCCTACAAGCTCTTGGTATGCCAATATGCAAGAGCAAAATTCACAAAATTAAAACCCCCAAATTGATCTGGTTTTTTTTAACAAGCATGATGAACATTTGCATATGATGAACATTTGCATATTTGGATTGTTTAACCGTTACTTCCTTCTTTAGGGCAGACAAAGAATTTGCACGATCCGGTCAAAACACCCTTCTTGTTGACCATCTGACGCCATCTTTGAAAGACAGGAAGTGACATCAGACAATTGAAGGCTTTGTAATGGATGCCATCCACATGCTTGGCAGTTTCTTCTTCTTCTTCTGCGCTCCCAGGCCAAAAGGCTGTAATGGGTAAAGAATGCATGCGTCCGTTTTCAGTTTTCACTGGTCTCCCTGCTGCATACAGCTGACACATTCCGATTTCGGAGGAGCTCAAAAGAGAAAAATTGGAAGATTTTTTTTTTTAAAGGCAGGAGAATGGGCCAATAAGTCAGAAAGATAGTAGATGACAGAAAGCAAAGGGAAAAGGCAGAGTCAAAGGGTGGCAGATTAGAGGAAGTTACAAGAACAGAACTTCCAGAAGGAGGGGGAACTATTTTTACGATAGAACCCCCACCCCCCACCCCGGTATCCTCAATGGGGAGGCTTGTCAGTTTTCAAATTTCACTATGGCAATTGTCAATTTATAAGAACGGGCGGCAGAAAATCGTATTTTCTGAACTCCGCGACCGACTTTATTTTCCTTGAAAAAAATATGGGTATATGGGTAGGCATCTCCGTAATACAGAACTCATAAATTCAACAAGAACGCTACGGAACCATAGGGAAAAAAGTATTGTGGTACTCACTGACTCCGGTGAGCATCACGCCGGGGTCGTCCATGTCCACCCTGTAGGTGTTCCTCAGGGAGCGGGCGTCGCGCTCCATGTCATTCCACGCTTCGTCGCTGAAATCGACCGACATGGCGTCCTCATCTTCTCCTTCTCTTGCCGTCTTTGTCTCCGAACAACCTGCAATCAACACGGGCAACACAAGAGTCTTCAGTTCAAACACTCTCTATAATTCTTTCTCTTCATTTTTGTTTTCTCAGGGACTGGGCTCCATGTCATTCCACGCTTCATCGCTGAAATCGACTGACATGGTGGTGTCCTCATCGTCTCCTTCTCTTGCTGCCTTTGTCTCCGAACAACCTGCAATCAACACGGGCGAGAAAGAAATCTTCAGTTCAAACACTCTCTATAATTCCTTATTTCCTCAGGGAGCGCACGTCGCGCTCCATCACGCCAGCCCTCATCGCTGTAATCGACGGACATGGCGTCCTCATCTTCTCTTCTCTTGCTGCCTTTGTCTCCAAACAACCTGCAATCAACATGGGCGAGAAAGAAATCTTCAGTTCAAACACTCTCTATAATTCCTTATTTCCTCAGGGAGCGCACGTCGCGCTCCATCACGCCAGCCCTCATCGCTGTAATCGACGGACATGGCGTCCTCATCGTCTCCTTCTCTTGCCGTCTTTGTCTCCAAACAACCTGCGGTCAACATGGGCCACACAACAGATTTCAGTTCAAAACACCCTCTACAATTCCTTCCGTCTCTTAATCCTTATTTCCTCAGGGAGCGGGTGTCATGCTCCATCATACTACCCCTCATCGCTGTATTCCAACATGACGTCAGCATCATTCATCTTCTTCTCTAGCCGCTGCCTTCTTCTTCAAGTCTGCAATCTACAATCTACATGGGCAACACAGCAGTCTTCAGTTCATACCACCCCTCATCGCCATGCATAGAAATGACACTGTAATCATCCTCTTCTCTAGCCGCTGCCTTCTTCTTCAAGTCTGCCATCAACATGGGTGACACAGCAGTCTTCAGTTCATACCACCCCTCATCGCCATGCATAGAAATGACACTGTAATCATCCTCTTCTCTAGCCGCTGCCTTCTTCTTCAAGTCTGCCATCAACATGGGTGACACAGCAGTCTTCAGTTCATACCACCCCTCATCGCCATGCATAGAAATGACACTGTAATCATCCTCTTCTCTAGCCGCTGCCTTCTTCTTCAAGTCTGCCATCAACATGGGTGACACAGCAGTCTTCAGTTCATACCACCCCTCATCGCCATACATAGAAATGACACTGTAATCATCCTCTTCTCTAGCCACTGCCTTCTTCTTCAAGTCTGCAATCAACATGGGCAACACAGCAGTCTTCAGTTCATACCACCCCTCATCGCCATGCATAGAAATGACTCTGTAATCATCCTCTTCTCTAGCCACTGCCTTCTTCTTCAAGTCTGCAATCAACATGGGCGACACAGCAGTCTTCAGTTCATACCACCCCTCATCGCCATACATAGAAATGACTCTGTAATCATCCTCTTCTCTAGCCACTGCCTTCTTCTTCAAGTCTGCAATCTACATGGGCGACACAGCAGTCTTCAGTTCATACCACCCCTCATTGCCATACATAGAAATGACTCTGTAATCATCCTCTTCTCTTGCCACTGCCTTCTTAACTTCTTCAAGTCTGCAATCAACATGGGCAACACAGCAGTCTTCAGTTCATACCACCCCTCATCGCCATACATAGAAATGACACTGTAATCATCCTCTTCTCTTGCCACTGCCTTCTTAACTTCTTCAAGTCTGCAATCAACATGGGCAACACAGCAGTCTTCAGTTCATACCACCCCTCATCGCCATGCATAGAAATGACTCTGTAATCATCCTCTTCTCTAGCCACTGCCTTCTTCTTCAAGTCTGCAATCAACATGGGCAACACAGCAGTCTTCAGTTCATACCACCCCTCATCGCCATGCATAGAAATGACTCTGTAATCATCCTCTTCTCTAGCCACTGCCTTCTTCTTCAAGTCTGCAATCAACATGGGCAACACAGCAGTCTTCAGTTCATACCACCCCTCATCGCCATGCATAGAAATGACTCTGTAATCATCCTCTTCTCTAGCCACTGCCTTCTTCTTCAAGTCTGCAATCAACATGGGCAACACAGCAGTCTTCAGTTCATACCACCCCTCATCGCCATGCATAGAAATGACTCTGTAATCATCCTCTTCTCTAGCCACTGCCTTCTTCTTCAAGTCTGCAATCAACATGGGCAACACAGCAGTCTTCAGTTCATACCACCCCTCATCGCCATACATAGAAATGACTCTGTAATCATCCTCTTCTCTAGCCACTGCCTTCTTCTTCAAGTCTGCAATCAACATGGGCAACACAGCAGTCTTCAGTTCATACCACCCCTCATCGCCATACATAGAAATGACTCTGTAATCATCCTCTTCTCTAGCCACTGCCTTCTTCTTCAAGTCTGCAATCTACATGGGCGACACAGCAGTCTTCAGTTCATACCACCCCTCATTGCCATACATAGAAATGACTCTGTAATCATCCTCTTCTCTTGCCACTGCCTTCTTAACTTCTTCAAGTCTGCAATCAACATGGGCAACACAGCAGTCTTCAGTTCATACCACCCCTCATCGCCATACATAGAAATGACACTGTAATCATCCTCTTCTCTTGCCACTGCCTTCTTAACTTCTTCAAGTCTGCAATCAACATGGGCAACACAGCAGTCTTCAGTTCATACCACCCCTCATCGCCATGCATAGAAATGACTCTGTAATCATCCTCTTCTCTAGCCACTGCCTTCTTCTTCAAGTCTGCAATCAACATGGGCAACACAGCAGTCTTCAGTTCATACCACCCCTCATCGCCATACATAGAAATGACTCTGTAATCATCCTCTTCTCTAGCCACTGCCTTCTTCTTCAAGTCTGCAATCAACATGGGCAACACAGCAGTCTTCAGTTCATACCACCCCTCATCGCCATACATAGAAATGACTCTGTAATCATCCTCTTCTCTTGCCACTGCCTTCTTAACTTCTTCAAGTCTGCAATCAACATGGGCAACACAGCAGTCTTCAGTTCATACCACCCCTCATCGCCATACATAGAAATGACACTGTAATCATCCTCTTCTCTTGCCACTGCCTTCTTAACTTCTTCAAGTCTGCAATCAACATGGGCAACACAGCAGTCTTCAGTTCATACCACCCCTCATCGCCATACATAGAAATGACTCTGTAATCATCCTCTTCTCTAGCCACTGCCTTTTTCTTCAAGTCTGTAATCTACATGGGTGACACAGCAGTCTTCAGTTCATACCACCCCTCATCGCCATGCATAGAAATGACTCTGTAATCATCCTCTTCTCTAGCCACTGCCTTTTTCTTCAAGTCTGTAATCTACATGGGTGACACAGCAGTCTTCAGTTCATACCACCCCTCATTGCCATATATAGAAATGACTCCTCTTGCCGCTGCCTTCTTAACTTCTTCAAGTCTGCAATCAACATGGGCAACACAACAGTCTTCAGTTCATACTACCCCTCATCGCCATACATAGAAATGACACTGTAATCATCCTCTTCTCTAGCCACTGCCTTCTTCTTCAAGTCTGCAATCAACATGGGCGACACAGCAGTCTTCAGTTCATACCACCCCTCATCGCCATATATAGAAATGACACTCTAATCATCCTCTTCTCTAGCCGCTGCCTTCTTCTTCAAGTCTGCCATCAACATGGGTGACACAGCAGTCTTCAGTTCATACCACCCCTCATCGCCATATATAGAAATGACACTCTAATCATCCTCTTCTCTAGCCGCTGCCTTCTTCTTCAAGTCTGCAATCAACATGGGTGACACAGCAGTCTTCAGTTCATACCACCCCTCATCGCCATACATAGAAATGACACTGTAATCATCCTCTTCTCTAGCCGCTGCCTTCTTCTTCAAGTCTGCAATCAACATGGGCGACACAGCAGTCTTCAGTTCATACCACCCCTCATCGCCATACATAGAAATGACACTGTAATCATCCTCTTCTCTAGCCACTGCCTTCTTCTTCAAGTCTGCAATCTACATGGGCGACACAGCAGTCTTCAGTTCATACCACCCCTCATCGCCATACATAGAAATGACACTGTAATCATCCTCTTCTCTAGCCGCTGCCTTCTTCTACAAGTCTGTAATCTACATGGGTGACACAGCAGTCTTCAGTTCATACCACCCCTCATCGCCATACATAGAAATGACACTGTAATCATCCTCTTCTCTAGCCGCTGCCTTCTTCTACAAGTCTGTAATCTACATGGGTGACACAGCAGTCTTCAGTTCATACCACCCCTCATCGCCATACATAGAAATGACACTGTAATCATCCTCTTCTCTAGCCGCTGCCTTCTTCTACAAGTCTGTAATCTACATGGGTGACACAGCAGTCTTCAGTTCATACCACCCCTCATCGCCATACATAGAAATGACACTGTAATCATCCTCTTCTCTAGCCGCTGCCTTCTTCTACAAGTCTGTAATCTACATGGGTGACACAGCAGTCTTCAGTTCATACCACCCCTCATTGCCATACATAGAAATGACTCTGTAATCATCCTCTTCTCTTGCCACTGCCTTCTTAACTTCTTCAAGTCTGCAATCAACATGGGCAACACAACAGTCTTCAGTTCATACTACCCCTCATCGCCATACATAGAAATGACACTGTAATCATCCTCTTCTCTTGCCGCAGCCTTCTTCTTCAAGTCTGCAAAAAATATGGGCGACACAGCAGTCTTCAGTTCATACCACCCCTCATCGCCATACATAGAAATGACACTCTAATCATCCTCTTCTCTTGCCGCTGCCTTCTTCTTCAAGTCTGTAATCTACATGGGTGACACAATCCAAGAGTCTTCAGTTCAGAGTTAGTCTTTAATTCATTCTCTGCCTTATCCCGTTACTCCGGATAAATAATATTTTCTTTGTTTGTTTGTTCATTCTCTGGCAATAATAGACCATTTGCCGCGGGCGGGCGACCTTGAACTTCAATTAACTCATACAAGTCCACATATGTCCAGAATTAATAGGTAACTGAGGAATTTGATGCATTTGCTTCAAGGGAAGTAAATCTGTGTGCACACAATACCTTGGTCACTTCTAAACTCACTTCGCTCCCTTAGACTACAATTTTGCCTCTGACTTTGCTGTTGTAGTGGTTTGTTGTGGGGTAACCAATCGGTGTAGAGCGTTTTCCTATATAAAGTCCATATATACTTTTTTTTATATATATAAAAAAAAGTCTGATCCACTACTTCCCTATGTCTAAACCTGAAGCAAAAACCTGTACTCTTCTTTCATTTCTCCTTTTGTTTATGTCTGTTTTGTTTGTGTGTATGGCTGGAGTGACTTGCGAGGTTTTTTTAATAATTCAAAATCGTTGCGATGCGAATGAGTTAAGACTTTGTTTTATAAGAGAGTTAACGCAACTAGCAGCAAAACGTTTGGGGCAAAGGTGCAGCTTAGTCTACAGTACGGCCGCCTGTGCAAACGCCCTACTGAAAGAAACACCCAAATGGTTCTCTTCTGCAACACAGCAACAGCGCTCCCCAAGGTACTGTCCTCTCACCTGTTCTGTTCACCCTGTACACAAATGACTGTCGAGGTACTGAAAATATTCCCATCATTAAATATTCTGACGATTCTGCTATTCAAGATCTTTCTAATTCTGACTCTCAATATTTTGATGAAATAGCCAAATTCTCCCTCTGGTGCAAAGAAAATTATCTGGATCTTAATGTTGTAAAAACGAAAGAAATGTTGGTTGATTTTAGAAAGGATCCGCTGCCTGTTCCAAGTGTGGTCATTGATGGTCAAGCTGTGGACAGAGTTACTGAATATAAATATTTAGGAACCATTTTAGACAACAAACTGACTTTTAATAAAAACACAGAGTGCATTCACAAGAAATGCCAATCAAGAATGTTTATTTTACAGAGACTTAGGAACATTGGCATTGATTCTGGTATTTTACACACATATTATCGCTCTTGCATTGAGTCCTTACTCACTGTGTCTTTTATTTGTTGGTTCGGGAGTTTGAATGTGGGGAGCAAGAAAGTGTTGAACGATGTAGTGAATGTGTGCAGCAAGGTTGTTGGGATGAGAGAGACTGGAATGCAAGAGTTGTATGAAAGACGCGCAAAGCAAAAGGCCAGGCAGATTGCAATTGATACTTCTCATGTTTTAAACAAACACTATGATCTTTTACCATCAGGACGCCGCTACAGAACTTTTAAACTGAAATCCAGGGCCCAGAAATCTTTTATCCCTTCCTCTATCCATTTCTTAAACCCATCATGACTCTCAAAATTGTTGGCTCTTACTGATCGCCAGCATGTGTGTTTAAGTAAAGTGTGAGTGTATGGGAGGGGGGGGGGGGGGGGGGGACGAAATAGAGTGTGTACCCTGAAGGCGTGCAATACGTTTATGACTGTGATTTTGGTCTTTGTTCATTTAGGTATCATACATTTCTTTGCATTTTAAATTGTGCTTGTAAATATGATAATGCATGTGTGCTCTATACCTTTAATCTTCTATGCCATATTATAACCGTTCAATGTATTTTATTGTATGTTTAATGTCAATGTCTATGTTATAATCGTGGCACCTGGACGCAATTTCTCTTTTCAGAGATAATAAAGATGTTTTGATTTGATTTGATTTGATCACTTACGGCGAGGTGCGGACCATCATCAGGACCGGTGTGGTGTTCTCAAAGTGGATTTGTTCTCAAACCGTCTGCGCATGTGCGAAGAGTTAGGGTAGTAGGGATAGGTTTAGGGTTAGGATTAGGGATAGGGTTAGGGTCAGTTTAGTGTCGAATACACAAAAGTTAAAATGTGATGGTACGTCATGATCGATTTCGCACATGTATGCGCAGACATGTTGAGAACAAATCTAATTTAAGAATGCTACACCCTCACAATGCCAAAGACGTCCAAGGATGATTAACCCTTTCGCCGCCAAAGTCGCATTTTAGCACCACAGTGATTTAACACCTATGTCACTAAAAGGCATCAAATTGGGGTCTATTATCCAAAGACCCTACTGTCTTAGTTTTGGGAAGTAAGGATAGACCTTATTTCATATATGTCACAGAAGAATCCCCAATACTGCAGATGGATTTTGTTCTCTATCCAGGTAAATGTAATGGAAATTTTGGGCTGAAATATGGCTGGCGGTGAAAGGGTTAAGGTCTGTGTGCACGTTAACATTAGTCGCAAAACATCTGTTTCCCCATGGCAACACAGTGTTACTGTTAGGCCACTCGTAATATGACTTACAACTCACTGTGTTGCCACGGAGAAATAGAGATATTTTGTGAACGAGGTTAACATGTACAGAGATCTTTACCAGTTGTTGACGAGAGAGCAGCAAAGTGTCCTGGTGAGGCTCTGCACCGGGCACAACAAAGGCCGGGTTCACGTTAGACGCGTAAGTTCCGTACGGAAAACCCTAAATAAGTGGAAGAAAGAAGGATAAAAGTTTACGCATATAAGGGAAATTCGGACACGTGCGCAAATCTTTTCTCTTGTTTGCTTTACTTATTTATGGAGTGCGCACAGGTTTCCGCACGGAATTTCCGCTTATGTGTGTACACGGCCTAAACAGTCATACATGTTCCACAAAGCTCACACTGGTGCCTTCTCCAACCTGTCCCTGCGGACAGGAAGAACAGACTGCGGAACATGTGCTCCAAAGATGCCCCCTACATAGTGGAAAGAAGTGTGGCCAGCAGAAATGTCCTTAAGAACGACACTCTACAGCAGCCAACAAGAGCTGGAAAAACCTGTCACTGTTTGTGTCAAGATCTGGCTTGGTCGTGTGGACCAGGTGCACGCCAAGCAGAAGAAGATTGTCTTCTGCAAGCCGGAAAAAACTGTCACTATCATTTGTGTCAAGATCTGGCTTGGTCGCGTGGACCAGGTGCACGCCAAGCAGAAGAAGATTGTCTTCTGCAAGCCGGAAAAAAATGTCACTATCATTTGTGTCAAGATCTGGCTTGGTCGCGTGGACCAGGTGCATGCCAAGCAGAAGAAGATTGTCTTCTGCAAGCTGGAAAAAAACTGTCACTATAATTTGTGTCAAGATCTGGCTTGGTCGCGTGGACCAGGTGCACGCCAAGCAGAAGAAGATTGTCTTCTGCAAGCCGGAAAAAACTGTCACTATAATTTGTGTCAAGATCTGGCTTGGTCGTGTGGACCAGGTGCACGCCAAGCAGAAGAAGATTGTCTTCTGCAAGCCGGAAAAACCTGTCACTGTTTGTGTCAAGATCTGGCTTGGTCGCGTGGACCAGGTGCACGCCAAGCAGAAGAAGATTGTCTTCTGCAAGCCGGAAAAACCTGTCACTGTTTGTGTCAAGATCTGGCTTGGTCGCGTGGACCAGGTGCACGCCAAGCAGAAGAAGATTGTCTTCTGCAAGCCGGAAAAAACTGTCACTGTTTGTGTCAAGATCTGGCTTGGTCGCGTGGACCAGGTGCACGCCAAGCAGAAGAAGATTGTCTTCTGCAAGCCGGAAAAAACTGTCACTGTTTGTGTCAAGATCTGGCTTGGTCGCGTGGATCAGGTGCACGCCAAGCAGAAGAAGATAGTCTTCTGCAATTTAGAGCTTGGTCTCAGGACTGTTTTCTGAACTGTAATTTTTCAAATTAACCCTTTTGCCACTAGCCATTTTTCAGCCCAAAACCCCCATTAAACTAAACTGGGTAGAGGAAAAAAATGATTTGTAACTTTGGGAATTCCTCTGTGATATGCATAACATTAGGCCTATCCCTACCTCCCAAAATCAAGAAAATAGGGTCTTCGGATTAACAGGCCCTGAAGATGCCTTTTAGTGACATGGGTGTGGTGCATAAATGCGACATTGGCGGTGAAAAGGTTAATGATATTATACAGATGGACAATATCTCTCTTTTTCTCTCTATCTTTCACGCACACACACACACACAGACGCGCGTGCAAACGCACAAACATGCTTGAAATGTATGGACAAGAAAGGAAGTATACTTAACCCTTTCACCGCCAGCCACATTTCAGCCAAAAATGTCCATTAAATGTACCTGGGTAGAGAACAAAATCCATCTGCAGTATTGGGGATTCTTCTGTGACAGATATAAAATAAGGTCTATCCTTACTTCCCAACACTAAGACATTAGGGTCTTTGGATAATAGACCCCAATTTGATGCCGTTTTGTGACATAGGTGTTAAATCACTGTGGTGCTAAAATGCGACTTTGGCGGTGAAAGGGTTAAAGTGCAAACTGAACAAAACTCCACAGCATCAAGGATCTTTACCAATTGTTTCCCCCTAAATCAAATCTATCTGTATTAGCATAACAACAAATATTTTTAAAGAAAAGCGACCCCACCATGGCTCTTCAACTTCAAGCCTGAATTTCATGGTGGCCTAGGTTATACTAAAGCTGATTCCCGTACACATTGCATAAAATCTCTCATTTGCCATGGCAGCCCAGTGGATATTATCTAGCCCACATTCTTATTCTTATTCTTCATCAATCGCTCAGAAGGCTTCCTGTCATATGAGCGCAGATGCATAATGCTGCCCAGCGAGTCTGTTTTCAGCTGGGGAAAATCTTTGTAAGTTTCCAGAACAAAGGCAGGAGAATGGACCAGTAAGGCAGAAAGGTAGTAGATGACTGTAAGCAAAGAGAAAAGGCAGCGAGAATGGTAGATTTTTTTTATTAATCTTACTATCTATATAATTAAATACTTACCAACACTCAAAACAATAGCATACATATTTATTGGCTGGAAAAAACCTAAAGCGTTAACGCTTAGTTACCAAAGAAACAAAGAGTAAATCACTCTAGTATGATTAGATTGACAGATTAGGGGAAGCTACAAGCACAGAACTTCCAGAAGGTGGGGGAACTGTTTGTACACCCACCCCTCTCCCCATGGGGTGTAGCCCACATTCAATCAGCAGGTTGGAAACTATAAACAACCATATTGTTTTAACTATAAAGCACACCCCCTAAATTTTACACACAATTCAGATGTTGTTACTATATTTTCTTACTATTATATTAGTCATATTTATTTTATATAAGGTACATGGGTTTCAGTTTTGGGGGAAACAAATATTGCCTTATAGTCGGAAACATACAGTAGCAAGACAAACTTTTTTCTTTTTTTTCCCCTTGCAAAGAAGGTTCTCTTTTCTCCAATGATTTGCACATTACAAAAATTAATGCAAACATCATCAATAAGTATGAATAGCTTATTAACAATCCAACTATGCCATAACATCGAAAATTGAGCAAATAGGCATAGTGTTTACATATGCATACAACTTCATCTTTTTCATGTACAAACATAATACCTACAAACTTGATAGATCGACTTAACTAAGATCGACTTAACTAAAAATATGTCAGGCAGAGACCACCATTTATTTTCCTTAACAGTTTAAACACTATTAATGATTAAAGACAGCTTATTTTGAAGTTATTTGTGTCGGGATGACTCACTAAACTCTTGTAATTTTAAAGGGGCACCCTGACGGATAAAGTTTTTTTTACAAGAAATACGTCGAGATCACCAGGAAAACACCCTTTACAGAGATCGCAACACTCACTTTGCTCTGGTTTCCTAGAAATCAAACCGTCAAATCAGAGGTGCTGGAAGTCAAATTCTTTCAAAGATGTGCCTTCTCTTTTCTAATGGCCGCCTGAGTCGCTTAGACCAAATCACGAAATTTCCACAATACAAGCCTTTTTATTTACAGTTTACCAAAAGGAGTTTCGATCACAACAAAGGAAATAGTTCCAATTTTTTTTTTACTGCACTGCAAAGAAGAAAAAGCTTCAACCACTCTGAAAGTCTTCCACCCACCCCGTCCAAAATGGCTTCTCTCTCCGGCAACTCCGCCAAGGAGGAATCGCCGTTTTGACGGTTTGATTTCTAGGAAACCAGAGCAAAGTGAATGTTCCGATCCTTGAAAAGGCTGTCTTTCTGGTGATCTCGACGTGTTTCTTGCAAAAACCGATCCGTCAGGGTGTCCCTTTAAAATATTTCATTTCATACTCGTCTTTTGAGGGTTGTGTGTGCACACATGTGTGTGTGTGTCTGTGTCTGTGTGCGTGTCTGTGTGTCTGTCTGCGTGCGTACGTTGTGTGTGAGGGTGTTGGTGTATGTGGTCAGTCCATGCGGCTCGGTTGCTGTGGCTTACCGAATGGGGTTCATAATTATGTGTGTTTGTGTGTGTGTGCGTGTGCGTGTGCGTGTGTGTGTATGTGTGTGTGTGTGAGAGAGAGAGTTGCTTTGTATATATGCGCTGTTGCTGGTTGGTGTCACTCTTGAATGCTGTTTTTGTTGTCTGTTGATGAATAATTGATTGTAAAGCGCTTTGGGCTCATCTGAGGTAAAGCGCCATATAAATGTACTATTATTATTATTATTTTGACAGTCTTTTTTTTGGGTGCAATAAAACTAGTACCTCTCTTAGAACCTGCAGGGTGGGAGTGCAGCCCTGTGTGACGAGGTAATGGGTTAAAAGGCTAAGTCTCTAGGGAAGACTTTAGAAAATTTGCCTTTAGCCCACTTCTCTAGGGTATGGGAGATGAGCAACTTTCCCGGCCCCTTTTCATCTAATAAATTTATATTTGTGCCCGAGTTCTGGCTCGTCAGATGGTTGTAAGAAATACAAGTGGTTGAATTGCTCTAAATGGCAGACAGAGAGAAGTAGGGTTTTACATGAAATTACAAGACTCCCACTTTCATCAGTCTGACCAAAGGGTTCAGGATTATTTGACACTTGTATTTTATTTACTCCCAAAATCTGCATAAGATTATGCAACAATAATAATAAAGCAGCTCAATGGCGCCAAAACAAAATATGGATAAAACACAATGAAATCCGAAAGGATTCACAAGACTTTTGTCTTTCTATAAGGTTCGCCCCATGCCGGAAGGGTTACTAATTATATTCGGTGTCCGTAGGAAAGTTCAAATGATTGGCGCAGTCAGGTAGACTTAGCTGTTTGAAGTTCTGGGCTTGCTCGTCAGGTGAGAGTAGCTCCCAGTCGTTCCTATTACGGCTTCGCGGGATGGCACGGTTCAGGCGTGGTCTCCTCGCGGATTCTGGGTGCGGGTTGTCTTGGCGACGGACCCGTCTTGGTGCTTGGTGGAGTCCGGGATGATCCTCCGGCCCACGATGCCCTGCTGATAATCACAGGAGAAGGTGGATGTAGATCTCTATGGCTTAGAGACAAGGGGCTTCAGTCGGCAGGGAATTAGTGAATCCCAACCGGCTTGAAGGCTTCCCTTGTACAATAGCACTACATGTAGTTAATAAATAAACTGAATTTCAGTTAACAAACTGAGATCAGTAAAACATAAAAGGTGATCAAGACATCATCACTCTCCATCCAACACCTGGAAAGGAATGGTATCATAAAGTGCAAGATTGCGGCCCATAGGTTTCCTACTAAAAATAGACAAATGGGTTAGTAGGCATAAACTCCGGTTCTGGTACCAAAAGTGTTCAAGTCAAAAACACACACACACAAATAATCAGTGCACATAAATAGAATAGAATGTTTACCACTTCTTTTCTATAACATATCTATCTACTCCTTATTCATCATTGAACATAGGATCTAGATCAAAACTAGAGTCAAACAAACCAGATCTCAATCACCTGCCATCAATAATACTTACTAGTGGGCTTATGATGACTGGTTGTGAGTGTTGCTCTAGCTACGTTTCAGCATCTTGTGTGACAACTTTTTCTCACCACTCCAATTATAGCCTTCACTTTCAAACAATGAAAGCCTGCTATTGGTGTATTACAGTCCACACGTCACAAGATTGCTGTTCTAAATGTACCGAACAATCACGCGCCTATTCCATCCTTATCACATTCCGGACATTCCTAACCTTGTGATTCAAAAGGAAAAACCGTGTTCAAAGGGAGATAACCTCGGTTGTCACTTTCTTGTGATGAGACGGTAGAAAGGGGGGGGGGGGTGAAGGGAGATAACCTCGGTAGGGGTTACATGCCGACCGGGAGAAAGAGATAACGCCCTTCCGCGGCGTTCGTTTGAAGCAGCCGGGCAATTAACGTGGCGGCTGGACAGAGAAATGAAAAGGCGAGGGGGGGGAGGGGAGAAGGGGGGGGGGGGGGGGTTGTAGATAAGAAATAAAGAAAGTGGGTCGCGCGGGACACTTACGTCACAGAGGCCCCCCGAAGAAAAGATTCTGGTACCGGAATCTTCCTGTGGAACGCCGACTCCACTTTCGACTTGGGCGACAGGGACAAATTAGTGGGGAGACTGGGTCGGCTGGAATGGTGGAACATCTGGTCGCAACACAGAGTTCAAAGGAGCAGGTGGGTTAGAGATCAGTGGAATGGATTCCGACTGAGGTTGGTGCGGCAATCCTGTGTTGAGTTGTCCCAAGGTTGATTGCAGAATAGCAAACACCTCTTGCCTGAGTTTCCCCTTTAGCCTGGATTCATCATTGCTGATGATGTGGTTTGGTAGGCCGATTCGGGCGAAAATGGCTTTGAGTGCCGCAGCTATCTGACTAGCATCAAGTGAGGAGATTGGGGCGGCATCGCACTGCATGGTACATATGTCGACCACGGTGACTATGTACCGGAATTTCTTCTTCCGTTGAGGTAGAGGCCCGACCAAGTCGACTGCCACTCGCTGAAAGGGAGGGGTAGGTGACGGCTGTATGTGCGGCGGCCTGTCCCGATAGTACCTTCGGTGGGTGTTTGCGGGTACAGTGCTGCCTTTCACCTGAGGTACCTGTGGCGAGTGGTCTTGGGTCGTTAGGCGGACATTCCTTGGGAAGGATTTTCCAAGTTGTGGCGGACTTGGGGACTTGGGACAATCTGGATTTGCTCGCGCGGCAATTTGGTTTGCCGCGTTGAGAGGTTTCTTCCCTGCTGAGGGAGATTTGCTCTTTGGGAAGGAGGGAGGGAGTTGGTTTGTGGTTTGGGGAGAAGGGAATGCTGCTGACACAATGGCAGGTTGAGAGGGGTGCCCTAAAAACACATACTGTGATCCCAGTATGAGGTCATAGACAGGACTGTCCATGAGCACTGCCTTGATGGGTCCCTTAACATATCTGGTGTCGACATTGATTATGGCGACTGGCAAAGTGGATGGGGGGATTGCAGCATCAGGGCCTTGCAGAGAGATGAAGTCTCCCGTGTATGCTGACGCGGGGACTAAGGATCCGCAGACAATGGCGTCGCATGACAGTCCAGTGTCATAGAGACACTGAACAGGGATGTTGTTGACAGTCGCCTGTCCAACGACTGACGGTGTGCCTGGACACTGTACTGGGGAGGGGTTTGTGCAATTCTGCGAAGTCGAGACGACTTGCATAGTTGCAACATTTTGCCGCTTGTAAGCAAGTTTCCTGCAGTCATCCCGATTGTGGGTGTTCGACTTGCAGTATGAGCAGAATAAGGGTTGTCCCAGTGGTTGTCGTTCATGGGTAGAACTGTTTGACCCACTTTTGGAGTTGGGGTTAAACCTGCTCTGCTGTGAAGCAGTGGACCCAACTACTTGCTGCAGTTTTGGCCTTTTAGGGGCGCTAGGTTCATCATGGGCTAGAGTGTACCTATCACTTAGCTGGATGAGGTCAGCCAGAGTTGTGGCACCTTGTTCGGCAGTAAAGGTGCGTAACTCTGGGGACATGGTTTCGCGCAGTTGCTCGCAAACCATCAGTTCCCGTAAATCCTCATAGGACTCAGTTTTGGCAGAAAGGGACACCCATTTGGTCAGATAGTTCCCCAGTCTATCTGAAAATTGGGCATAGGACTCTCCCCTACCTTTTCTGGTTGACCGGAACTTTTTCCGGTAGGCGTCCGCTGTCAACTCGTATCTGTTGAGCAGGGCTTCTTTCAAAGCTGGGTAGTCGGTAATTTGGCTTGACGGAAGTTTGCTGTACACCTCATAAGCCACACCCCTGAGACTTTGGGCAAGCTTGAGGTTGAACTTTTCCGGAGCAAGCTCAAATTCCTGGGCCAGTCTTTCAAATCTATCGAGGAATGCATCGATAGACTCTGTTGCCTCATTGAATGCCTCCAATGTGAAGGTCATGGCTGAGGTATGAA
>CM065696.1:35800855-35861867 GCA_017654935.2 Phymorhynchus buccinoides
AAATTGCCAACATTTGGAAACAGATACAATATAAAAAGACCCATCTTGGTGACTAAGTTGAAGAGTTTTCTTGAAAACTGTAAGACTAATTCAGTTCACTTGCTGATTTAGAAAATGATGAACTTTCAAGCTTGCATCATATATTTGGTGTACACAAGTTAAACGTTCACCCAGAGGCAATGACAGCTGTCTATGAATCAAAATTCTACTTTTATTTCCTGAAATGAGCTTCTTGGAATGATTAAAACAAATAATCGCTAACAACAACAACACGTAATCACAAAGGAATCATGCTACAACAGGGAAATCTTGCATACAATTATGCAGTCGATGATCCTTAACAACCACTCTTGCCTTGTATATCAGCAGCATAAGGGACGTATGTGTCCGGTTTTCAGTTTTCACTGGTCTCCCCACTGCGTACAGCCGACACATTCCGATTTCGGAGAAGCTCAAAGATTGGAAGATGTTTTTGGAAAAAAGGCAGAAGAATGGGCCAATAAGTCAGAAAGAGATAGTAGATGATACAAAGCAAAGGGAAAAGACAGAGTCAAAAAGAGAGAAAGACAAGAGGAAGTTTCAAGCACAAAACTTCCAGAAGGTGGGGGAACTATTTTTACGAAAGATCCCCCCGGTATCCCCACGGGGAGAGACTCGTGTCGAGGCACGAGGCATCCACCCACTGCCCCAAGCATAAATTAAAAATGCACAGCCTTGTACAGGTCATGCACAAGCAAAACTTTCCGAACACATGCGGGCAACATCAAGTCTGAACATACAGGGGTGAACATTAGGTCAGGTCAGGTCAGGACGACTAGGCCTCGCAAGCGTCCTTTTTCTTGATTGGGATTTTTTTTCTTTCAGTTGGCACAGCTGTGACGTATTTGGTAGACTATCAGTCATACTGGTATTTTAATTTACTAAGGTTTGGGTCTTTGTCCAGGTTTTTAAATTTGTTAGTATCAGGTGCAAGCTTTGTTTGAGCAGGAAGTGTGTTCCAATAGTCACTCTGTTACTGAAAAAAAGTGTCTCCTGATGTTAGTTCTACTGTACTGTGTTACTGTTAGTATTTTTAATTCATGATTTCTAGTCTTTGAAAAATGTGAGATCTGGAACAAGCTTTTGTTAGTATTGTCAGGACATTTAAGAATTTTATAAACATTGATTAGGTCACCACAAAGTCTTCTGTATCTCAAGGATGGTAAATCCAGTTTGCGTAGCCTTTCACTATATATTTATTTTTTAAATTAATTTAGTAGCTCTCCTCTGCAGTACACACTCAAATGAAAATTGATTCCCGCTTTAGATATGGATTAGAAATTTGGTTCCCATACTCCAGATGTGGTCTAACCAAACTTTCATATAGGTTAATGAACACATTATTATTTAGTTCTGTAAAACTAAAAAGTTCTCCTGATTAACAACATTCTGTTAGCCTTGCTTACAGCAGTTGGAATATGTCTATCAAATTTCAATTTGGGATCAGAGCCACTGCTTGGGGCAGGTAACCTTCCATGCCGGGCAAACACAGTGGCTGCCCAGCCTGCCTAACTGGGAAAAGTCAGTACATCACATGTCAAACAAAGGACAAACAGGACACATCTATGTTGCACTTTGAAAGCTGGGGTCCGTTTCACAAGGGCTGCGCTCGCTCAAATCGGCAAAAACGGTCTAAGAAACACTCTTCGTTTGCCGATAGTTCGCGTGGCATTTTGTTCTTGCCAAACACCAAGCAAGCAGCGAACTATCCGGAACTAGTAGGGGGTGAATATGTTTCTTGTTGTTGATTGGTCCGTTAAAGTTTGTTTAAAATAATAACAAATTTTTACCAATCAGCTTGTAATATTCTTCCGCAAACGTTTTCTAAGGTGTTTCTGAGGCCCCTTTTGGCGTAAGCGTTATTCGTGCGGTGACCGTTATCTAGAGAAACTCGACCCAGGTCAGTTTGTGACGGCTTAGGGTTGATTGATCGATTACACAGAAAACAGAATACAAAATATATACTATATGGCCCGAAGAATTGAAACAAATTAATCACTTGACAGTATGCTGAGCTTCGGAACTTTAGAGTTATAGTCAATCATATCCAGAAACTTTATACTGGCCACAAAGACACACACACACAAACAATGTAACAGAAACAACATAATCATGTTGTAATTGTATTAGCACCATTTTTGAGTTTTTATATTTTTGTCTCCTGGTTAATTGATATGGATTTGTGAGAGGACTTTGTGTTGTTTTCTTGTTTATCTATATGTGTAACGCAATAAAAATTATCCTTGTGCAAGGACAAAATAAAGTTGAGTTGAACCGAGTTGAATTGAAATGCTTATTTTTGCAAACAGATGTTTGAGTTACTTGCAAGTAGATTTGTTTGTGTTACTAATCGTTTTTTGTCATTCCTTTCAAGCACACTTTAGCCTTAAGACTTTCAAGTAGATATTGGCTTCACTTTCAAGCAGATGTTTTCATCGTTTACCAGATTTTTGTCATTCCTTTCAAGCACACTTTAGCCTTAAGATTTTCAAGTAGATATTGGCTTCACTTTCAAGCAGATGTTTTCATCGTTTACCAGATTTTTGTCATTCCTTTCAAGCACACTTTAGCCTTAAGATTTTCAAGTAGATATTGGCTTCACTTTCAAGCAGATGTTTTCATCGTTTACCAGATTTTTGTCATTCCTTTCAAGCACACTTTAGCCGTAAGATTTTCAAGTAGATATTGGCTTCACTTTCAAGCAGATGCTTACATCATTTACCAGATGTTTGTCCTACTCACCCTCCATAATAAACGAGACAAGAAATTAATGTTCACCCCTGATACAGATAAAGCCTTCAACGACATGCAACGCACGCTAAACAGCCTACGTCAAAGTAGGCCACACCGAGAACTTCTCAACACAGGCTCTACTACCTTCACTTTGCCGCCGCGCCTGGAATCCAGCGCTGTTGTTGTTGTTGACGTTGTTGTTGGTGGTGGTAATGGGGGCGGCCAAGTTGCGCACGATGAGGTCGTGGTTGATGCACACCCCTCCCTCATCCCTGTCCACCAGTATCACCTGAAGGGGGCTCTTCTGAACTGCCTCCGCCCTGAAGATGAAACCAGCAGAAGCCAGAGTGTACCGCATCTTACGGACTATAAGGCGCACCTGATTAATGTAAGGCGCACCCCCCCCAGATTTAACACAAAATTCAGATTTCGTTACACTATTTTCTTACTATTTTATCAGTCACATTATAAGGCGCACCCCCAAGATTTAACACAAAATTCAGATTTCGTTACACTATTTTTCTGACTATTTTATCAGTCACATTATAAGGCGCACCCCCAAGATTTAACACAAAATTCAGATTTCGTTACACTATTTTCTTACTATTTTATCAGTCACATTATAAGGCGCGGGGATCACATGCATTCTGGGGGAAAAGTACTGTCTTACAGTCTGTAAAATACGGTATTCTTTCAGATTTGTCGATCGCTCTCACAGTTTCCTGTCATATGACTGAGCGCAGATGCCTCATACTGCCGCCATACGCCTAACAAAGGAAGAGTTAGGACCTAAGAAACAGTTAGGCCCAGCATGTTCGTCTTCGGCTGAAAAAAACTTTGTAAGAGTTTCTTGAAATTAAGATATCTGAATAAGCAGAAAAGGTGACTTAGTCAGTTAGTGGTTCCCCATACCACTCGCAGATATAATAAACTTTATAAAGAAAGGCTTAAAAATAGACAGAAAGGCATACTGTAGAGCATGCTGTGCCAAATGGATTGAAAAAACAGAACTGTCTGGAAAAAGATATAATACCCACCCCCTCCAAAAAAACCACATAAACATAAACATACATTCATAACCTAGAGCTCTGGTAGCAGCTCACATTCATGAAAACGAATCAAACATCATAAAACATTACGAAATGACTTCAGTAAAATAAAAAAAACACCAAAACACAACAGTTTTCCTCACCTTTCTAAGCGACGAGGCAGCTTCCCAGCGGCCAGCACGTCAAACACTTTGTCCCCTTCCAACAGCCGCTCAAACTCCCGCGCCGCCTTCTCGTCCCACCTCCACCCCCTCTCTCCCTCCCCACCACCATCACAGTCTTCCGACGCCCGAGGCCTGACGTAGGTCAGCGAGCACCACACGGCCTGAGGGTCCACGGTGCTGTAATCGCTGGGCAGGCAGTACACCTGGGAGCGGGGGACCCAGGCCGTGTCCCCAAAGTCCATGAAGAACACCTGCACGCGCTTGGAGGAGTCCGGTGCGGGGGAGGACTGGGTGCAGCGGATCAGGCCGCGGTAGAAGACGCCGTCCCGGAACTGGGCGCAGCACAGGGCCCCCGGCTTGGCCTCCAGGGTGCGGCTGCGGCGGGCCAGCGCCGGGCGGGGCGCGCTGGTGAACAGCTGGTTGATCTCCTTGGTCATCACCTCCAGAAGGTGGCCCGTCTCTTTGCACACGCGGTGCAGGTAAAAGTCCGTGGGGCTCACCACCGTGGCCAGCATCGCCTTGAATGCCGTGTAGCTCTCCGAGCCCGTCATCGCCTTGAACAGCGCGCGGTATGCTTCCGAGCAGTCCTCCAAGGTTGAGCCGCCGCCGCCGCCGCCGCCACCGTCCAGCGAGTCGCCATCCCCGCTCCGAGCGTCGTTTTCGTGAGCCACGGCTCCGCTGCCACCCCCTCTACAGTCAAACTCCACGCCCCCTCCCGTCACAGCTTTACTCTCCCCCACACCCCCAGCCTTCGTTTCAGCCCCCCTCTTCCTCCTGCTGTGGGACATCTTGGGCAGCTTGCGCAAAATGTTCTGCAGCTCGCTGTGGCTCAGCACGGGCCCCGATACCAGATCGTTGTTGGGACTCTCCCCCACGGAAGGAGGCTGGGGCTGCAGCCCTGAACACTCTGCCTTGGACGGCAGCTTGGGATCTGCGGCGCCTCCTCTCTCAGGGGTCAAGGCCAGGCCGGGGTGGGCCGAGGGTGGGCCGGGGGATGTGTTGGGGTGTGTGGCGTCCAGGCGGGCCAACAGGTCCTGGTTGTGCAGGTAGAGAGCCATCTTGTTCTGCATCAGGAGGTACTTCACGCTGCTGCTGCCGTCCGGCCTGTCTCGCCCACTCTGCAAACCACAGGGGCGGATTTTATCGACAGTACAGACGGTGAGTAATTTACAGTGATAAAGAAAACAACAACAAAAACTGTCCAGTTATACAGAAAAAGAAACCATGGCAGTTACACGTGGGTGAAAGTAAAAACATCCTCTCAATCCTGAAATGACATGCTTTAATGTTCTCTGAATCTTCCCAATCCTAAAGTGGAGACCACATCAAAAATTAAAAAAATTCCAATGGGACATTAAATCCAAGATCTTAGAAGAAGAAACACAGCAAGAATTCTGCCATTATTCTGTGTTCAACTGTCATCATCACCATCATCATCACCATTATCACGATCATCATCATTATCAGTGTTCACCTGTGGCTCAAGGCATAGCTCCACCAGCAGGGGCAGTTGAGGGAAGGCCCTGGAGAGGGGCATCATCATCATCATCACCATCATCATCATTCTCAGTGGTCACCTGTGGCTCAAGGCATAGCTCCACCAGCAGGGGCAGTTGAGGGAAGGCCCTGGAGAGGGGCATCATCATCATCATCATTCTCTGTGTTCACCTGTGGCTCTAGGCATAGCTCCACCAGCAGGGGCAGTTGAGGGAAGGCCCTGGACAGGGGCAGGGGGCGGCACCACACCTCATCATCACCATCATCATCATTCTCTGTGTTCACCTGTGGCTCTAGGCATAGCTCCACCAGCAGGGGCAGTTGAGGGAAGGCCCTGGACAGGGGCAGGGGGTGGCACCACACCTCCTCATTCACCATCACCATCACCATCATCATCATTCTCTGTGTTCACCTGTGGCTCAAGGCATAGCTCCACCAGCAGGGGCAGTTGAGGGAAGGCCCTGGACAGGGGCAGGGGGTGGCACCACACCTCATTCACCATCACCATCATTCTCTGTGTTCACCTGTGGCTCAAGGCACAGCTCCACGAGCAGGGGCAGTTGAGGGAAGGCCCTGGACAGGGGCAGGGGGCGGCACCACACCTCATTCACCATCATCATCATTCTCTGTGTTCACCTGTGGCTCAAGGCATAGCTCCACCAGCAGGGGCAGTTGAGGGAAGGCCCTGGACAGGGGCAGGGGGTGGCACCACACCTCCTCATTCACCATCATCATCATCATCATTCTCTGTGTTCACCTGTGGCTCAAGGCATAGCTCCACCAGCAGGGGCAGTTGAGGGAAGGCCCTGGACAGGGGCAGGGGGTGGCACCACACCTCATTTCACATCATCATCATCATTCTCTGTGTTCACCTGTGGCTCAAGGCACAGCTCCACGAGCAGGGGCAGTTGAGGGAAGGCCCTGGAGAGGGGCAGGGGGCGGCACCACACCTCATTCACCATCATCATCATTCTCTGTGTTCACCTGTGGCTCAAGGCATAGCTCCACAGCAGGGGCAGTTGAGGGAAGGCCCTGAACAGAGGTAGGGGGCGGCACCACACCTCATTCATCACCATCATTCTCTGTGTTCACCTGTGGCTCAAGGCATAGCTCCACCAGCAGGGGCAGTTGAGGGAAGGCCCTGGACAGGGGCAGGGGGTGGCACCACACCTCATTCACCACCATCATCATCATCATTCTCTGTGTTCACCTGTGGCTCAAGGCATAGCTCCACCAGCAGGGGCAGTTGAGGGAAGGCCCTGGACAGGGGCAGGGGGTGGCACCACACCTCATTCACCACCATCATCATCATCATCATCATTCTCTGTGTTCACCTGTGGCTCAAGGCATAGCTCCACCAGCAGGGGCAGTTGAGGGAAGGCCCTGGACAGGGGCAGGGGGTGGCACCACACCTCATTCACCATCATCATCATTCTCTGTGTTCACCTGTGGCTCAAGGCATAGCTCCACGAGCAGGGGCAGTTGAGGGAAGGCCCTGGAGAGGGGCAGGGGGCGGCACCACACCTCATTCACCATCATCATCATTCTCTGTGTTCACCTGTGGCTCAAGGCATAGCTCCACCAGCAGGGGCAGTTGAGGGAAGGCCCTGGACAGGGGCAGGGGGTGGCACCACACCTCATTTACCATCACCATCATCATCATTCTCTGTGTTCACCTGTGGCTCAAGGCATAGCTCCACCAGCAGGGGCAGTTGAGGGAAGGCCCTGGACAGGGGCAGGGGGTGGCACCACACCTCATTCACCACCATCATCATCATCATCATCATTCTCTGTGTTCACCTGTGGCTCAAGGCATAGCTCCACCAGCAGGGGCAGTTGAGGGAAGGCCCTGGACAGGGGCAGGGGGCGGCACCACACCTCCTCATTCACCATCATCATCATTCTCTGTGTTCACCTGTGGCTCTAGACATATCTCCACCAGCAGGGGCAGTTGAGGGAAGGCCCTGGACAGGGGCAGGGGGTGGCACCACACCTCATTCACCATCACCATCATTCTCTGTGTTCACCTGTGGCTCAAGGCACAGCTCCACGAGCAGGGGCAGTTGAGGGAAGGCCCTGGAGAGGGGCAGGGGGCGGCACCACACCTCATTCACCATCATCATCATTCTCTGTGTTCACCTGTGGCTCAAGGCATAGCTCCACCAGCAGGGGCAGTTGAGGGAAGGCCCTGGACAGGGGCAGGGGGTGGCACCACACCTCATTCACCATCACCATCATCATCATTCTCTGTGTTCACCTGTGGCTCAAGGCATAGCTCCACCAGCAGGGGCAGTTGAGGGAAGGCCCTGGACAGGGGCAGGGGGTGGCACCACACCTCATTCACCACCATCATCATCATCATCATCATTCTCTGTGTTCACCTGTGGCTCAAGGCATAGCTCCACCAGCAGGGGCAGTTGAGGGAAGGCCCTGGACAGGGGCAGGGGGTGGCACCACACCTCCTCATTCACCATCACCATCATTCTCTGTGTTCACCTGTGGCTCTAGACATATCTCCACCAGCAGGGGCAGTTGAGGGAAGGCCCTGGACAGGGGCAGGGGGCGGCACCACACCTCATTCACCATCATCAACATCACCAACATCATTCTCTGTGTTCACCTGTGGCTCAAGGCATAGCTCCACCAGCAGGGGCAGTTGAGGGAAGGCCCTGGAGAGGGGCAGGGGGCGGCACCACACCTCATTCACCATCATCATCATTCTCTGTGTTCACCTGTGGCTCTAGACATAGCTCCACCAGCAGGGGCAGTTGAGGGAAGGCCCTGGACAGGGGCAGGGGGCGGCACCACACCTCCTTTACCATCATCATCATCATCATTCTCTGTGTTCACCTGTGGCTCAAGGCATAGCTCCACCAGCAGGGGCAGTTGAGGGAAGGCCCTGGACAGGGGCAGGGGGCGGCACCACACCTCATTCACCACCATCATCATCATCATTCTCTGTGTTCACCTGTGGCTCAAGGCATAGCTCCACCAGCAGGGGCAGTTGAGGGAAGGCCCTGGACAGGGGCAGGGGGCGGCACCACACCTCATTCACCATCATCATCATCATCAACATCACCAACATCATTCTCTGTGTTCACCTGTGGCTCAAGGCATAGCTCCACCAGCAGGGGCAGTTGAGGGAAGGCCCTGGAGAGGGGCATCATCATCATCATCATTCTCTGTGTTCACCTGTGGCTCAAGGCATAGCTCCACCAGCAGGGGCAGTTGAGGGAAGGCCCTGGAGAGGGGCAGGGGGCGGCACCACACCTCATTCACCATCATCATCATTCTCTGTGTTCACCTGTGGCTCAAGGCACAGCTCCACTAGCAGGGGCAGTTGAGGGAAGGCCCTGGACAGGGGCAGGGGGCGGCACCACACCTCATTCACCATCATCATCATCACCAACATCATTCTCTGTGTTCACCTGTGGCTCAAGGCATAGCTCCACTAGCAGGGGCAGTTGAGGGAAGGCCCTGGACAGGGGCAGGGGGCGGCACCACACCTCCTCGTTCATCACCAGCTCCTGGAACTCATTCAGGGCCCTCTGCGTCCACCCCCCTGTCTTGCTGGAGGGGGCAACCTGAAAATTACAATACAAAATGTTTCGGCTGAGCATTGCCATATAAAAACACCTGTCGCTTAATCTTAAATAAGCCCTAAGCGCTAACAATAATAAATAAGTTATTAATAAATTAATAAGCCATCAATAGAAACAAATTAACGTCAAAAATATGTTAAGCACAAGCACACACACATGCGCACGCACACACACAATAAATGCATACACACACAATGCGCGCGTGCACCCAGGAACGCACAAACACAAACAGATGTGCATGGAAGTGACAAAGTACTTTGAAAGGAAAAGAAGCAGACTATGATTTGAAGAGAGTAGTTTTGAGAGAAGACTTAAATGAAGAAAGGGAGTTGGCAGAATGGAGAGGTAAAGGGAGTTTATTCCAAGTGGAAGGAGCCTGAAAAAAGAAAGAACGTTCGCCAAGGGTTCTGGTGCGGCAACGAGGGATCTGGAGGAGAGAAGTGTCAGAGGAAGAGCTTAACTGTCTAAGGTGTGTGTAAAGTTTCAGAAGATCAGCTAGATAAGAAGGAACCAGAACATTCAGGGATTTGCAACTGAGTAGAGAGAGCTTGTATTCAATGCGCCTTCCGACAAGAAGCCAGTGAAGAGATTCAAGCATGGGGGTAGAGTGAGAGAATTGGAAAGACCTCAGCATAAGGCGAGCAGCATTGTTCTGAATTTTCTGCAGTTTGGCGAGGAGGTTCTGTGGGCAGCCAGCAAGAAGGGAATTGCAGTAGTCTAAACGAGAGAGAACAAAGGCAGAGATAAGTTTTGGTGGCGTCTTCAGAGAGAAGATGACAAACAGAAGCAATGCAACAGTTCCAGATAGCCAGCACGACAGACAGACGAAATTTGAGTTTGAAAAGAAAGTGTTTGGTCCAAAGTGACGCCAAAAATCGTTTCAAATCGGCTCTCAGCAAAAAATACACTTTTGTTGACTACCGTAGTTTGAAGAATACGGTTCTCTCACCTTTTTTGCTAAATCTTTTTCATCTCCAAGTCACCTGAAGCCGCAATTGAAATAATTTTTTATTTGAAGTGCGGCTTTTCATGCCGTCTCATTCATCAAATTCCAACTCATATTTGAGAACATTTTAGCCTATGACGCACGGTACATATGACACAGAAGGAAAGAACTGTGACGTCAACACAAAAATTAGGTCTAAAACTGACTGGGGTTCGATGTCATTCTTGTTTGTTCTTAGACATTCTGTGATTGTTGGAGTTCAGTCTTTTGAGTTTTGCAATCATTCTTAACTATACGGAGTCTTACTGAGGAAATCAATGAAAGTTACAGTTTGACACACGTACGTTCAGTTCATGAGCGCATCGACATTGGCATCAATCGAGTCTACTTCCTTGACATTCAAGTTCTACATCGTCACTTCCACTTCAAAGGGGTTCAAAGTCTCGTTTTAGCAGACGATTTTTTAATTTTCTGAGCATAGTTTTTTTTCAAACAAAAAATAAAAATCCAGAAAATTCACCCCTTCACAGCATTTATTTATGTTCATCTAAACGACGCAATCAAAGCCAAGTGAATTTGAAAATGTTTATCACTGTATGTCTATAATCTTCAAGTGATGTTGCATATCCGGAGACCCTTTCACCGTGGGCTTTGTGGGAAATTCATAAAAATCCAGTGAGCACATTGTACATCAAGCATTGTGTACACTCACAACATTATAACCAAGTACAAAAATTCTTGTCCATCAATTCATAGCAAACCTTTTAATAGATTATCTTTTTCTGACTCTAGACAGGATGGTGAACAATTGACTGCAGTACCTTTTGGAGATACAACATAAAAGGGGTGAGTAAAGACAACAAGGTAACTGTGAAAGGGAAAACTCCAACGTTTCGTGCCTGTCAACTTTGCTGTCTTCACTTCATGACTAAGTGCCTAAGGCACGAAACGTTGGAGTTTTCCCTTTCACAGGTACCTTGTTGTCTTTACTAACCCTTTTTATGTTGTATACAGGGGTCGCGATAACGCATGTTTCTTGCGTATTTGACGCGTTTTAAAAATCGCTAACGCATTTTTACAGCGTTTACGCGTAATCCGTACACAAAATGACGCCCGCTCAAAATCGCATCTGAGTCTAGATGGTGAATCAGATTTTATAAGTCATACGGTCCCTACACATATAGTGGTTCTGCTACACCAAACATTGGAACAGACTATAGAAAAGTGCCACTGCTTTGTTCATTAGTTATCCAGATTTCGTCCAGTACTGCTGTGACGTAGGCGCAGTGCAGTGTGGCGGGAAAATCACTGTAAGCGCATTGGGGTGATCAACAGGGCTCGTGCCGACTTTGAGGATCGCCGTGATCGCCGAAAATGACTGGTTAGTGAATAAAAATGCATGTCTTTGTTGCTGGTCTTGTTTTCATTGTTTTTAGCTTAGATTTATCATTTTGTTCTTTAACACAATATTTTGCTTCCCTTACGCATTTTTTGGCCGACGTCGCGTAAGCAAAACGCATTTTCAAAAACACTAGCGCGACCCCTGTGTATCTAGACAGGATGACTTTTTTCCCCGCGCTTTAACATTTTAATAATCCAGATAACTGAAGTTAGCAACCGGAAACATTTTATGAAATTGAAAACTTGGCTAAATGCAAGCGGCAGCTGATCTGACCGGTAAGCCAGTTGTTTTGTTGTTGTTTTCAAGAGCTGAATGTTATGGATTACAAGGGAAAGGGAGACAAAAAAAGTTATGTGTGAGCTGAAGAAACTCCATCCCAAGAAGAATGGTTGGCAGGTGTTAACACATCTATTTTCTTATATGCTTAAGAATGGCTGCCAAACTCAAAAGACTTAACTCCAACAATCACAAAAAGTCTAAGAACAAACAAGAACGACATTGAAACTAATTATTTTTGTGTTCTTTTCTTCTGTGTCATAGGTACAGTGGTACCCCTCTAATAAGACGCTCGCAAATGCGACTTCTCCTCACATACGACCGATTTTTTTTTTCCCGAACACATTCCACTATATATCCTATGCCGCTAATACGACTTTTCCTGAGTTCCGACTTACGACCCGATTTCAGGGGTTGAGATGCGACCACAATCTTATCTTTTTGCAGTCAAGTTCGTGCAAATCGATCTCTCGATGAAAAGCAGACGAACTCGTGATCGAAAGTCATGGCAATGGGTCCGATGGCAACTTCGATGGCCCATGTTGCACTCACACACAAACTACACATAACAGTACAGACCTAATCTTCGCCATAACGGACCTACTAAATACTGGATTATGCACAACACAACACAAAACATGACAAAGTAACGCTCTGGCAGTTCATTTTTAGTCACAGTTTGCACACACAGAACTTTTACCGCGCATACAACTCAGCTGACAAAATGGCGCCGCAAACACCGCAGATACGAAATCACGGCAAACGCTAATGCGCCAGCTGCTTTCATTTATCGGATTTTGTGAGTTGTTTGCATTCAGCGAGAGTTGTAGTGCACACATTAACGCCGATTTATCAGTCTGATAGCGGAAAGGAGCTGCTTTTCAACTTTTTTTTTGTAAAGTGAAACCACTCTGATTCACTGAGTTCCAACTTATGGAATATGACCGATCACCTAGTTTCAACTTGGAAGTTGCTTGGTCCTCTAATAAGACCACCCCTCAGATAAGACTTTTTTTTCACCGCACTTTCAAGGTCTTATTAGAGGGGTACCACTGTACCATGCGTGATAGACTAAAATGTTCTCCAATACACCTCGAGTTCGAATTTGATGAATGAGATGGCAGGTGTTAACACATCTATTTTCTCACCTCGCTGAGGCAGCAGTGGATGGCCTGGGCGGGCAGGTCTCTGAGCTCCAGGGGGAGCTTCAACAGCTGACTGGCCTTGATGATGGACATGTTGCCGTAGTCCACAAAGAACACTGTGGCACTGCCGTCAGCTACAAACACAGAGAAAAAGGGGTGAGAAAATAATTCAAACAACATGCAAAGCCAGACCTGTTTACCCCCTACACAAGTCTTGAGTAGTCTGGATAGCTGAAATGAGTAGCTTTGGTGTGAAATGAGTAGTCCTCTTCATTAAACCATCAAATAATGTTCACTTAAAATGAGTAATTAGAGAATGAATTTTTTTCAATTTTGAATAGTATAGGTCCAAACTGAGTAAAGAAAACTCGAAAAGAGAAGAGTAAACAGGTCTGCAAAGCCTTCAAAAGCTCTCATTTTTGTGCTTCTGAATCAACAAACATGAGTTTTTGACAAGATGTGCACCCCTCCCCCCCCCGCGGTACTGCACTACATATGGGGGGGGTCCTATCAGATAATGGCCTTTATCATGTGTCACGAAATCCCCCGCTCGATCCTGATCAGAGATCGGGAGAGGGAAATCGCGAACCCCGAGGAGAGTCTCGCACGCCCAGACAGACAAACTCGCAGGGGAAAGCACACGCGCACACCAGAAGTACAATACAAAACAAGACTATTTATTATAAGCAAGCACACACACACACTTACACGATTCAATACACAATGTTTAACAAATTATCTACACAATATACATGGCATTCAAAAGTTTGTCCAAAGAAATAAACTAAAGCCGGCAACTTAACTGAATAACTAAAAGAGAGTTTGTAAGCAGAAACACAAAATTGAAGGGAAAAACGACGAAAGGGCAGACGAAGAAAAGAAGTCCAACAAAAACAGCAGAGCGTCCGAAGAAGAAGACAAAGGGGAAAACAAAAGTCAGTAGAAAAACTGCTCCCCCTCCTGGGGCAGGCTACAGCAGCAGAAACAAAAGATGAGAGACGGCAGAGGTCGCCCCCAGACTCCTCAACAGGAACGTCGAAGCCTGGCCCGAACGCACAGACAGGCCGACAGATCGGGCCTAACCCGGGGCCAGACAGAAAGGCGGGCGGCCTCCCACAGCCGGAAACGGAGAAAAGAGCGGTTGACCGGGCGGTCAACCAGGCAGCAACAGGTCAGGTCAGGTCAGGTCAGGTTCAGGCTCAGGACTGTATGAAAAACCAAAACAAAAACCTAGTTTTGAACACCCAGAGTAACAACAGTTTTGTGTTTACCCAAAAACTAATTCCCCAACAGTCCTCTTCAGGGATGTAAAAACCCACCCTCTTTAAACTTGGTTCTCTCCAAGAACCCCAAAACGCTGAAAAACACTTTCTTTACAATCCTTTTCACACGACTCAGTCTAGGGGTAATATTTCATCAAAAAGGATTAACTAAAAGGTTTCACTTTTTCTGGAACAACAAGGCTTTCATACATTTAGAAAATTCTAGCCTTTCAAATGCAAAAATTAACAATTACATTCTTCTGAAAATTTCACAGCTTTTCAGGTACAAGAATGGACACTTAAATTCTTCTGAAAATATCACATAGAATTTCACCACCAAAAATATGTCCTTTCCATTATCATTTCTTCCAGAAGGCGGACGAACTACAGGCAAAGAATGTATTTCCCCAAAATGGCATTCACAATGTACTTCAAAAGGTCAAAAAGCCTTGAAAACATTAATTACACTTTCTCTCAAAAATAAAAACAGAAACGGGGATGAACGCTTTACAAAGCCCCTATCAGCATAGCTAGAAGCGCGACTGGAATAACCCTCTGTTATCCAGCTCTCCGCAGAGTCTCTTAATACCTAATTAAGCTAGGACGATGACCGCGAGGCTAAACATAGGTCGCGAGGCTAAACATATACCACAAGGCTAAACATAGGCCGCGAGGCTAAACATAGGCCGCGAGGCTAAACATATACCGCAACAAGGAATAATGCGCGCGCGTGCACGCATTTAGGATTCTGAATCTCTGTGAACTCAAATACGCTTTGCACCGAAAAACGATTTGCACGGCCTAAACACACAATGGCGAGCCAAAACATTGATTCAAAAATATGTGCCGAGTTCAAGTACCAAATTCTACGACCGGCAAAAACCTATCCAACTGACAAGTCATGACCCAGCCAGTCAGTTCCTTAGCCCCTTATGCAAAAATCAAGAAAATAATAAGAAAAATGAACCAAAGAAAACGCACACAAATATACATGTTAGCAAACCTATAACTAGCTATTCTACATTGTTACGCGCGCGTTGTTGTACGAGTTTTAACGGGATTAATACTAATTTTATGCAGCTACTGACCAAACTTCCAAGTGGCGGAATGAAGAAGAAGAATCCTCCCCACAAGACAGTCGCAGCTCTGGTCTCGCCAAGGGCTCGGGGTAAGCGCGAGCGGGTGGAAGGGGTTCCGGACCGGCCACAGCTTTCTTCCAGGACTCCAGTGAACGCCAGGGACGATGACGGGGAAGGGAGGACAATGAGGAACCAAATAAAAAGGGGTGAAGATGGCGATGAGGATGAAGAGGAGAAACGATGTCAGCCGAAGCTCTACAGCTTCGCTATCCCCACGTCTAGGACTCGTGCAGGATAAACAATTGATAACAGGATCCTTCAGGGACGTGGCCCTCACCACACCTCAGCACTGGGCGGCCGTAGGTGGACAGAACGATGAAAAGGAGAAAGGATGAAGCGATGAAGCGATGTTGCTTAACTGAAGGAAAAATATGGAGTGACGTTTGACCGGTCGAAACTCACGAAGTCGCCAGTTGAATGTGGAGTCTCGCGAGAGGTCAGAGCTAACACGGGTTGCACGGATTTCACAAGTAGGTTGTCTCGATTAGGTTCAAAGAAAAGGAAAGATCTCGGGGTCCTTTGCGATCGAGTGGTAGACTGTGCCTTTCTCTGTCTGTTCAAAAGAACAATGTCACAAACTCGTGACATCATGACTGCGATTAATTATTCAACAAAGATAATTAGCTGAAAAGGTTAATAAAATATAGCTTAATGTTTGGTAAAAAAGGCAAGTGTGAAAATGCGGGGAGAGCCGAGAAATGTAGAATAATCAATCGCAGTCATAATAAAGGCCATTATCTGATAGGACCCCCCCTATGTAGTGCAGTACCGCGGAGCATTTGTCACAGTCCTGGTTCATTGCATTTTTCCGATTATTGAATGCATGTGCTTAATTATGTAAATGGATGAAAATTAGTGTTAAATATAGCAAACGACAGAGGATGAAGTACTCAATCTGCAGTAAGAAAGGCAAGACTGAAAAGGTGAAAACAACCGAGAAATGGAGGAGGGGGGTGCATCTTTACTGAGTTTTTTTATGATGGTGCGTGGGAAAAACTGACATACAGTGCAGAGTACAATTAACACAAAGTTCAGGGGACAAAGATTTTGTTGTGTGTTACCCAGCATTTTGTGTTAAAAGGACACCCTGACAGATGGGTTTTTGCAAGAAACACGTCGAGATCACCAGGAAAACACCCTTTACATAGATCGCAACACTCACTTTGCTCTGGTTTCCTAGAAATCAAACAGTCAAATCGGCGATTGCTCCTTGGTGGAGGTGCTGGAAGTCAAATTCTTTCAGTGAAAGATAAGGCATGTGTGCCTTCTCTTTTCTAATGGCCGCCTGAGTCCCTTAGACCAAATAACGAAATTTCCACAATACAAGCCTTTTTATTTAGTTTACCAAAAGGAGTTTCATTCACAACAAAGGAAATAGCTCAATTTTGTTTTACTGCGCTACAAATAAGAAAATGCTTTAACCACTCTGAGTGTCCTCCACCCACCCCATCCAAAATGTCTTCTCTCTCCGGCAACTCCGCCAAGGAGGAATCGCCATTTTGACGGTTTGATTTATAGGAAACCAGAGCAAAGTGAGTGTTCCGATCCTTGAAAAGGCTGTCTCTCTGGTGATCTCGACACGAAAACTCATCCGTCAGGGTGTCCCTTTAAGCATTAAGTGATAATAAAGAGGGGTTTCGTCAGTTCAAACAGACTTTTGTGCATTAACAATGTTTCATGCAATCAGCTTTGTGGTGGGAGTACTCCGCTGTAACGGAATTTTCGCATACAATGAATTTTTAATTTTACAAGATGGAGCATAGATTCCTAGTCAATACACAGAAAACAGAATAATGCATTTGCCATGAGTGTTCGTTCTCTATACTAGACTACTAATTTACCCGCACTCGTTCTGCTGACCTTTCTAATTCAACTCTCTAAATTCAACTTAGTGAAATTCAAGGTCGTCGGCATGCGGCAAATGCCCTATTGAGTTATCTGTCTTGTTTTGTTTTTATATCCATTTCAAAGCGCTTTGGGCTCATTTGAGGTAAAGCGCTGTATAAATGTACTATTATTATTATTATTATTAAGTTTGACATTCGAAATAAGATCATTTGCAGAAATTGTGCATGGAAGGCAGAATTCTGCATCTTTGTTTCCATTGACTTGAATTAAAAAGCAAACAAAAAACCAATCAATTAAACAAAGAAATAATTAAAGATTGTCTTTCATGTTGTGGATACAGGTAGAATACATAAAAATAGACATAAACATGCCCTTAATAATAGAAAAATTAGTATTTGGGGGGTTATTTACTACTACAGTGGTCGCCGCTTTATAAAGCCATTTTGGGACCGACGCAAAATGGCTTTAATAAGCGGCGGATTTAATTAAATAACCGTCGGTCCAGGATTACGTCATTTTCGAAAAATAAATTTGGGTGCTTCTCTTTTGTTTACGTCAGTCACACTTTCACACTTTCTTTCGTCATTTACACTTGCTTGAATCTAAACACAACTTCACAAGGCCTCTTAAACGATGTTGAACTTTTGTTTTGGTTTTTATTGACTGACATTCTCTTCTAAACTCAGTTACTTCGTGATACACGTAAGCGTGCACATAAATATGTCTTGAGTGACACAAGTGACATATTTTCACGCCCAAAAAAAATAAAATAAAATAAAAAATAACAAAATCGTGTGAGTTTTAGTCACAAACTATGTGATTTCTCTGAGAAAAGTGGCTTTAATAAGCGGCGGGGTGGTTTTATTAAGCAGCTTTTAAAAAATACATAACATATAGTGAAAAATCCGGACCGTAAGAAATCGGCTTTAATAAGCAGCTGGCTCTATTAACCGCGGTTTTATAAAGCGGCGACCACTGTATTGCCTTTTTCTCAAAAACATTCTGGGCGACTTATGTGTTTTTCCCATGCACCATCACTTTTAATGTGCATCTGTTTGTGTGCTCATGTGAGTGAGTGAGTGAGTGAGTGAGTGAGTGTATGTGTGTGCGTTTGCGTGTATGTGTGTACGTGCGCTTGCGTGTGTGTGTGTGTGTGTGCACGTGCGTGCGTTTGCATGTGAGCACAGAGACATAGACTAAGGACAAACCAGAGCGTTAAGACGCTAGATCACCAGCTGCGTGGCAGCATTTTCGAACTGCAGTGATTCACTTTGTGGCCTACTCGGATAACAAACCTTTATTACACAAGGATAAGAGAGAGAGAGAGAGAGAGAGAGAGAGAGAGAGAGAGAGAGAGAGAGAGAGAGAGAGAGACGGAGACGGAGACAGAGAAAGACAGACGACAACCCTAACATTAACCTTCAACTGACAAATACTGAATGAGAAAATCAGGTCAACCACACAAAGCCACTGAATGTGGACTCACACACCTACAGGTGACTTCCACAAGTAAAGGGAAGTAACAAGTTGCAGAGTGGTGGCCTGTTTCAAGGCAAGAGTTGTTTCCCTTGGTCAGTGTCTTGCAAAACAACGGCTCCAGTGACCTAGACCTTTGACCAATGGCTTTCATTTTTTAACCTGGCCTAGATATCCTAACTACCTATTCACATGCAAAATTTGAGCCTCCTAGGTCCCTCTGTTCAAGATTTCTTTCCCTTGGATTGTCTTGCAAAAAACGGCTCCAGTGACCTTCACCTTTGACCATTTTTTAACCTGGCCTAGATATCCTAACTACCTATTCACATGCAACATTTGAACCTCCCAGGTCCCTCCGTTCAAGATTTCGTTCCCTTGAATTGTGTTTTGTAAAATAAACGGCTCCAGTGACCTTGACCTTTAATTTCGAACATGGCCTAGATATCCTGAGCACCTATCCGCACGCAAACTTTGAGGCTCCTACGGTCCCTCCGTTCAAACGTTATCGTGTTAACATAGCCAGTTAGTCCGATAGACAGGAACAGAATTCCCTGAAAACATTACAAGACCTTCAAAAATCATCCAAAATGAGGTCTTATTTGGGAGGGGTCTTATATGGGAGGTAAATTTAACCCTTTGACCGCCAATGTCGCATTTATGCACCACAATGGTTTAACACCTGTGTCACTAAAAGGCATCAAATTGGGGCCTATTATCCAAAGACCCTATTTTCTTGATTTTGGGAGGTAATGATAGACCTAATGTTATACATGTCACAGAGGAATTCCCAAAGTTCCAGATCGATTTTTTTTCTCTAAGCAGTTTAGTTTAATGGTATTTATGGCTGAAAAATGGCTGGCGGCGAAAGGGTTAATACTTAGAAAGAAGGGCAATGTCTCAGAGAAGTAGGTCTTATACGGGAGGGAGTCTTATAATGGGAGGTCTTATAAGGGAGGTTCCACTGTACCAGCTTCACGGCTGGCAAAGAGTGGGGTGGGAAAAAAAAAGAAGAAGAAGAAGAAGAAGAAGAAGAAGAAGAAGAAGCAGAAGAAGAAGAAAAAGAAGAAGAAGAAGAAGAAGAAGAAGAAGAAGAAGAAGAAGAAGAAGAAGAAGAAGAAGAAGAAGAAGAAGAAGCAGAAGAAGAAGAAGAAGCAGAAGAAGAAGCAGAAGAAGAAGCAGAAGCAGAAGCAGAAGAAGAAAAAGAAGAAGAAGAATTAGAAGAAGAATAAAACAAATACCTGGATCGAGCTGTGTAACCTGCGCTCTGTAGAAGACGCTGTCTTTGAACTGGGCCAGACACAGCGAGCCGATGCCCAGATTGTCGTGAAGCTCCCAGGTCTGCCACACGTGATGACTGAAAACCAACACGGCAACAAGAAAAAGAATAGTCATCAGGGCTCCTAGGGACCCCCATTTGGGGGTCTATGAAGCATTAAAATTCTAAAGGACCCTCTAAAAGAATGTGCAGGGGGTCCCAGGGATACACTAGAAAAATTCTTTTTAGCATTCGCAATGCCACTGGGACCCTCTATCCCGCCTATAAGACCTTCTATATTGTAAGTGAAGGAGTCCCTGGGACCCCTTGTTTTGCAGGACAATTGGGAGCCTTGAGTCATCGTCAACAACTTCTTCTCTCTCTCTCTCATTATCTGTCAGTCAAGTCTCTCTCTCTCTCTCTGTTTTAAATGTGCACATTTCTAAGTTGATGTAATGAATTATAATGATAGTTATTTGCTTGGTATAATTCCGTTTCATATGTTTGATTAATGTTCTTTCAGTTATGTTCTATATCTGTCATGTTGCTGCACCTAACCTGAATTTCTCTTTTGGAGATATTAAAGTACTGTATACTTGAACTTGAAAAAAAGAACAATAACCAATCATCAAAGTCAACCAGAACTACAGTAGAACCTCCCTTTTAAGACCCCCAAAAATCGTCCAAAATAAGGTCTTAAGTGGGAGGGAGTTGCATCAAGGGAGGTAATTTTCATACTTACAAAGGGCAGTATCTCAGAGAAAGAGATAAGGGGGGTAATTTTTATACTTACAAAGAAGGGCAATGTCTCAGAGAAGTAGGTCTTAAGTGGGAGTGAGTTGCATAAGGGAGCTAATTTTAATAGTTATACTTACAAAGAAGGGCAATGTCTCGTCAAAGTCTTTTTAAAGACGAAAATTTGGTTTTATTCGACGTGTTTATTGTTTATTTCATGTGCTTGTGTGAGTGAAGCGCTTTGATGTTTTTTAGTTCAATTGTAAAGAAAGGCAATGTCTCAGAGAAGTAGGTCTTAAGTGGGAGGGAGTCTTATAAGGGAGGTTTCACTGTACACCAAGCAAAAACCGGTAAAAAAAAAAAATAATTAGATGGGAAAAGGCACCATAAACACACAGAGGAACGAGTGAAGCGACTCGCTGGGCACTTATACAAAATGAATTTGTGAATAGTAATTGTTCGGAAATAATTAAGGGGAGTAATTTGATGGTGTGGGAGTGATCTTGCCTAATTGAATCGGTCTAACAGGGGTAGTTACTCTACCATGAGGTAGATCCCCAGCTCTCGCCTCATGTGTTTGAGCAGACATACAGCACTTAGAAGACCGTGCGTCATTCTAAAATTGATGTCCTTTATATTTTGACGTCACATTTTGCAAGATTTATCAGTTTGTGGCCACCCCTAATTTTTCTTTTAAAACATTTTACAAGTCGCTGACTCGCATCCTGCGGTTTCAAGCTTTTATGCCATTGTTGCATTGTTGCTATGGTATTTGACCAAGTAATGGAGGTAAACATCTCTAATTATCACGAAGTGCTCTCCCCTAGTTTTTTCCCCCCGAAAATCGTCTATTAAAAAAAATTCAGCAAAGTTGTAGCTAGGACAACACCACCACCACCACCACCACCCCCCTCATGTTTATGACTCTCAAATCAATCTCAAAGTCAGCTTCTTTCAGTTTCACGACAGTAAACAGTAGGCTGATCCTAACCCTATCCATTTCACGAGAAAGTCAGAATGTTGCTTCTCTTTTTCTTTTTTCTTTTTGCTGTCCCATCTTCTGGGCCGTACAGTGGCGTTGCTCCCACGCCGCTCATTCCCAGTCCCAATTCGCAGCCACACCCCGGCTTGTTCAGGTCGCAGAATCCGAGACCAGCAGTCCAAGGGGAGCGAATCTATGTTAGGCCGTCAGGAGGCAACCAAACGAGGAGAAACTGCACTGCTGCTGAGTCACTTCGGTGGAGTTCAGTGGAGCCTGTTCAGGACACCACCTACTAGTACTAAGCCCCCTACTGATGACACTATTCTCTTAGTCGTGTAGCCAGCGTGACTGAGGTCCTCCACCGAGGGCGCCACCACGACCGTCCACCAACAGCTCCCCAGAACACACTGATCCCCATGACTTACCCTTCAGTTGTTGCTTCTCAGTGACATTTTTCAATGCACAAATTTGATGTGTGTGTGTGTGTGTGTGTGTGTGTGTGTGTGTGTGTGCAAACTACAACTTAGCCAGACATTCTACTGTAGAAAGAAAACCCCAACAACATGTAGTCTGTGTGTGTGTCTGTGCGTATGTCTGTGTGCATGTGATCGTGTATGTGCGATATGTGTATGTATATGTGTGGTGTGTGTGTGCGTGTATCTTTGTGACATATGCATGTATATCAAATAGTTCATGTGTAATATGCGAACATATAATTTATGTGTCATTTCAAACATGTTTTAGGCCTTTTGTAAGTAGTAGTAGTAGTAGTAATAGTAGTAGTTGCTGTTATTCATTATCTGCACTTGCTGATCATGTTACTGATATCTGTTTCATGTTGTTATTCTATTTTATTATGCGTAAAGCGCCCTGTAGCCTACTTTGCAGGACAGGCGCTAGATAAATTTTCCCCATTATTATTATCATTATGTAGTCCAAAGCAAGGTTGAAAACGCACTGTATATCGGCGTTCAGTTTCCGCAGCGTTTCCTGGGAGCGCACGATGTAGAAGCTCCAGGGGTGGTCCACGTGGGTGACCAGCACACTCATGCTGCTGTCCACCAGGGGCAGTCGGTCCTGGGGCAGCGGCGTCTCCTGGGCAATGGGCACCAGAGGGCTCTGGGACACCATTGTAGGAGGAGGTGCCAAGGGTTGAGGAGGCATTGGTGTGGGTTGCTGGCACAGGGATAAAAAGACAGTGCGGTGAAAATTTATCACATGCATAGATCAGTGACTCTTACGTTGTGATTATTTGATGGTGTGTGTGTCTGCGTGTGTGCGCGTGTGCGTATGTGTGCGTGTGTGCGTACGCGCGCACGTGTGTGCATGCATGACTGTGGCTGTATGTTAGCCTGTCTTATGATATTTTCAACACTACATTTGTTGACTAAAAAACAAAATGTGCAGGCAAATTAAAAGAAACAGACAAGCAATCAACACACTTGCCACTCTGGTCCAAAGCTAAAGAACAACAACACTAAAATTAACAAAATCAACAACTTCAAACAAAAAACAATTAAAACTAATCAAAATGAAGTTATCTGAAAAAAATCGTTAAAAAACACACCTCTGGTCCAAAACTAAAGAACAACAACATTAAAACTGACGAAAAACCAACAACTTCCAAAAAAAACCAACACTTTTAAAAACCAATAACTTCAACAACTTCTTATCCGAATACATTTGTTAACCCCCCACCCCCACTTTTCTATAACATTTCACTATTCTTTTTTTTTTATAAAATCCAAAACATCAGAGAAATACCCCCTGAGCCTTCCAACCCACTTTACCTGGGGGGCAGCGAAGGAGGATGCGGCACCCCTCATCATCGCTACTCCACTGGCCGCTGCAGGATCAGCCGGGACGGCCCCCCCACCACCACCATCAGCTGCGGGAACACTGTGCACACCCGCAGTGGTGGACGCAGCTGCCACAGCACCACCCGACGCCTGGCTTCTCACTGCAGACGCTGTGTGGGCGGCAACACCCCCCGCGCTGAATGGAGCGCCGTCCATTGAAGGCTGAAAGGGATGACCCGTTGATGGAAGTCCGATCGAGATCTGAAGTCCATGACTCGCTGAAGGGATTACGGACGGAGGTTGAAACGGCTGACCTACCGATGGAATTCCAGGTGATGGTTGAAATGGCTGACCTGCTGATGGAATTCCGAATGAAGGTTGAAACGGCTGACTCACTGATGGAATTCCCGATGAAGGTTGAAATGGCTGACTCACTGATGGAATTCCGAATGAAGGTTGAAACGGCTGACCTGCTGATGGAATTCCGGATGAAAGTTGAAATGACTGACTAACCGACCCAATTCCGGATGAAGGTTGAAACGGCTGACTCACCGACGGATAACCGGATGAAGGTTGAAACGGATGACCCACTGACAGAACCCCGGTTGAAACCGAAACGGGCTGACCCACAGATAAAATCCCAGCCGACACATGAAACGGCTGAGCCGCTGACGGAACTCTGGAAGAAGCCAAGGGAGCAGTGGAGGCATTAGCGCCAGTCAGCCCCTGCCTGGCTCCTCCTCCTACTCCTGCCCCCATCCCAACCCCTACCCCTACACCAGCCTGAGGAACGACAGAAAAATTTGCTGCCGCGTTTTGTCCAGGGATTCCAGACGACGACGCTGACACCCCTCCCAACACAAGAGAGCTGGGTATTTGCTGCTGCTGTGATGCTGTTGCCGTCAAAGCTGAAGGTGCCGACACCACTAGACGTCCAACGTCGGGTAACAGCGGTGGTTGCACACTCACGGGGGCTGGTGGAAAGGAGAAGGCTGGAGAGCTCTGCGCAGGGGCGTGGGAGGTCGGTGGTGGTGGCACGGGGGGCAACTGTGTGGGTTCCAGCTGCATGGAGGGGGGTCGGGAGACTGTAGGTACGGTGGCACTTTCTGCTGCAACATACGTTTTTAGTAAAGATTAGCATGCAGAGAGAGATATTTCAAAACGGCTTTGACGACTCGAGAGTTTGAGAGGAAAAGAAAGAGAACTTTTAAGAGAGTCTTAGCAAAAGAGAGAGAGAGAGAGAGTGAGTCTTAGAGAGAGAGAGAGAGAGAGAGAGAGAGAGAGAGAGAGAGAGAGAGAGAGAGAGAGAGAGAGAGAGAATGAACAAGCAAAATTTTGTTTTAATCAGGGTTATAAGCATACAATTTGCTTTTTTGCATTCAGCCCTGAGTCTAAACAAAGGTTAACAAAAAAAGAATATATACAACAACAAAAAGCGCTTGCGTAACAAATAATAATAATACAAAGCATTCAAGAAAAGTAAATATGTAAAGAGTGATGTGAGAGAGAGAGAGAGAGAGAGAGAGAGAGAGAGAGAGAGAGAGAGAGAGAGAGAGAGAGAGAGAGAGAGAGAGAGAGAGAGAGAGAGAGAGTTGCATAATTTTGAAGAGAAAATTGACAGAAAAAAAAATAAATATGAAATTAAGACGACGTCAACAGGCACAGCAGCTAAATGATTACAACTTGTACAACAAGAACGCATTACACAGGCAACGAATGAGAATTCTGCAGAAACAATCCAACGCATCTGTTTGACGGGGTACTTGTACAGCCTAGAAATAGCTGGGTCCAAGTCTAATGCTATAATTGCTGGGGTGCAAGTACAAGGTATTCAAGAAAAATGAAACTAGCATTCCCGAAAAGCCCCCAAAATTGTGAAAACCAATAACCTGAAACTGAACTTCATCATATTTTTGAAACCGTAACTCATTCGCATCGCAACGATTTTGAATTATTAAAAAAACCTCACAAATCACTCCAGCCATGCACACAAACAAAACATACATAAACAAAAGGAGAAATGAAAGATTACAGGTTTTTTCTTCAGGTTTAGACATAGGGAAGTGGTAGATCAAACTTTTTTTTATATATAGACTTTTTATAGAAAAACTCTACACCGATTGGTTCCCCCACAACGAACCACTACAAAAGCAAAGTCAGGAGCAAAATTGTGGTCTAAGAGAATGAAGCGAGTTTTGTGTGACCAAGATATGATGTGCACACAGACTTACTTCCCTTGAAGCAAATGCATAAATTTGACAGCTATCTATTAATTCTGGACTTGAATGAGTTAATTAAAACTGGAAACCCCTCAGACAGCAAAACATATGTTGGGCAGGAACAAACGTTCTCACGACAGGTCCAGATTCACCATTTTCATCCAAAATCACCGCTTTGCAAAGTCTCATCCAGAAATTCCTGCCAAATTGTTCACCCAAACATACTACAAAAACTGGAAACTATTTTTGGAACATTCCAAAAAGGGAAGGCACATTTTTGGGCACTCCCAAAACTGGAAGGTACATTTTGGGTCACTCCAAAAGCTGGAAGCCACATTTTGAGTCACTCCAAAAACCAGAAGCCACATTTTTGGACACTCCAAAAACTGGAAGGCACATTTTTGGGCACTCCAAAAACTGGAAGGCACATTTTGAGTCACTCCAAAAACCAGAACACATTTTTGGACACTCCCAAAAACTGGAAGGCACATTTTGGGGCACTCCCAAAACTGGAACACATTTCTGGGGCACTCCAAAAACTGGAAGGCACATTTTGGGCCCAAAACTGGAAGGCACATTTTGAGTCTCTCCAAAAACCAGAAGATACATTTTTGGACACTCCCAAAAACTGGAAGGCACATTTTGGGGCACTCCAAAAAACACATTTCTGGGGCACTCCAAAAACTGGAAGGCACATTTTTGGCCACTCCAAAAACTGGAAGGCACATTTTGAGTCACTCCAAAAACTGGAAGGCACATTTTTGGACACTCCAAAAACTGGAAGGCACATTTTGGGTCACTCCAAAAAAATGGAAAGCACATTTTTGGACACTCCAAAAACTGGAAGGCACATTTTGAGTCACTCCAAAAACCAGAAGCCAACACATTTTGGGTCACTCCAAAAACTGGAAGGTACATTTTGGGTCACTCTGAAAACTGGAAGCCACATTTTGAGTCACTCCCAAAACCAGAAGCCACATGTTTGGTCACTACAAAAAACAGGAAAGCACATTTTTTGGCACTCCAAAAACTGGAAGCCATATTTCGAGTCACTCCAAAAACTGGAAGCCACAATTTTAGCCACTCCAAAAACTGGAAGGCACATTTTTGGCCACTCCAAAAACTGGAAGGCACATTTTGGCCACTCCAAAAACTGGAAGGCACATTTTGGCCACTCCAAAAACTGGAAGGCAAATTTTGGGTCACTCCAAAAACTGTAAGGTACTTTTTGGGCACTCAAAAAACTGGAAGGCACATTTTTGGGCACTCCCAAAATTAGAAGGCACAATTTTGGGCACTCAAACTGGAAGTCACATTTTGGGGCACTCCTAAAATTGGAAGGCACAATTTTGGGCACTCCCAAAACTGGAAGGCACATTTTTGGGGCACTCGAAAAACTGGAAGGTACTTATTGGGCACTCAAAAAACTGGAAGGTACTTATTGGGCACTCAAAAAACTGGAAGGCACATTTTTGGGCACTCCAAATTTTTGGACACTCCCAAAACCAGAAGCCAAATTTTTGGACACTCCAAAAACTGGAAGGCAAATTTTGGGTCACTCCAAAAACTGGAAGGCACATTTTGGGTCCCTCCAAAAACTGGAAGGTACATTTTTGGACACTCCAAAAACTGGAAGGTACTTTTTGGGCACTCAAAAAACTGGAAGGCACAATTTTGGGCACTCCCAAAACTGGAAGGCACATTTTTAGACACTCCAAAAACTGGAAAGCACATTTTGGGTCACTCTAAAAACTGGAAGACACATTTCTGGGGCACTCCAAAAACTGGAAGGCACATTATTGGCCACTCCAAAAACTGGAAGGCACATTTTGGGTCACTCCAAAAAAATGGAATGCACATTTTTGGACACTCCAAAAACTGGAAGGTACTGTTTGGGAACTCAAGAAACTGGAAGGCACATTTTTGGGCACATTTTTGGTGTACTTCAAAAACTGGAAGGCAAATTTTGAGTCACTCCAAAAACCAGAAGCCAACACATTTTGAGTCACTCCCAAAACCAGAAACCAAATTTTTGGCCACTCCAAATACTGGAAGGCACATTTTGGGTCACTCCAAAAACTGGAAGGCACATTTTGGGTCACTCCAAAAACTGGAAGGCACATTTTGAGTCACTCCAAAAACTGGAAGGCACATTTTTGGGGTCACTCCAAAAAAAGCCAACACATTTTGGGTCACTCCAAAAACTGGAAGCCACATTTTTGGACACTCCAAAAACTGGAAGGCACATTTTTGGGCACATTTTTGGTGTACTTCAAAAACTGGAAGGCAAATTTTGAGTCACTCCAAAAACCAGAAGCCAACACATTTTGAGTCACTCCCAAAACCAGAAACCAAATTTGTGGCCACTCCAAAAACTGGAAGGCACATTTTTGGCCACTCCAAAAACTGGAAGGCACATTTTTGGCCACTCCAAAAACTGGAAGGCACATTTTGGGTCACTCCAAAAACTGGAAGGCACATTTTGGGTCACTCCAAAAACTGGAAGGCACATTTTGAGTCACTCCAAAAACTGGAAGGCACATTTTTGGTCACTCCAAAAACTGGAAGCCAACACATTTTGGGTCACTCCCAAAACCAGAAGCCAAATTTTTGGACACTCCAAAAACTGGAAGGTACTTTTTGGGCACTCCCAAAATTGGAAGACACAATTTTGGGCACTCAAAAAACTGGAAGGCACATTTTTGGGCACTCCCAAAATTGGAAGACAATTTTGGGCACTCACAAAACTGGAAGGCACATTTTTAGGCACTCCAAAAACTGGAAGGCACATTTCTGGGGCACTCCAAAAACTGAGACATTTTGGCGACTCCAAAAACTGGAAGGCACATTTTGGGTCACTTCAAAAACTGGAAGGCACATTTCGGGTCACTCCAAAAACCAGAAGACACATTTTTGGACACTCCCAAAAACTGGAAGGCACATTTTGAGTCACTCCAAAAACCAGAACACATTTTTGGACACTCCCAAAAACTGGAAGGCACATTTTGGGGCACTCCAAAAAACACATTTCTGGGGCACTCCAAAAACTGGAAGGCACATTTTTGGCCACTCCACAAACTGGAAGGCACATTTTGAGTCACTCCAAAAACCAGAAGCCAACACATTTTGGGTCACTCCAAAAACTGGAAGGTACATTTTGGGTCACTCTGAAAACTGGAAGCCACATTTTGAGTCACTCCCAAAACCAGAAGCCAAATTTATTGGACACTCCCAAAAACTGGAAAGCACATTTTTGGGCACTCCAAAAACTGGAAGGCACATTTTGAGTCACTCCAAAAACCAGAACACATTTTTTGCCACTTCAAAAACTGGAAGGCACATTTTGGGTCACTCCCAAAAAATGGAAGGCACATTTTTGGACACTCCAAAAACTGGAAGGCACATTTTGAGTCACTCCAAAAACCAGAAGCCAACACATTTTGGGTCACTCCAAAAACTGGAAGGTACATTTTGGGTCACTCTGAAAACTGGAAGCCACATTTTGAGTCACTCCCAAAACCAGAATCCAAATTTTTGGACACTCCAAAAACTGGAAGGCACATTTATGGCCACTCCAAAAACTGGAAGGCACATTTTGGGTCACTCCAAAAAAATGGAATGCACATTTTTCGACACTCCAAAAACTGGAAGGCACATTTTAAGTCACTCCAAAAACCAGAAGCCAACAAATTTTGGGTCACTCCAAAAACTGGACGGTACATTTTGGGTCACTCTGAAAACTGGAAGCCACATTTTGAGTCACTCCCAAAACCAGAAGCCACATTTTTGGACACTCCAAAAAACAGGAAAGCACATTTTTTGGCACTCCAAAAACTGGAAGCCACATTTCGAGTCACTCCAAAAAATAGAAGCCAAATTTTTGGATAAACCAAAAACTGGCAGGCACATTTTGGGTCACTCCAAAAACTGGAACACATTTTGGGTCACTCCAAAAACTGGTAGGTACATTTTTGGACACTCCAAAAACTGGAAGGTACTTTGGGGGCACTCAAAAAACTGGAAGGCATATTTTGGCCACTCCAAAAACTGGAAGGCACATTTTGGGTCACTCCAAAAACTGGAAGACACATTTTGGGTCACTCCAAAAACTGGAAGGTACATTTTTGGAAACTCCAAAAACTGAAAGGTACTTTTTGGGCACTCCAAAAATTGAAGGCACATTTCCGGGGCACTCCCAAAACTGAAAGGCACATTTTGGGACACTCCAAAAACTGAAAGGTACATTTTTGGGCACTCCCAAAACTAGAATGCACATTTATGGCCACTCAAAAAACTGGAAGGCACATTTTGGGTCACTCCAAAAACTGGAAGCCACATTTTGGGTCACCCGAAAGCCACATTTTGGGGGCACTCCAAAAACTGGAAGGCACATTTTTGGGGTACTCCAAAAACTGGAAGCCACATTTTGGGGGAACTCCAAAAACTGGAAGGCACATTTTTGGGGCACTCCAAAAACTGGAAGGCACATTTTTGGGGCACTCCAAAAACTGGAAGCCACATTTTTGGGGCACTCCAAAAACTGGAAGGCACATTTTTGGGGCACTCCAAAAACTGGAAGGCACATTTTTGGGTCACTCCAAAAACTGGAAGCCACATTTTGGGTCACCCGAAAGCCACATTTTTGGGGCACTCCAAAAACTGGAAGGCACATTTTTGGGGTACTCCAAAAACTGGAAGGCACATTTTTGGGGTACTCCAAAAACTGGAAGCCACATTTTTGGGGCACTCCAAAAACTGGAAGGCACATTTTTGGGGCACTCCAAAAACTGGAAGGCACATTTTTGGGGCACTCCAAAAACTGGAAGGCACATTTTTGGGGTACTCCAAAAACTGGAAGCCACATTTTGGGGGCACTCCAAAAACTGGAAGGCACATTTTTGGGGCACTCCAAAAACTGGAAGGCATATTTTTGGGGCACTCCAAAAACTGGAAGCCACATTTTTGGGGCACTCCAAAAACTGGAAGCCACATTTTTGGACACTCCAAAACCCAGAAGTTCAGCATGCACCGGGGAGGGGAAAAACCGCAGCCATATAACCGTTAAGCACCAAAGTGAGCATCTTTTACATCATCTAATCTACAGAAGAGGAGAAAAGGGGTCTTTTGTATAAATAGTTTCTCCACCTTCTGGAAGTTCTGTGCTTGTAACTTCCTCTAATCTGTCACTCTCTTTGACTCTGCCTTTTCCCTTTGCTTACTGTCATCTACTATCTTTCTGCCTTACCCGGTCCATTCTCCTGCCTTTTTTCACGAAACACTTTCAAAAACATTTCTTCCAGCCGAAGTCGGACTTGCGCTGGGCCTATTTCTTAGTTAGGCGCATAACGCATCTGCGCTCATAATTGACACGAAACTGTCTGAGCGATCGAAGAAGAAGAACCGTAATTCTCACCAGCGCGATGGCGGATCAGCTGGCGGGGCTGCGTGTCGTTGTCGAGGGGAGGGGAGGAGGGGGGCACCCCACCTTGCTGGCTGTTGGCGCTGCTGCTGCTGGGGGGTGGAGGCTGGTGGGAGAGGGCCGGCCCACCACCCCCCTCCACCCCTGCCCCTTCCTCCGACTCCTCATCACTTCTTGTGTCTGCGCACACAAATGATATACTGTATTTTACGGACTATTAGGCGCACCTGATTATAAGGCGCACCCCCCAAACTTAAGAACAAATTTGGGTTTTGTTACTCTATTTTCTCATTATAAGGTGCAGGGGTCTCAATCAGAGCAAAAAGTATTGCCTTATAGTCCGTAAAATATAAAAATAAATCATAATAATTGATAGTATTTCTATAGCGCCTTTCTATAATTATTTTACACTCAAGGCGCTTCCTTCCATTCACTGACACACCCGCAGTCACACAAGACATTATCACCCATTCATTCACCCAGGTACAAGATCAAGAAGGAAAATTTTACAAACCGAATGAGCTTTGAAAGTAGTGAGTCTTGAGTTTAGCTTTGAAAGTAGAGATAGTTGGTTCATGGCGGAGATCGACTGGGAGGGAATTCCAAATATGGTACCAAAATTTCAGTTAATCACCAGCCAAGGTTCATAAAGTTTTTTCCCTTTTTCTTTTTTAATATTTTAATCAAATGATTTTTTGTCCCCAAAGGTTTGCAGGTAAATGCTAACTTTTTAAGGACTGTAGATTGACAGCTAGTGAGTAACTGACACACATGTGTCTCTCTCTTCTCTCTTTCTCTGTCTGTCCCTCTGTCTGGCTCTCTGTGTCTCCATCTCTGTCTTTCTCTGTCTCTTTCTCTCTCTCGTTCTCTCTCTATCGTTATAAGTGTGGGTGTGAGTGTGATTTGTTAATAGTGTGGCCTGGGCGTCTTTAAGCGTCCATCAGTGTGAGTGTTTCAAGTTGGTTGCGAAAGTGTACTGTAGATTATGTCATTCATTATTTGGGCGTGATTGAGAAATTGACTGAGGGATCAGGGTAGGGGGGTGTTGGTCAATGTTTGATGTATACTTTTTGTTCATTGTGTTTATTTTAGTGATTTCTGTAAAGCGCTTACAGCTTAAAGATTAGGCGCTATAAAAGTTGTCTTAATAAATAAATAAATAATTGAAAGCTTCTGAAGCTGACACATCCGGGCATAGAAACTGAAAGCTACAGTGGAACCTCCATTATAACCCCCCCCCCCCCCCCCCCCCCCCCCCCCCTGCATCACTCCCATTTAAGACCTACTTCTCTGAGACATTGTCCCTTCTTTGTAAGTATTAAAATTACCTCCCTTATACAACTCCCTCCCATTTAAGATCTCATTTTGGATGACTTTTCAAGGTCTTAACCATTCTACTGTATCGACAATGACATCCGGATCCAGACATATATAATTATAGTCTAGTACATTCTTATTGTCTCAAAATTAGTGTTTAAAAGCTGATCAGCGTGGTAGGGTAAACTTACTACCACTAGGGCACCACTTAATACAAATTATCCTCTGTGAAAATGACGGAAAACCCCCCAACAACCTTGTTGCCAATAGCCTGACAGAGGAAAGTCCTGACACTTGCATGTCTAACATTCAAAGTTAGGTTCTATCTTAAAACAGGAATTTTTAACCCTTTCACCGCCAGCCATATTTCAGCCAAAAATGTCCATTAAATTTACTTGGGTAGAAAACAAAATCTGTCTGCAGTATTGGGGATTCTTCTGTGACATATATAAAATAAGGTCTATCCTTACTTCCCCAAACTAAGACAATAGGGTCTTTGGATAATAGACCCCAATTTGATGCCTTTTAGCGACATAGGTGCTAAAATGCGACTTTGGCGGTGAAAGGGTTAAGTCCATGAAAGATGCACTCGAGGCTGATTTTCCTGACAAAGTGAAACCTAAAATAAGAGTTCTAAAATCAAAGTTCAAACGTTACATTCTGAAATAAGTACTCATTTCACAGCATTTCGCATCCTACTTCGCCTTCCAACTCTCAAACACGCCATTCGCGGGTCGTTTTGGCGGCCATATTTGGCCCAAGAGCGCAAGCGTCACTCGTCCAAATATGGACCGCACCGTTTGAGAATAACATCGTGCTCGTGGAAACACGGGAGATTCCTTAAATTACGAAAAAAGATTGGCGGAGAAGGCGGAGCTGTTTTCATGCCTGTATTAAATTACATTATTATTAAAGCAATCTCAAATGACAATGGACTGACCCAGGAGGTCGAAGAGGGTGGAGTTGAGGCTGGCGACGACCTCCGTGACCTTGTCCACCTTCTTCAGCATGCTCTGCAGTTTTTGGATGTCGGCCAGGTTCTGGCCCACCGAGCTCACACACAGCATGGCCTCATTGTGCGTCTGCCCCAGTCACACAGGGAGATGGGAGTGAACAGTGTTCATGAGAAAAACCAACAATAATGACGTTAATGTATGGTGTACAACCGAGATAAACCAAGGTCCTGTGTGCCCATGCACTTAGCACATGATAAGCCCAGTGGCAATGAAAAGTTGTCATTTGGTTAAAAATTTACCCCTCCCTTTCCTTCCTCATCAGTCACACAAAAATCGCATGCAAAAATAATAAAATGGGTGGCGTGCCTCTGGCTGCGATGCGCTCTCCAGGTGGGAGCAACCCAAATTTAACAGAGACGCCTCTGTGACTATAAAGCACCTAATACCTAATACAATTCTACAGTTTAACTTTTAACCAGAGCAGTGTCGGGACATCAGCCATGTTCTGGGGCACCCAGCTGACACATTGCATGGCCTCATTGTGTCACACATAATAAGACGATAAACAAAAGAACTACAGTATTATGTATTAATAGCTTTAGCAATGTAAACATATCAAGGGGTGCCTGTTACCTTTCGAGATAAGCTATTCTTTGTTTGAATGTTACCTTTTCAGATAAGCTATTCTTTGTTCGAATGTTACCTTTTCAGATAAGCTATTCTTTGTTTGAATGTTACCTTTTCAGATAAGCTATTCTTTGTTCGAATGTTACCTTTTCAGATAAGCTATTCTTTGTTTGAATGTTACCTTTAGAGATAAGCTATTGTTTGTTTGAATGTTACCTTTAGAGATAAGCTATTCTTTGTTTGAATGTTACCTTTTGAGATAAGCTATTCTTTGTTTGAATGTTACCTTTTCAGATAAGCTATTCTTTGTTTGAATGTTACCTTTAGAGATAAGCTATTCTTTGTTTGAATGTTACCTTTTGAGATAAGCTATTCTTTGTTTGAATGTTACCTTTTGAGATAAGCTATTCTTTGTTTGAATGTTACCTTTAGAGATAAGCTATTCTTTGTTTGAATGTTACCTTTAGAGATAAGCTATTCTTTGTTTGAATGTTACCTTTTGAGATAAGCTATTCTTTGTTTGAATGTTACCTTTTCAGATAAGCTATTCTTTGTTTGAATGTTACCTTTAGAGATAAGCTATTCTTTGTTTGAATGTTACCTTTTGAGATAAGCTATTCTTTGTTTGAATGTTACCTTTTGAGATAAGCTATTCTTTGTTTGAATGTTACCTTTAGAGATAAGCTATTCTTTGTTTGAATGTTACCTTTAGAGATAAGCTATTCTTTGTTTGAATGTTACCTTTTGAGATAAGCTATTCTTTGTTTGAATGTTACCTTTTGAGATAAGCTATTCTTTGTTTGAATGTTACCTTTTGAGATAAGCTATTCTTTGTTTGAATGTTACCTTTAGAGATAAGCTATTCTTTGTTTGAATGTTACCTTTAGAGATAAGCTATTCTTTGTTTGAATGTTACCTTTAGAGATAAGCTATTCTTTGTTTGAATGTTACCTTTAGAGATAAGCTATTCTTTGTTTGAATGTTACCTTTTGAGATAAGCTATTCTTTGTTTGAATGTTACCTTTTCAGATAAGCTATTCTTTGTTTGAATGTTACCTTTAGAGATAAGCTATTCTTTGTTTGAATGTTACCTTTTGAGATAAGCTATTCTTTGTTTGAATGTTACCTTTTGAGATAAGCTATTCTTTGTTTGAATGTTACCTTTTCAGATAAGCTATTCTTTGTTCGAATGTTACCTTTTCAGATAAGCTATTCTTTGTTTGAATGTTACCTTTTCAGATAAGCTATTCTTTGTTAGAATGTTACCTTTTCAGATAAGCTATTCTTTGTTAGAATGTTACCTTTTCAGATAAGCTATTCTTTGTTAGAATGTTACCTTTTCAGATAAGCTATTCTTTGTTAGAATGTTACCTTTTCAGATAAGCTATTCTTTGTTCGAATGTTACCTTTTCAGATAAGCTATTCTTTGTTAGAATGTTACCTTTTCAGATAAGCTATTCTTTGTTCGAATGTTACCTTTTCAGATAAGCTATTCTTTGTTAGAATGTTACCTTTTCAGATAAGCTATTCTTTGTTAGAATGTTACTTTTTGAGAAAAGCTATTCTTTGTTCGAATGTTACCTTTCGAGATAAGCTATTCTTGCATGCAGGCACCCCTCGAATATTAAAAAGGTTTATTTAAACAATTCATATGATTGATGTCAACAAGGTCTTTTAAGCTTGATTTAATGGCTTTAACCCTTTCACCGCCAACGTCGCATTTTAGCACCACAATGGTTTAACACCCATGGCCATGTCACTAAAAAGCATCCAATCCAGACCTGTTATCCAAAGACCCTATGTTCCTAATTTTGGGAGTTACCCAGTTACCCAGTTAAGCTTAATGGTATTTTTTGGCTGAAAAATGGCAGGCGGCGAAAGGATTAACTTAAGCCTTTCACTCCCAGGAGCGAGTTTTGACACGCTTAGGGGATATAACCTACTCAGTAGCCCAGATTTTAAAAGACTGAGTTACTTCCCTTCCTTTTAGTTGACATGATTTGAGAAGGGTCTAAACCTGTTTCTCAGGAAGGTTTGGGTCGATCTTGATGCATTTTGTAAAGCAAAAAGTGGCCAAGCATATCAATCTGGCTGCCAGAAGGTAAATGCCAAGAAAACTACACAAAATTTGTTCAATTCTCTGACAATAAAAATGATAAAAAGTGTGTTGAGAATAAAGTTTATGAATTTGTTCAACCCAATCATAATACAAGTGGCTCAGAGTCAGACCTGAATTTTCCTTTGGACAATTTTTTTTTTAATTGTCTTTTTTATAATCTTGGTTATGATGAATTATCTTGTGCAGTCAACTTTGAAAATTATAATAATTGTGTTCTCCATTCATTTTCCTTCAATAAAACATATATTTGATAGTCTTTATAACATCATTTAATATTTAGTGATTTTTAAAATAAAAGTTAGGTAGCTTGTTCGCTAAAAGTACAAATTAGTCCCGGGAGTAAAAGGGTTAAAGCACAGTTCACTGAAAATGTGTAACACAGTCAAGAATTGAAGAACATAACTACTGATTGTGAAGTGCAGCTGAAGTCCATAATGTGTAAAATGCTATGATTGCAACATATCATGAGTCTTCTGTCAGTGTAGAGTGGCACAGAGGTATCGCGTTCGCCTCGTGTCAAGTAAACCCTGCACTAGGCCTTATGGTCTGAACGTGGAGTCTTTCGGCTGAGACAGTAAACTGAGGTCCAGTGTGCACATGTTCAACCCAGTGGCAACGAAAAAAAATTGTCATTTGGTAAACATTTACCCCCCTCCCTTTAATTCCTTCCTCATCAGTCACACAAAAATCGCATGCAAAAAATAATAAAAATGGGTGGCGCGCCTCTGGCTGCTGCGCGCTCTCCAGATGGGAACAATCCGAATTTCACAGACGCCTCTGTGACTACAAAGTACCTAATACCTAATACCTAGACTAGAGTAACCAGGCCCATTGTGTTCATCTCATTTTGGACAATTTCAACATTATAGTATACACAATACAGTGGAACCTCCTTTATAAGACCTTCAAAAATCATCCCAAATCAGGTCTTATAACGGAGGGGTCTTTAAAGGAGGTAATTTTAATACTTACAAAGAAGGGCAATGTCTCAGAGAAGTAGGTCTTATAATAATAATAATAATAATAATAATAAATAAAGGTTCTATAGCGCTCTTCGATGATAAAAAAAATCATCCTCAGAGCGCTTTACAAATATTACGAGAGAAAACAATCAAGAAAAAACAACAAAAACAAAACATTATTACAAAACAATATGGAAAAAAAGAAAGAAAAAAACTCACGCCGTTCATCCCACCCACCCCTTTCACATGCACATTATTGACACCATTTCAAAAATAAAAAATACTAGCGCAACACCGAGTACCAGTAACGCCTAGTAACGGTAACGCCTAGTAACGGTAACGCCTAGTAACGGTAACGCCAAGTACTGGTAACGCTGAGTACAGCAAATTTGAAGCAATTCGGCTAAGAAACAGTGGAGTTATAAGGACCAGTTTCCCATTGACGCTGCTCTGAGTGACGCGCTCTCCCTAGTAACGGTAACGCCAAGTACTGGTAACGCTGAGTACAGCAAATTTGAAACGATTCGGATAAGAAAAGGCGGAGTTCTAAGGCCCCGTTTCGCGTTGGCGCTGCTCTGAGAGTGATGCACTCTCCCTAGTAACGGTAATGCCTAGTAACGGTAACGCCAAGTACTGGTAACGCTGAGTACAGCAAATTTGAAGCGATTCCGTTAAAAAACGGCAGAGTTATAAGGCCTCGTTTGTCATTGGCGCTGCTCTGAGAGTGACGCTCTCTCCCGATTTTCTTCAAATTTGCTTCCAGGCTTTGCCCCTGCGACAGCAAGCCTGACAGCAAATTTGATGCGATTCGGTTGAAAACCGGCGGAGTTATAAGGCCCGTTTTGCATCATGCTGCTGTTATGCGCCTAAGTAATCGATTCGCTTACGGTTTGGCACATCGATAGTCACCGTCCCCGGTCATCTACCTGCCAAATTTGAAGGCAATCGGGCGCCGAAAGGCCGGCGGATGCGCGTTTCGCGCATTTGCAAAACCGCGCAAATGACACGGCCACCTCGGTTTCCGTTGCCATCGCCCTGTTAAGGCTCACAGCAAATTTGAAGCGATTCGGTCGAAAAATGGCGGAGTTATAAGGCCCTTTTCGTGTTTCAGACACACACAAGGACGGACACTTGGCTTTTTACTATATGATGGGAGGGAGTCTTATAATGGGAGGTCTTATAAGGGAGGTTCCACTGTACCTCGTTGACGCAGGTGGTGAGATTGGCCTGGAACTCTTCCGACTGTCTCAGCAGCAGGGAGCTCCGGATCATCATGTTCTCCTGTAGCTGCTGGATGCGCCGCTGCCGAGACGCCATCTTCAGTCTTCACTTCACTTTAAATCGGCAGTTTTACTTTTTAGCAAAACACCTCCCTGCAAACAGACGTTGGTTCACATCCATCTATTTTCAGGATCTTGATAAACATGCATAAAATTCAGTTAAGGTTAGAAGCAAAATCCACATCTGTATGAATATATGTCACAGTAGAGACTGGAATCCAGTTGGATTCGGAATCCTAATGCCGATTTGTACTAGTAGAAAAAAAGATTTCTACTTGTACTGACAGCCAGTAGAAAATGGAATCCAGTACAAATTAGAATCAACATATTGCTTCCGTTGTAAGAGAAGAAAGACAAAACGCGGGTGGAGCTTACAGTTAATCATTGAATTCTAATCCCTCTGACTGCAGCACTAAAAAAGACAACCTAATCCCTTGGGCTGCAGCACTAGAAAAGACAACCTAATCCTTTGGGCTGCAGCACTAGAAAAGACAAGCTAATCCCTTTGACTGCAGCACTAGAAAAGACAGTGCAACCTAGTCCCTTTGGCTGTAGCACTAGAATAGACACTAGAATAGAACCTAATCCCTTTGTCTGCAGCACTAGAAAAGACAACCTAATCCCTTTGGCTGCAGCACTAGAAAAGACAAGCTAATCCCTTTGGAAATGTTATCATTTCTCAGAATTTTTGGGGTGAATTTCATAAAAAGTGAAATGCTCAAAGAGCCGGTGTAACAGTCTTCTTCTTCTCTTCCAGTGATGTCATTCATCGGCAATTATTGACATGTACAGAGGTTCAATGACGAGTTTACCCGAGTTTCACTCAATATGAAGCTTATGCCAGGCTTGTAAATAGTGATAATTTAACACTTTTTTCCCCTTGAACTTTGAATCCATTTTTTTTTTGTGGTCAAAATTTTGAAAAACAGGCGCCGCCTCGTATCCAAGGTAAGGTTGCATCCATGCCGGCATCGTCTTTTTGATGGTTCTGTTGATAGACTTGCACATGTGCAGAAGCCATCGAGACAAACTCAGATCGGTGGTAAACTCAGATCATTACAATGGCTCTGGTTTTTTAAGAAACAGCACTTGTCCCACTGCCTTTCCCACCAGAAAATTGCTTCTGGTAGGTGTGGCTAGAGTAAGGGAAAACGCTTATGAATTATAAAAACATATCGTCATGAAAGGATGAAAACTTTAGATTGGGCAACACTGGTGGTGTGGACCCCTCACATGCACATATGGGCATTCTAGATATGGTCCTCTTCTGACAATGACATGGTACTTCTGACACTGACAGAGCTAACTGCAGTGATCATACGCCATTTGATTGGCTGACGGTAAAGGACCAATTCGGTCACTTGAAAACCCTAACCTAACCCTGACCCATTACCAGAGAAAGGCAATAAGTAGCATTTTGTAAAATTATGCAGCAGTGAGAAAATGTTATGGACTTACTAATGGAGGTGAGGCAAGAAAATGTTAACCTAAAACAAAAGTGACCAAACTATCAGCTTACAATAATATTATTAGCACTAGCTTTATAACTTATAAGCAATAATCAGCAGCAGCAGTATCAAGGAACGGGCTTACAAAGCCTTCGCACGTCCCTTGTATATGCGTGTGCTGTCTGGGATCCGTACACAGGGAGAGCATTGGCAAGCTGGAAGCAGTCCAGCGCAGGGCAGCTCGCTTTGTGCTGAATCAGTATATGCCGACGTCTAGTGTGAGCAGCATGCTGGACAAACTAGGCTGGGAAACGCTGGAGAGCAGACGGCAGAGGACCAGGCTCTCCACGCTGTACAAAATCAGCTCCGGTGCTGTCCACTGTCCCAGCCTACATGCAAAGCTGGTACCACTTCCACATCTGGAACGGCGTGGACACCATCTCCAGTTCCAACGCACCCAGTGCCGCACCAAATATCAGTCAAACTCTTTTCTCCCAAGGACCATCAGGGAGTGGAACGACCTGCAGCAGAACACCCTCAACACCTTCACTGCTGACGCCCCCTGTGTGTCAGTGGTGCGGGACCAACAATAATCCATCAGGCGCCCCTTCCCCCTCCCCCCTTCAGCTTTCCCTCCACCCTCTGTCCCTTCAATATTAGTTAAATAGGCATTATCGCGTGCAAATCTGTCGCTCGTGCAAATCTGTCGCTCGCTACTATGCGAGTGTGTATTTGCGACATTCACAAATTTCACTTTTTCCGTACTTGAACCATTTACCTAACTAACCTAAACCCTATCCCTAACCCACGGAAAAAGTGAAATTTGTGGTTCATGCTCAATGTCGCAAAATGCCGCAAATACAGACTCTCATAGGTAGCGAGCTACAGATTTGCACGAGCCACAGATTTGCACGCCACAGGCATGTCCTCAATAAAGAACAGACCGTCCCCCCATTTTTCAGTCTTTTTTTTCCAAAGGAGCCAGAATGATATTACTGAGTCACTGACCGTGCCCTGAAGAGAAGAAGAAGAATCGTTCTAATAGGATTCTCTTATTGAATTACAACCAAACTTGAACTAAAAACGCAGTTTATTACGCGTAGTTCTGTATTTAAAACAACTAATGCAAGACGAACACATTTCGCACCTTCTTGAGCTGTCCGCATTTGGTGGCATAAACTTTCAAGGGGGATAATGCAGAAACACACCATTAAAATAACTCACTCTATTGCCAACTTATTATAGAAAATGAACGCAATTTGACACTGGAGATGTATTATCTGTTCGTTTAAATTCACGTGTTTTGCTGTGATTGTATAATGTGGTCAACAAAGATATTAATAAACAGAATCTTAGAGAAAAAGTGGGGTTTAGAGCAAGAGGGAAAGAGACAAGTTGGCTGCCTAAGGCGAAGAAGAAGACATTTCTGTGGGTTTTCGGTGTTTAGCATTCTTGCAAGAATAGTGTCCCCTGCAGTATGGCTGCCTTTGCAGACGACGAAGATGACTGCGAGGTTATTTTTCAGGTATTTTGATACATAGGCCCCTAGTATGCTGTATTATTGTCCCGAACAACAACAACAAGAAAATATCAAGCATTTTTTTTCACCTCTGCTCCCACTTCCCACCCTTCATCCCCTCCCCCTCCCATATCCCCCATCTTTCATGAAAGTACAGAAAAGGGGAAATGAAAGGAAAAAAAGAGAAGACAATTTCTGCATCTGCATCTGCATATATAGTTGATAGGGCCACAGCGTGGCATATTAGTTAGTAATATAGGTTGCTGCTACTTGGCATCATGCTGGCTGCACACTGAACGGGCGCTGGCTGGCCAGGTTAAAAAAATTATTTAAAAGAAAAAAAGATTAAAAAAAAGAGAGAGTGGGGGACAAACACTCCTCTGTCACGTCTGTGGCTGATGTTCTTAGTGGAATCCCTCAGGGAAGCATTCTTGGACCTACTCTTTTTACTATTTTTATAAACGATCTGCCTGAGTGTGTTACATCATCATGTCAAATTTTTGCGGATGACACAAAAATTCTTAACACTTCTTGTAATTGTCAGATATTACAAAAGGATTTAAATGAACTAGAAGGCTGGACTACAAAATGGAATCTATAGTTTAACGCAGACAAAAGTAAGGTTATGCACGTCGGTAGAAATAATCCTAATAAAGAATACACTATGTTTAAGAACAATGACTTGTGCACAGTAAGTGAGTAACAGCATGTGAAAGTGAAAAAGACCTAGGGGTGATATTTGACAAGGATTTGTCCTTTAATAGTCATATCCAAACTTGCGTAAGTAAGGCTAATCAAATGATAGGTTTAATTAAAAGAACATTTATTAATATTGACTACAACATTTTTTCAAAACTGTATAAAGCTTTAGTGAGGCCGCATGTAGAGTATGGCAATACAATATGGTACCCTAAGTATAAATATCAATCAAAAGCAATTGAGAAGGTTCAACGCAGGGCAACAAAATTGGTAAAGGGATGTAAAAGCATGACCTATGAAAATAGACTTTTGTATTTAAATTTATACTCACTTAAACGAAGAAGGGTAAGGGGAGACCTTATTGAAGCACATAAGATATTCAATGGCCTTGTTGATTTATCTTGGAATAACATATTTAAATCACCTCAATGCAGTACAACAAGAAATTCATACGGTAAAGTTTTTATTAAGCAATGTAAAACTAACACAAGAAAAAATTGTTTTACTAACAGAGTTGCTAATTGTTGGAATGATTTAACTTTTGATTTAAAATGTGCACCTAATGTTAATATATTCAAAAATCGTCTTGATAATTCTCCAAAATTAGTAATTGTATTTAGAAGCATTGATTATTAATTTTTGTATTATAGGAAAATTCAACCGTAAAACCTTGACCGCTAAAAAATATCAAATTGGAAATCGATGGGACTGCTAAAAAGCTTAACGGCTTGATTAGTCCCTATTCTACTACTACTACTACTACTATTAGGTAGCAAGGACGAAATCGGGTCAAACCGACTCGATAGTTTCCCCTCAAAATGTTGAACCCGTATTTTGGCTTCGTGCCAAGTGGTCACTGTCTTTGCTTTGTTTTCACTGGTAGTTCTTTTTGTTGCTGACCCATCCGGGCATTTCATTGTGCAGTGGACATTTGTCACGTTAGTCTTGACCGGTTTTTGTTTACAAGTGGACGCAAGTGTCAAGCGCTCCAATTTTTAGGTCAGATTCCTCCGTCGAATAGATCATAATAGATTCAACCAATTTGCTACTAGTGTGCAAAATTTGGTGCATGTAAGTTTATAATCAGGTACTTTGCGAGGTTAATCTAATCGGAGGTGTTAGCCTAGTCCGACCATGCCGACATTTTGTTTTTCTTCTTGCCGCGTCACACTGACGATCGAGTTGATCAACTTTTTCTTATGTAGCTCATGTAAAAAAGGCTATCTTTTTAAAACGTTGTAACTTTCTCAATTTCTGACCGATTTTGATAATTTGGGTATCATTTTAAAGGTCTTTTCGAGCTCTTTCCAATGACATAAATTTCATTAGGATTTGACAACAAATACATAAAATATCTTTTATAACCATCCTAGATTAGGGTGTGCTCTCCCCTAGTTTCGTTGATGAATATGCCATGATGTGGCCTTGGTGGTGACCAGCTTCTTTATGAAGTCTATAGAGATGTGACCAGAGAAAGAAAAAGAAAAGAAAAGAATTATAAGTGAGGAAGAAGAAAAAGCAAACAAGTCTTAGCCCGTGCAGTTAGAAAAATCCTGTCCAAGAATTCAATAACAGTTTGCCATTTTCTGTACACTTGGGGGTGTGGGGGGTGTGACCCCGTTTTCTGTACACTTGGGGGGGGGTGACCCCGGGGAGGGGGGGGGTATGACCCAGCCAGCCAGGTCCTGCTGTGGATCAGGCCCCAACGTGATATTGTGCCATTGGTGATTGGTGGTGGGGGGTGACGTTTGAGTCTTTACATATTATATTTTTACAGCTGAAGAGTGGCACAGGAACTGAGGAACTAATGTGAATACAGTATGACCAAAGTGTACACATTTCAGCAATATCCACATTTAACCCCATAAGAGAAGATATTTTGTAGATAGAAAGAGGCACAACCAAGGCTTCTTTTGTCAGTAGATTACCGTTTCTTAATCTGTGTTATAGAGTTAGATGTGGATATTGTCTCACATTTTCCCCTTGTACATGGGTTGTTCATTAAACATTGGCAACGGGTCCATAAAACAGGAACAAAAGAGTTCACGGACTTCAAACTTTTGCATTCCTATGAAGAACACCTTTCCTCTTAAGTCTTTGTATGCACAGTTCCAACTCTACGCCAGGTTTCAAGGCCATTTTGGTAGCTTCTTTGAGACAGGGGTCGAAGTTGTGATTTTGAGCTTTTTGCGAGGGCATTTTCATCCAGCCAAACAATCTAAAATGATAAAAAGAAATTGAAAGTCATAATGGAGCTAGGTGAAATCTGTAGAAAAGGGGGTTCAAACATTGATTACCTTACTCTTCTTGGAAGGTCATGACGACCTTGACCTTGTAGGCACTGGCGTTTTCATGCAAAAGTAGAATTACTTAGGGAATTTTGTTGCACGCTTTTTCACTAGAAGATGTCTATCTTTACCATTGTGCTCAAAGAATTGTCACTCATCTCACTTCTTTCTATCAGTGTCAAATGTGGATCTTTATTAATATTAGTCAGTTTCTTGAAAAACTACATGTTTTGCGCGTTGGGTACTGCAAAAAAGTGAACTAGATGGTGACATTTTTGGAAGCTGTGTTTTCCAGGATTGAAAGCTTCAACACATTTGCAAATTGTGCAATAAGAAGTACTGTACGCAGTCGGCCGTAAATATCTGTCAAATTGGAATGATTTTTTTCGATAATATTTCCTAAGTTTCATCCCTATGAAGTTACAGCAAGTGAATGAGTCAGTTCAAGAATCCACTTTTTTTTTTTTATCACAGGCGCTTATATCATATTTTCAATGACGTCATACACTCACGTAGGAAATGACACCACAGTGATAGTGTGCAAGCAAATGCGTTAAGGACTGAAGTTGTCTTTTGTAGTAAATCTGTTTAACGTCCTCCGGTCTGGAACACACACATATGGGACATTAGTAGATCGTAAAGATGGTGGGAACGATACTGGAGGCAATGCCCAAAGGCAGTGCAACACCAGTAAAGTCCAAATTTTTTGTTAGCAATACAGATAGTTTTGCTGAACGTAAAAAGTTGTCTTTGGTTCTACCATTATATCTGTATGTTTTATAGATTACAAATGGCAGGACCGTTGCCAAGTTTTACTGAGCAACCCACGTATTCAGCAATGCAAAAGATGCAAAGTAGCTTTTTCCGTAAAAGAAAGTTTAAAAAAAAAGTCTGGACACTTTCAAGTCTTTACATCTGAAGAGTGAACGGGAAAATATGTGTTAATATATTACCAAAGTGTATATGAAATTTGGTCAAATCTAAAAGATTCATTGGTTAATGCAGTGGAACTTCTCTATATTAAAAACTCTAGAGCTCTAAGATGTGATCCAAAGAAATATTTCACTGATTCCCCCACCCCTCCTTCATATCCAGACTACTGAATTTCCATCTCCCTATTAAGACCCCTCCATGTTAAGACCTTTGGGGGCTGATTTTTCAAGGTCTTAATAGGGAGGTTCCAATGTACAGTGGAACCTCCCTTATAAGACCTCCCATTATAAGACTCCCTCCCATATAAGACCTACTTCTCTGAGACAGTGCCCTTCTTTGTAAGTATTAAAATCAGCTCCCTTATAAGTGGAACACTTCCCCAAATACAGTGGAACCTCCCTTATAAGACCTTAAAAAAATCATCCAAAATGAAGTTTTTAACCCTTTCACTGCCAGCCATATTTTAGCCTTAAAGATTTCCATTAAATTTACTGGATAGAGGTCAAAATCCATCTGCAGTATTGGGGATTCTTCTGTGACATATATAAAATAAGGTCTAAATTTACCTTCCCAAAACTAAGACAGTATTGGGGTTTTTGGATAATAAACCCCAATTTGATGCCTTTTAGTGACATAGGTGTTAAATCACTGTGGTGCTAAAATGCGACTTTGGCGGTGAAAGGGTTAAGGTCTTATAAGGGAGGTTCCATTGTATTTGGAAGTGTACAACTACACACTGTACAAGCCCTGATCTTTCCTGTTCATAGAACTCCCCCCTGTACTGGTCGATGGTGGACGCTGGCCTGGAAGACATTGGGCGGCAGGACGTCCACCAGGTGCAACAGGACAGGTGTGACCACTCCGTCGACGCAGCAACACCCAAACGTGGCATGGTGAGTCGGCTAAACCACAGATCACCTGTCATTCACCCAGCATGCAAAACCCTACGTCTCTTCCTAAAGTCCTACAACTGTGTGTTTGTTCAATTGTTTTGGCTTGTAGCATAGTGTGTGTGTGTGTCACAGACCTGTTTACTCTACTCTTTTCGAGTAGTATTCTACTCAATTTGGACCTCTACTCTAAAATAATGCTCTTTAATTCTTGATTACTACATTATTTGATGGTTTAATGAATAAAACTACACATTTTGCACTAAAACTACTCATTTCAGCTATCCAGACTACCCAAGTTGTGTAGGGGGTAAGCAGGTCTGGTACTATCAGGATCAATACGTCGCAGGTGCCAATACTGGCAATAATCGCGACGGAACTAGGAGGGCGCATGTACCTATAGAAAACATAGAAAGAAAAAGACCTGATGCTTGCACTGGGTTAAGACCTTTAATCCCCCCCCCCCCCCCCCCCCCCCCCCTGCAGTTCAGCCGGGGAAAAAGTGTGTGTGTGTGTGTGCATCTATGTTTACTATGTCTTTGTGCATGGGTTTTTTTGGTTAAACATTTTTGTCTGATTCAGGTTTTAAGTAAATGGCTAGATCAAGTTGTTTTGAGGTCTGCAATGTCGATTCTTTCTGGTTATATGCCTGCATAGACTTCAAACAATAATACTAAAGGAATTTATCATGTTGGCAGAGGTTTTGACTTTTTTGCTTTCTGTGTAATCTTTACTGTCAAAGACTGCGTGTCAAAATGATGTTATTTTTGAATCATGACTTCTTGGTTGTGGTGGTTGGTTGTGGTTGTGGTTGGCTTACCCTGGCTAAAAGACTCCAGGGATCATCCCAACAGCGGAAGCACTTGAACACTATGATACAAGTGCATCAGCTACGGATGAGAGCATTACGTGTCACTGAGTGACCGATTTTGATTACCCCGCCATGTGGGCAGCCACACTCCGTCTTCGGGGGAGATCTGATAATTTCAGTGTTATGTCTCTTGTTTTTAGAGCGTTGATAGCCCTTTGTCCGCGGCTTTCAGAGGATTGGACTTCAGACAAAGAATTCTTTTACTGTTTCCTGGTCATAACAGACACCTTGATTACATCGTTGGCATGGTTTCAGTCCCTGTGGCCCAGGAGGTGGGTGCGCTGGCTGAAAGAGTCGGCATCTCACCTGTCTCTCAGTCAGAAGAACCACAGAGCACAGGTAGGCAGTTTTGTTTTCTTTTTCTTTTCTTCTTCTTCTTCGTTCACTCAGACAATTTCCTTCAAATGATCGTAGATGTATGCATCATACTGCCGTTATGCACCTAACTAAGAAATAGTTAGGCCCAGCATGTCCGACTTCGGCTGAAGAAGTCTTTATAAGAATTTATAGAAAAAAGGCAGGAGAATGGACTGTCAGTGAGATAGAAAGATAGCAGATGACAGTAAGCAAAGGGAAAAGACAGAGTCAAAGAGAGTGACAGATTAGAGGTAGTTACAAGCACAGAACTTCCAGAAGGTGGGGGAACTATTTGTACGAAAGGCCCCCCCCGGTATTCTCACGTGTTTTTTCTCTTTTTATACTGCATTTTTCGCACTATAAGTGCACCTTGTTAAAAGGCACACCCCTCAAATTTTACACAAAATTCAGATTTTGTTCCTTTATACCTCTCTTACTATAAATATTATGTCACATTATAAGGCGCAGGGGTCTCAGTTGGGGAAAAAATATCGCCTTATACTAGTCCGAAAAATATGGTGCTTGTATTGTCACAGAGAATCACCCCTGTGAAATCTTGTCTCCCCCCCCCCCACCTGCATTACAATGCTCTTGTTTTCTGAAATATAAAAGAAGCTAATAAAATTTCGCTTGACATTTTGTCTGTCACATAGGTAACTTATTTCTCAACTGGTGATAGGACTAGGAGCTATCCGCTTTGACCATGTGAAGTTATTTCATTGTTTACTGGATTTAATGAAATGCTTTAATATGAAATACTTTATTTAAAAGGCGGTTTTGCATTTCTTTCTTTTCAAAAATGCTGTATTTTTATCTATTTCTTGTCACAGAGACATGTCTAGAGCTGTGAATTTTGGGTTGCTCCCACCTAGAGATCGTGTTGCCGCAGTGCAGTGCCACTTTTTTCGGGGGGCAGGGTGGGGTGGGGGGTGATGACGGGTTGGACTTGGGAAACATAGCTTCCAATTTGACACATGTCAGGCAGCAGGATTTCTCCTTGCTCTCACCGACTTTTAACTGCCATATTTTTTAATTACACTGTATGGTTTTGGCACTTGGATAATTGACTTAAAGAATTCTTTCATTGATCCAATTATTGTAACGGTCCGCCTAAAGTTTGCTCCTGAATATTATTATGTTGAACCCTTGTCTTAATGTTTCGCCTTTTGGTATCAAGAGACAGACAGACAGAAAGACAGATAAGGCGATTAATGGGCCCCTCCTCCGTCTTCCTTTGTTTTCTGTTACTCTATTACTCTATCACACTCGGTTTCAGGGACTCTGACAGATTGTCGGATGTTGTTTTCCCATGTCTTCTTTGTCTTGATGTAAAAAAAAAAAGAACACCAGCTAAGCCCTGGTGGTTTGTGTGGCGACAGGTGGAAGACGCCCACAGACAGGTGTTTGGGATGCTGGCAGAGAGCAGTCTGCTGACGGAAGAAGACTACCTCTTCCTGCAGCTAAGCCCTGGTGGTTTGTCTGGTGACAGGTGGAAGTCGCCCACAGACAGGTGTTTGGGACACTGGCAGAGAGCAGTCTGCTGACGGAAGAAGACTACCTCTTCCTGCAGCTAAGCCCTGGTGGTTTGTGTGGTGACAGGTGGAAGACGCCCACAGACAGGTGTTTGGGACACTGGCAGAGAGCAGTCTGCTGACGGAAGAAGACTACCTCTTCCTGCAGCTAAGCCCTGGTGGTTTGTCTGGTGACAGGTGGAAGACGCCCACAGACAGGTGTTTGGGACACTGGCAGAGAGCAGTCTGCTGACGGAAGAAGACTACCTCTTCCTGCAGCTAAGCCCTGGTGGTTTGTCTGGTGACAGGTGGAAGACGCCCACAGACAGGTGTTTGGGACGCTGGCAGAGAGCAGTCTGCTGACGGAAGAAGACTACCTCTTCCTGCAGCTAAGCCCTGGTGGTTTGTCTGGTGACAGGTGGAAGACGCCCACAGACAGGTGTTTGGGACGCTGGCAGAGAGCAGTCTGCTGACGGAAGAAGACTACCTCTTCCTGCAGCTAAGCCCTGGTGGTTTGTCTGGTGACAGGTGGAAGACGCCCACAGACAGGTGTTTGGGACACTGGCAGAGAGCAGTCTGCTGACGGAAGAAGACTACCTCTTCCTGCAGCTAAGCCCTGGTGGTTTGTCTGGTGACAGGTGGAAGACGCCCACAGACAGGTGTTTGGGACGCTGGCAGAGAGCAGTCTGCTGACGGAAGAAGACTACCTCTTCCTGCAGCTAAGCCCTGGTGGTTTGTGAGGTGACAGGTGGAAGACGCCCACAGACAGGTGTTTGGGACGCTGGCAGAGAGCAGTCTGCTGACGGAAGAAGACTACCTCTTCCTGCAGCTAAGCCCTGGTGGTTTGTCTGGTGACAGGTGGAAGACGCCCACAGACAGGTGTTTGGGACGCTGGCAGAGAGCAGTCTGCTGACGGAAGAAGACTACCTCTTCCTGCAGCTAAGCCCTGGTGGTTTGTCTGGTGACAGGTGGAAAACGCCCACAGACAGGTGTTTGGGACACTGGCAGAGAGCAGTCTGCTGACGGAAGAAGACTACCTCTTCCTGCAGCTAAGCCCTGGTGGTTTGTCTGGTGACAGGTGGAAAACGCCCACAGACAGGTGTTTGGGACGCTGGCAGAGAGCAGTCTGCTGACGGAAGAAGACTACCTCTTCCTGCAGGACTTGAAGTCGGAGGGCGGAGAATGTGACGCACGCACCACTGTGAACACTGGCTCAAGGTAGGTACAGTACAGTGGAACCTCCCTTATAATACCTTCAAAAATCATCCAAAATGAGGTCTTATAAGGGAGGGGTCTTATAAGGGAGGTAATTTTTAATACTTACAAAGAAGGGCAATGTCTCAGAGAAGTAGGTCTTATGTGGGAGGGAGTCTTATAATGGGAGGTCTTATATGAGAGGTTCCACTGTATCTGTATGGCTAATTCTTCCCATGCGTTTTAGACCCTTTTCCTGGGGGCAGTGGGTGGATGCCTCATGCCTCCATTCGGGGAGCTGGACACCCTCCCGTCTCTCCCCGTGGGGATACCGGGGGGGGGGGGTGTCTTTCGTAAAAATAGTTCCCCCACCTTCTGGAAGTTCTGTGCTTGTAGCTTCCTCTAATCTGCCTCTCTATTTGACTCTGCCTTTTTCCTTTGCTTTCTGTCATCTACTACCTTTCTGACTTATTGGCCCATTCTCCTGCCTTTAAAAAAAAATCTAAATAATTTTTCCTTTAAGCTCCTCCGAAATCGGAATGTGTTGGCAGCGGAGAGACCAGTGAAAACTGAAAAACGGACACATTCGCACCTTACCCATTATGGCCTTATGGTCTGGGAACGCAGAAGAAGAAGAAGACCCTTTTCTCAAATGGCGTTTCTTATTGGTCAATTATTAGCCTTAAAGTTGGGCCAAGAGCGAAGTGAGAGTGAGAGTTATGTGATTGCTGATTTTCTCCCATTTGAAATGGACATGTATTTCAAATGTGTTATGTTTTAAACCATCATTACTTATTCATGTTTTAACCCTTTCGCTGCCCCACGACGTATATATACGTCCTCTATAGCGCTTCAGTACTTGCCACCGACGTATATATACGTCGCCGCTAAGCAGCGATATTGCCGTGTTCAAAAATCGCGCGGCAAGCCGGCGGCGCATGCGCAAGTAGTAGGCGGCACTGAAGGGGTTAATGATTGTGTTCGTTGTGGCGTTTGTTGTTTTGCGCCTGGTTGTAATTTCTTTCTTAATGAGTTAATTTGAATTGAAATTGAAATCGTATTAGTTAGTCCTTTGTGAAAGACAATGAACTTCAAACTTGGAGGCATTTGAGTTGGCTGGGAGGCATTTCAGTTGGCTGTAAGTGCTTCAGTTTAACCCTTTCATCGCTACAGTCGCCTTTTGGCACCACAATGATTCAACACCCATGTCACTAAAAAGCATCACATGAGGGTCTGGTATCCAGTGGCCTTATGTTCTATGTTTTGGGAGGTAAGGACAGGCCCTATTTTATGCATGCCACAGAGGAATCCCCAATATTGCAGACAGGTAAGTTTAATTGAAAGTATGGGCTGGAAAATGGCTGGCATTGAAAGGGTTAAGGGATTTTGTGGGTTTTTTAATTTCCATTGGGGAACATCTCCAACGACAACTGTCTTAAAAATCTCATCGACGAGAGCAGGGCTGCCTACCGTCCTCCCAAAGGGGTATTTATTCCAGGAAACAGTTTTAAAAAATGGCAGTCTGTCCCTGGAATCCACTTTTCTCTCTGGCGTCCCTGGAAACTGAGTGGAATCAAAATTTGTGAGCAGTCACTTGTCTTGTTAGCTAGCCATACTGTTGAACCCAGGAACATGAAAACAACAGACACTATTGAAATGTTCTTAGCAGACATGTTACACATAGGTTACTTAAAGGTGGACCCTGACAGATGAGTTTTTGCAAGGAACACGTCGAGATCACCAGAAAAGACAGGGTTTTCAAGGATCGGAACACTCACTTTGCTCTGGTTTCTTAGAAATCAAACCGTCAAAACGGCGATTCCTCCTTTGCGGATATGCCGGAGAGAGAAACGATTTTGGATGGGGTGGGTGGAGGCCAATCACATTGTGGTTGAAGCGTTTTCTTTTTTGTAGTGCAGTAAAAAAAAAATTGAAGTTATTTCCTTTGTTGTGAGCGAAACTCAATTAGATAAACTGTATAAATTTTAAAATTAAAAAAAGGCTTGTATTGCGAACATTTTGTGCAAACTATTTGGTCTAAACTCAGGCGGCCATTACAAAAGAGACGGCACATGCCTTCTCTTTCAGTGAAATAATTTGACTTCCAGCACCTCCGCCAAGGAGGAATCGCCGATTTGACGGGTTGATTTCTCGGAAACCAGAGCAAAGTGAGTGTTGCGATCTCTGTAAAGGGTGTTTTCATGGTGATCTCGACATGTTTCTTGCAAAAACTCATCCGTCAGGGTCCACCTATGACACCACATGAGCTTTGACTGTTGAAGCATATCGGCGGCCGAAAAGCGTCGTTAGAAGACTAACAAAATAAATCCAGAGTCGCAGAAATGTAGCCAGATCAGGAAACGATGAAAAGTTAATGTTCGTTTTGACCCTGATGCATGACATCGCGATGTTTGTCCCCGGAAATAAAGTCTCTGTCCCTGGTTTTTAACCCTTTCATCGCCACTGTCGCCTCTTGGCACCTCAATGATTTAACACCCATGTCACTGAAAGGCATCAAATTAGGGTCTGGTATCCAATGACAATATCTTCTTAATTTTGGGAGGTAAGGATAGGCCCTATTTTATGCACGTCACAGAGGAATCCCCAATATTGCAGACATCATCTTTTCTCTACCCAGGTAAGTTTAATGGTAATTTTTAGCTGAAGAATGGCTAGCATTGAAAGGGTTAAAGCAGTTTGTCCCTGGAAACAACAACAAGGGGTAGGCGGCCCTGTTCAGAGAGAGCGAGGGTGTATTCTGAGTAAGGCATGAACAACTTGCAGCCCAGTTTTCCAGAATATTGGTTCCCTCCTCAGCTGTCTAACGGTCATAGTTAAGCATGACTGACTAGCACACATTATGCGCATACACTTTTTCGTGCATATAAGTTTTATAACTGCTTGTAATTACCCAGGTATTATACATGTGTATGTATGCATGCATCCCCCCCCTGTGGGGATACCTGGGGGGGTCTTTTGTATAAATAGTTCCCCCACCTTCTGGAAGTTCTGTTCTTGTAACTTCCTCTAATCTGTCACTCTCTTTGACTCTTGCCTTTTTTTCCCTTTGCTTACTGTCATCTACTATCTTTCTGCCTTATTGGTCCATTCTCCTGCCTTTTTTTCAAAACGATTTCCTCCAGCCGAAGTCGGACTTGTTGGGCCTAACTATTTCTTAGTTAGGCGCATAACGGCAGCATGACGCATCTGCGCTCATAATTGATAGGAAACTGTCTGAGCGATTGAAGAAGAAGAAGAAGAAGAGTGCATGCATTTGAACATATGCTCAAAAATCACATGTGCATTTTATTTAATTTTTTCTCACAGAAAACGGCTAGCAATCTTGGCCACTGTTCTCGCGGTTCTTTTTCTGTGGATCCCATGCACTCCTTATCTCTCTCCTCCTGGACCCCTGCCTTCCCGGGAAATGTCCTCCATCACCACCACCGCCATCATCGTCAGTACCGCTCTGGCGGCTCTCCTCCTCCCTGTGCTCTTGTCCCAGCTGCATAAAGAGTGGCAGGGGAGAGGCGCGAGACGAAGGGGGGAGGTTTTGACGGAGAGCGTGGGAACTGTTCTGACAGCGGCTGAGAAATGGAACCGAGTCAGCGCAAAGTGCCTGCGCTTCATCCAAGAGTCTGAGCTTGTGGCAAGAGGATTCACCTTGTGAGTGATTGTACTGTCTTTTTGTCTTTTTTTCTAGAGCACAAGTTTGCCTGATAACTTTATTAATCTCGTTCCTTTAATGGAACTTCTGTTCTAATTGTTTTACAGCAACATTGAAAAGAAACTGGCTACAATTTTTTTTTTTTTTTTTTTTCGGATTGTACTTGTCTTTGTCTCAATGTCTCTGTCTCTCTCTTCTCTCTGTCTGTCTGTCTCTCTCTCTCTCTCTCTCTCTCTCTCTCTCTCTCTCTCTCTCTTCTCTCTCTCTCTCTCTCTCTCTCTCTCTCTCTCTCTCTTTCTCTAGTGTGTGTGTGAAGGGTAAATGGTGGTCAAAAGGTATAACAAGAGTCTGAGCTTGTGGTAAGAAATCTTGTTTTGACCAGGTCTCACTTCCATACAAATGCCCCCAAATTCAAAACGAAACACCATTTTAAAGAGCCGCCTCAATTTAGAAAATATGGGGACATGTGTATGTGGGCCACAGCTACCCAGAACCCCCCCCCCCCCCCCCCCCCCCCCCCCCCGTGATTTTGACACGTGATTTGGTGGATCTTTAAGACAAATATCTATCCCCAGGGCTCCCAGGGACCCCCATTTGGGGGTCTATGAAGCACTACAATTCTAAAGGACCCTCTAAAAGAATGTGCAGGGGGTCCCAGGGATGCACTAGAAAAACTCTTTTTAGCATTCACAATGCCACTGGGACCCTCTATCCCACCTCTAGGACCCTCTATGCTGTAAGTGAAGGAGTCCCTGGGACCCCTTTTTTTGCGGGATGATTGGGAGCCCTGCCACTGGGACCCTCTATCCTGCCTCTAGGACCCTCTATTCTGTAAGTGAAGGAGTCCCTGGGACCCCTTGTTTTGCGGGATGATTGGGAGCCCTGTCACTGGGACCCTCTATCCTGCCTCTAGGACCCTCTATACTGTAAGTGAAGGAGTCCCTGGGACCCCTTGTTTTGCGGGATGATTGGGAGCCCTGTCACTGGGACCCTCTATCCTGCCTCTATCCTGCCTCTAGGACCCTCTATGCTGTAAGTGAAGGAGTCCCTGGGACCCCTTGTTTTGCGGGACGATTGGGAGCCCTGTCACTGGGACCCTCTATTCTGCCTCTAGGACCCTCTATACTGTAAGTGAAGGAGTCCCTGGGGCCCCTTGTTTTGCGGGACGATTGGGAGCCCTGCCTCTATCCTGCCTCTAGGATCCTCTATGCTGTAAGTGAAGGAGTCTTACAATTCTAAAGGACCCTCTGAAAGAATGTGCAGGGGGTCCCAGGGATGCACTAGAAAAACTCTTTTTTTAGCATTCACAATGCCACTGGGACCCTCTATCCCACCTCTAGGACCCTCTATGCTGTAAGTGAAGGAGTCCCTGGGACCCCTTTTTTTGCGGGATGATTGGGAGCCCTGCCACTGGGACCCTCTATCCTGCCTCTAGGACCCTCTATGCTGTAAGTGAAGGAGTCCCTGGGACCCCTTGTTTTGCGGGACGATTGGGAGCCCTGCCTCTATCCTGCCTCTAGGATCCTCTATGCTGTAAGTGAAGGAGTCCCTGGGACCCCTTGTTTTGCGGGACGATTGGGAGCCCAGCCTCTAGGACCCTCTATCCTGCCTCTAGGACCCTCTATGCTGTAAGTGAAGGAGTCCCTGGGACCCCTTGTTTTGCGGGTCGATTGGGAGCCCTGCCACTGGGACCCTCTATCCTGCCTCTAGGACCCTCTATGTAGTAAGTGAAGGAGTCCCTGGGACCCCTTGTTTTGCGGGACGATTGGGAGCCCTGTCACTTGGACCCTCTATCCTGCCTCTAGGACCCTCTATACTGTAAGTGAAGGAGTCCCTGGGACCCCTTGTTTTGCGGGACGATTGGGAGCCCTGCCTCTATCCTGCCTCTAGGATCCTCTATGCTGTAAGTGAAGGAGTCCCTGGGACCCCTTGTTTTGCGGGACGATTGGGAGCCCTGCCTCTAGGACCCTCTATCCTGCCTCTAGGACCCTCTATGCTGTAAGTGAAGGAGTCCCTGGGACCCCTTGTTTTGCGGGACGATTGGGAGCCCTGCCACTGGGACCCTCTATCCTGCCTCTAGGACCCTCTATGTAGTAAGTGAAGGAGTCCCTGGGACCCCCTTGTTTTGCGGGACGATTGGGAGCCCTGCCACTGGGACCCTCTATCCTGCCTCTAGGACCCTCTATGCTGTAAGTGAAGGAGTCCCTGGGACCCCTTGTTTTGCGGGACGATTGGGAGCCCTGATCCCTTCCTCGAGAATGGTAGAATGTTGCTTCTCAGGGGAATTGTTCCGTGCGGAAATTTGAGGGGTGTGACTGTGTGTGTGTGCATAAAGTACAAGATGGCCATGTTTTTTTCTAACCGTCGGCAGTGTAGGAAAGCCGGGGTCCAGCCGCGTTGTCCAGGAGCTGCGGTCGCTGTCCAGCCAGCGGCGCCAGTGTCCGGCGCTGAGGAGAGCCCTGTTCCTTGCCGCCCGCCGCGCCTTCTTCTGCTGGCGCCGCTCCTTTGCCCGCCTGCTGCATCGGTATCCTTGTCTCGAAAGACTGGAGGCAGACCTGTTTACTCTACTCTTTTCGAGTAGTTTTCTACTCAATTTGGACCTCTACTACTCAGGCAAGAGATCTTTCAGCCTTTTTGATGGCCCTAGAGTTCATTTTTGAGATAGAAAAGAAACCAACTGAGTATAAAAATACTCCTTATGAGTGAATAAGCATGAACTAAATGTATCAATTCCACTTTTAATATTGTTTTTAAGGTTAGATTACTAAAAGCCTCTATGCACTTAGCACATGTTAATCCCAGTGGCAACGAAAAAGTTGTCATTTGGTCAAAAATTAGCATACACACACACACACCCCTTTCCTTCCTCATCAGTCACACAAAAATCGCATGCAAAATTATTATTTTTAAATGGGTGCGCGCACGCTGTCCAGGTGGGAGCAACCCGAATTTCACAGAGACGCCTCTGTGACTATAAAGTACCTAATACCTAAGTAAAGAATGAAATAGTGAGGCCAAAAGAGGAGATAACACAAATTGAACAAAGGGTGAATACTTTCTTTCTAATCAACTTTGGTGGAGGGGAGTTAATTAGAAAGAGAGTATTCACCCTTTGTTCAGTTTCGTTAATACCTAAGTACCTAAGCTTTCTTTCCAGTTCCATGTTGTAACAGTGGTGTTCCGAGTCATTTTGCCTTAACGCAGTTCAGGTTCCCAGTGCAGGTGGAAGTGTCGGGTGTGACTCACTACTGCTCCGAAATACCCTTGTCGCACTATCCCAGCATGCTGCAGCAGCAGCAGCAAGAGCAAGATGGCGGCACGGAGGACTCGGACGAAGCGACAGTGGCTTGGCTTCATGATTTGTCTGACGGCTTTTCCATCGACGTTTTGAAGGTAGGACAAGTTTTGCGTTGGCATGACGGCTTTTCCATCGACATTTTGAAGGTAGGACGAGTTTTGCGTTGGCATGACGGCTTTTCCATCGACATTTTGAAGGTAGGACGAGTTTTGCGTTGGCATGACGGCTTTTCCATCGACATTTTGAAGGTAGGACGAGTTTTGCGTTGGCATGACGGCTTTTCCGTCATCATTTTGAAGGTAGGACGAGTTTTGCGTTGGCATGACGGCTTTTCCGTCATCATTTTGAAGGTAGGACGAGTTTTGCGTTGGCATGACGGCTTTTCCGTCATCATTTTGAAGGTAGGACGAGTTTTGCATTGGCATGACGGCTTTTCCATCGTCGTTTTGAAGGTAGGGCGAGTTTTGCGTTGGCATGATGACTTTTCCGTCGTCGTTTTGAAGGTAGGACGAGTTTTGCGTTGGCATGACGGCTTTTCCGTCATCATTTTGAAGGTAGGACGAGTTTTGCGTTGGCATGACGGCTTTTCCGTCATCATTTTGAAGGTAGGACGAGTTTTGCGTTGGCATGACGGCTTTTCCGTCATCATTTTGAAGGTAGGACGAGTTTTGCGTTGGCATGACGGCTTTTCCGTCATCATTTTGAAGGTAGGACGAGTTTTGCATTGGCATGACGGCTTTTCCATCGTCGTTTTGAAGGTAGGGCGAGTTTTGCGTTGGCATGATGACTTTTCCGTCGTCGTTTTGAAGGTAGGACGAGTTTTGCGTTGGCATGATGACTTTTCCGTCGTCGTTTTGAAGGTAGGGCGAGTTTTGCGTTGGCATGATGACTTTTCCGTCGTCGTTTTGAAGGTAGGACGAGTTTTGCGTTGGCATGACGGCTTTTCCATCGACATTTTAAAGGTAGGACGAGCTTTGCGTTGGCATGATTAAGGTGTTGGGTTAGACTCTCACAGTCCAACCACTGATCAAGACACTGATGAAACCCTGGTCACGCACCAGACATGGGGCATGAAACCCAATTTGATTGGCTGTGCTCCCCGTGGGGATACCGGGGGGGCGGTGTCTTTCATAAAAATAGTTCCTCCACCTTCTGGAAGTTATGTGCTTGTAACTTCCTCTAATCTGCCACTCTCTTTGACTCTGCCTTTTCCCCTCTGCTTTCTATCGTCTACCATCTTTCTGACTTACTGGCCCATTCTCCTGCCTTTTTTTCCAAAAAAAACATCTTCCAAATAATTTTTCTCCTTTGAGCTCTTCCGAAAATCGGAATGTGTCGGCTGTACGCAGCGGGGAGACCAGTGAAAACTGAAAACCGGACACATACTATGTACCTTACCCATTATGACCATATGGTCCTGGGAACGCAGAAGAAGAAGAAGATTGGCTGTGGGATGGGGCGCAACCTCCAGGGTTACTGTTCTGTGCATTTCCCTAGATCCTTCAAATTATCATTCTTTGCTTTTCCGTTGAGGTTTTTTTAAAATATATATATATAAGGGATACACGCAAAAGGATACAATAATAGGCATGTGAAAATGTCATTAACTCATTCAAGTCGTTCCTGCCATATATGTCCGGAATTAATAGATAGCTGTCAGTTTGATGCATTTGCTTTCAAGGGAAGTAAATCTGTGTGCACACAATACCTTGGTCATTTCTAAACTCGCTTCCTTCGCTCCCTTAGACCATCATTTTGCCTCTGACTTTGCTTTTGTAGTGGTTCGTTGTGGGGAAACCAATCGGTGTAGAGTTTTTCTATATAAAGTCTATATATAAAAAAAAAAGTCTGATCTACCACTTCCCTATGTCTAAACCTGAAGTAAAAACCCGTAATCTTCTTTCATTTCTCCTCTTATTTATGTATGTTTTGTTTGTGTGTATGGCTGGAGTGATTTGTGAGTTTTTTTTTAATAATTCAAAATCGTTGCGATGCGAATGAGTTAACTCTTCTAGCACCTTGAGCGAATATTAAATTCGCCCAATACATCTCTCTACACTCCCACCAAATGCAAAGACATTCACTGCCAATGCACCCTGCCATGTGTATGTCTGATTTTAGAGCTTTTGTCACTGTTTGGTTTTTTAGCCGTTAAAGCAATGCATGCACACTCAAAAAAAATAGTTACTTCCCTTTTGTTGTTTGAGATGCAACGGACAACCAGGAACGTCACAAAATACATGGCGCTAGACGAGTTAACTCATTCGCATCGCAGCAATTTTGAATTATTAAAAAAACCTCACAAATCACTCCAGCCATACACACAAACAAAACATACATAAACAAAAGGAGAAATGAAAGATTACAGGTTTTTACTTCAGGTTTAGACATAGGGAAGTGGTAGATCAGTGGCAACAAAAAAGTTGTCATTTGGTCAAAATTTACCCACCCACCCCTTTTCCTTCCTCATCCGTCACACAAAAATCGCATGCAATAAAAAAAAAAAAAAAATGGGTGACGCGCCTCTGGCTGCAACGCGCTCTCCAGGTGGGAGCAACCCGAATTTCACAGAGACGCCTCTGTGACTATAAAGTACCAAATAGCAAATGTGTGGATTTGCATGTGTAAAGCAAAGTGTCAACAACATTTGTTTTGGGGGTATGTTGTTTCGTTTGACTTACCCCATAACATGTTCTCATTTGTAAAAATATTTTTGTTTGTTTAATATTTTTCTTGGCTGTTTGTTTGCTAGTCGCTGCAAGAGTTGAATCGCATTCACACGTCAGAGTTCCTTCGTCGTCTGGCTGTTTGTTTTGTGGACAGTAGCAAAGGTACGTGAAATTGTTTACTTTTTATCCATTCTTTTGTGTTTCTCTTGTCACAAATTATCCATTGGATAACCTATGCAAACTCTCACTCGCATGCATAGATATTTGTCTTAAGATTTTAGCTACATGTATACAGTTCAAGTATTGAATTTTAGTTTATATACCGATCTGCAAATATGAGAAAGTTGGTAAGAGCAGGGAGAAATCCTGCTGCCTGGTATGGCCAAATTGATAGCTAGGTTTTTCAAGTGTTCCCACACCCCCTCCTCACCCTGTGCCCCCCCCCCCCCCCCAAATTATTTTTTAAATTTTAAATTGGGGTAGGCGCTGCACTTGCGGCGACGCGCTCTCCAGGGGAGAGCAGCCCGAATTTCACAGAGATACGTCTCTGTGACTAGAATGTACCAAATACCAAATACCAAATACTTATTCTCTCCTTCCTCATCAGTCACATAAAAAATTGCATGCACATTTTTTTTTTAAATTGGGTGGCGCGCCTCTGGCTGCGACGCGCTCTCCAGGTGGGAGCAACCCGAATTTCACAGAGACGCCTATGTGACTATAAAGTACTTATTCTCGCCTCTTCCAGACGCTGACTTGAGCCTGGCCCTGCCGTCCCTGCTGGACGTGGTGTCTGGCCAACTGGACACGCTGGGTGGACGCCTCCAGTCGTGCCTCACCGCGCATCGCCGGGGAGGAGGGTCAGCCATGGTCAAGGAGGCAGCGGAGAGGAGGGGGAGGGGCGGAGAGAAGGGAGGAGGGGTGGTGACCTCAGCGGGTCAGCTACATTCCACCTACACCGCCGTTCACAGCTTGGAGCTGCATTTGCTTGCTGCCTTGAAAAAGTAAAGTTTTTGATTCTTTTTTTTTAACTCATTCAACTCATATATATGTCCGGAATTAATAGATAGCTGTCAATTTGATGCATTTGCTTCAAAGGAAGTAAATCTGTGTGCACACCACACCTTGGTCACTTCTAAACTCGCTTCGCTCCCTTAGACCACAATTTTGCATCTGACTTTGCTTTTGTAGTGGCTTGTTGTGGGGTAACCAATCGGTGTGGAGAGTTTTTCTATATAAAGTCTATATATAAAAAAGTCTGATCTACCAATTCCCTATGTCTGAACCTGAGGTAAAAACCTGTAATCTTCTTTCATTTCTCCTTTTGTGTTATGTATATGTTTGTTTGTGTGTATCGCTGGAGTGATTTGTGAGTTTTTTTTAATAATTCTAAATCGTTGCGATGCGAATGGGTTAATGG
>CM065696.1:35862367-35864867 GCA_017654935.2 Phymorhynchus buccinoides
CCGTTCAATTTCTCGGTTCTTTCCGTGTAAATTGAGCACTTAAATCTCTCTATTTAATTTAGGGAAAAAGAATAGTTATCGTTACGGTTGTGGCGCTCATGCATATTCCAGTGACTGGGGCTTATTTCACAGGAGGACGTATTCCTCGTGAAACCTCGTGGTTTGAAACATGGCACATACGAGACATTTGTAATAGTAGTAGTAGGGGAAGACGGGGTAAAAAGCGCATGGGCGGGTAAGAAGCCCACCCCAATTATCTCATGAAATAAAGAAAATTTCAGTCAAATTTGCCCATGAGACGAATGCTAGAAATTAACGCTCGTCTCATGGGCAAAATGAGACTGAAATTTGCTTCATTTCATGAGATAATTGGGGTGGGATTCTTACCCGCCCATGCGCTTTTTACCCCGTCTTCCCCTAGTATTGGGTGCATATTTTAGGTCCACTGGTAAATCATTCCATAGGTTAGCAATTCTGTTAGATGTGTGTAATGATTGAGATAAAAATAAACGTATTCTATGGCTAAATATAAATCCATTTTTTGGAATACTTGAGTAAGAAACCATTTACAGTCAATCAAACAAACAGAAAGTCAAGGACAAAAACATAACCTCGTTTGCGGAGATACGTTACATGTATGTACTCGTTCTTAAAAGCCTTTCCTTTATTGTTTCACGACTGACCGTGTTAACCCTTTCGCCGCCAGCCATTTTTCATCCAACATTTTCTCTCAAACTTACCTAGGTAAAGAAAAGTTAGCATCTGCAGTACTGTGAATCCCCCAATGACATGCATCCAATGAACTCTTTCCTTATATCCCACAATTAACAACATAAGGATATTGGATAACTGATCCAACTTTCATACCTTTTAGTAGCATGGGTGTTAAATCAGTGTGGTGCTAAAATGCGACATTGGCGGTGAAAGGGTTAATAGTTGTTTTGCTATGAGGTTATGCAAAGGCTGTTAGTTTCATGAATTATTCACGGAATACTGCAGTCAGTCTTTACGAGACGACGAGTAGGCCTAATGTATGTGTGTGTGTGGCTAAGATGACTGATTTGACGACAATCTTGGAATGAGATCTCTCTCTCTCTCTCTCTCTCTCTCTCTCTCTCTCTGTCTGTCTGTCTGTCTGTCTCTCTCTCTCTCTCTCTCTCTCTCTCTCTCTCTCTCTCTCTCTCTCTCTCTCTCTCTCTCTCTCTCTCTCTCTCTCTCTCTCTCTCTCTCCTCTCTCTCTCTTTCTTCGTAAGTCAAAGACACTGCTGCGACACATGTTTCCCCTGTCACGGCAATTCGATTATGACTATGTCCATCCATTAAAACTTTCAGAGAATGAAAGTTTTGAAACTTCCTCCATCCCACTTCGATTCCCCACCGTTGCAATAGGTGAAAGCCCAAACAAATAGATTGATTCGTTGATTTTATCATTCATTCATTGATGCATTCACTCATTCATCCATCCATCCATCTGCCCATGCATTCATCTACCCATCCATCCATCCATCCATCCACCATTCATCTATCCATCCATTCATCCATTCATTCATGCATTCACTCATTCATCCATCCATCCATCCATCCATACATCCATCCATCCATCCATCCATCCATCCATTCATTCATTCATTCATCCATCCATCCATCCATCCACCATTCATCTATCCATCCATTCATCCATTCATTCATGCATTCACTCATTCATCCATCCATCCATCCATCCATCCATCCATCCATCCATTCATCCATCCATCCATCCATCCATCCATTCATTCATTCATTCATTCATGCATTCACTCATTCATCCATCCATCCATCCATCCATACATCCACCCATTCATCCATCCATCCATCCATCCATCCATTCATTCATTCATTCATCTGTCCATCCATCCACCATTCATCTATCCATCCATTCATTCATGCATTCACTCATCCATCCATCCATCCATACATCCACCCATTCATCCATCCATCCATCCATCCATCCATTCATTCATCTGTCCATCCATCCATCCATCCATCCATCCATTCATTCATCTGTTCTTCCGTCCATGCATTCATCCATTATATTCCATCTGTCCATGCCATTCATCCACCCACCCACCCACCCCATTCATCCATCCATCCATCCATCCATCCATTCATTCATCTGTCCATCCATCCATCCATCCATCCATCCATTCATTCATCTGTTCTTCCGTCCATGCATTCATCCATTCATTCATCCATTCATTCATTCATCCATTCATTCATTCATTCATTCTCTCAAAGGTCAAAGAACAAAACGACTGTTGCTTTTACATCTAAATGAAAGAAATTTGGAAATTTGGCCATATAATATTTTTTGAAGGACGAAACGGAAAATTACTAAACGGTAGAGGGTGAGATTTCCGTCCAATTGACCGTAGGTCCTTATGGACGTTCTGCATGAAGGCTGGATAGTCTTCTCGTTGGATGATGATGATGATGATGGGGGCCGTAGAATGTTGAAAGTGGA
>CM065696.1:35872367-35874867 GCA_017654935.2 Phymorhynchus buccinoides
AGCGGTAACCACGCCTCGGTTAAACCTCATCGGCTATGGTACCACCACTAAGAGTATAGTATATCTCTCCATCGGATTCTCTCTTACTCTCAGACCTACACCTACACATTATACCAACACACACACACACACACACACACACACACACGTGTGAAAATGATGTTTCACGTCCTCTTGGTCTGAATCAGACACATATGGGACATTTGTAAATACAAATATGGTGGGAACAATGCCGGAGGCAACGCCCGGAGGCAGTACGAAACCAGTAAAGTCCCGATTTTTAAAATAATTAATACAGATAGGTGTAGCGGTAACCACGCCTCGGTTAAACCTCATCGGCTATGGCACCGCCACAAGTACATTAAACACACACACGTTTTATTTATTGTCCAAGTTTCTTTCTTTCGAAACCCAAGACATTCAGGTAGTTTGCGAGTGGTCCTATATAGTGGTCATCTAATTATTTTCAAGTATTTCTTTCGTTCTTTTATTCTTTCCTTGTTGTTGTTGTTGTTGTTGTTGTTAAAAACAAGGCTTCCCCCTTGTGGGGGTTTTTCTCTCAAGAAAGACAACTAGTAATGCTAATGGTCAACCTATGGCGATATTTTTCACGCCAGAGGGCAGTCAATGCACTAGGGGCTTATCACGCGATTTTCTTACTTGGGCGTAGTGAGAGAGAGAGAGTGATGGTAGGACCACTCACTGTCTCTCTCTCTTTCTTTATCCCCAACTAATAATATAGAGAGGATTAGCCCCACACGAGCGTCATGCCCTCTGGTGTGAGAAAAATCGCACTAAGTCTCTCATTGTAACTCCATAGCTGACAATTTATGTCCAACAATAGCTGCCCTTTCGTATGAATGAAATTCTGCTTAACGTCCTCCAGTCTGGAACAGACATACATGGGGACATTAGTAGATATAAAGAAGGTGTGAACGATCCTGGAGGCAATGCCCGGAGGCAGTGCAACACCAGGGAAGTCCCGAATGTTTAACAATGCCCTTTCATAACCGACCTTAAAAGTGTGGGTGTGGTGGGGGTTTTTTCAGAAATGGGGGTTAAGCCCCTTTTGTTTCGTATAAATTATGTAAATAAACTCCGAGTTGATACCTAAAAAATGTTGCTGTTCTTATTTTTTGTGTCGTTATTGTTGTTGTTGTTTAACATTATGTTCACTTAGCTTAGGGCTGCAACCGTACCAGTATGTAAGCCTATTCGCGAGTAACTTAGCGTAGGTAGGGGGAAGACGGGGTAAAAAGCGCATGGGCAGGTAAGAAGCCCACCCCAATGATCTCATGAAATGAAGCAAATTTCAGTCTCATTTTGCCCATGAGACGAGCGTTAATGTCTAGCATTCGTCTCATGGGCAAATTTGACTGACATTTTCTTTATTTCATGAGATAATTGGGGTGGGCTTCTTACCCGCCCATGCGCTTTTTACCCCGTCTTCCCCTATAGGCTAGATTTAAAACAGAACGGTATGGCTTGTACCCACGTGTCGTCATATCCGGCCACAAGGAGCACCATATTATGGAAGACCGCCATCTTAGTCAGTAACTTTGTTTGAAAAATGCCAGATCGATGCTGCGTATTTGGCTGTTCCAACTCGAAACTTATCTAAAACTGTATTTATAACATCTGGATGTTTTCTTTACACATTTAGATAACATTTTCACTTTGTTTACACACAAATAAGGACTAAGATGGCGACACTTCCGTTGGAAGGGTCGAGATGCGCACGCAGGTGGGGGGGAGCTATAGAATTGTGCTTCGGTAAAAATAAAAAAAAAGGAACTCAAATGCATTACCAGATTTATTGTATTGACTTTTGATTTATTTATTTTTCTTTCATTAGTTGATTTGGTCTGAGTATGGCGTGTTTACATGTTCAACTCAATTTCGATTTTTCTCTTAACCCACATTCATCCTTCATTTTATCAATAATTTGTGTTGTCAGCAGTAAGGGGGCCTTAGTTAGGGGAAGACGGGGTAAAAAGCGCATGGGCGGGTAAGAAGCCCACCCCAATTATCTCATGAAATAAATAAAATTTCAGTCAAATTTGCCCATGAGACGAATGCTAGACATTAACGCTCGTCTCATGGGCAAAATGAGACTGAAATTTGCTTCATTTCATGAGATAATTGGGGTGGGCTTCTTACCCGCCCATGCGCTTTTTACCCCGTCTTCCCCTAGTGATGCTCTCAACAGAATCAAACACATAACAATGCAACAGTTTCGTTCCCCTGTAAAACAGCAATAGATCTTCATCATTTCCTATTGGTTCGTCTTGGCTGGCTGTGTCAACCGACATGGGCTAGAACACCAAGGCTACATCAAAATGTTATCATGCTCTGCATAGTTATAGTACGGGGATTGTATCAAAGACTGTATAGGGGAAGATAAGCATCCGGTCTCTTTTTCCTATAATTATGAGTAGTGAGGACAGAAACACTGGTTATGTCCCTTTGAAACAGGACACATTTTACACGTCGATAGGCC
>CM065696.1:35879867-35892367 GCA_017654935.2 Phymorhynchus buccinoides
AGGATGTCCGATTGGCACCCCATGCCCCCATGACCGGTACAATGACACTGCATCAGTTCATGACTTTGTTTTTTCACCCCATCCCCAATCTGAGGTTCTTGCTGTTGTTGTGCGGAGATGTAGAGCAACATCCAGGTCCTAGTGTTGAAGAGTACTTTAAAAGTATTGAAGCTAAATTGGCCAGTCAAAGTGATCGCGTAGAAGGAAGATTGAATAAACTGACTGAGAGCATTGAGACGGTGAACTCAACAAGCAAGGGTATGGAAGAACATTTTAAATCGTTGGAATGTTCTGTGACAAGAAATTGTACAGAAATTAAAGTAAAAATGTCATCTCTTGAACTAGCCATCAGGGAGAACGACAATAGACTGCAGAGGGTAGAAGAAGAGCAAGAGGTGCTCGATGAACGTGTGAAGAGGCTGGAAGAAGAAATTGAACGGCAAGAGCGTTATTCCAGAAGAACCAATCTCCTTGTGCATGGAATGAAAGAAGAGGCTGCCGAATATTCCGATAGATGTGTTTCAAAGGTGCTGGGCATTTTGAAACGCTTCTTTCCACAGAAAGATTGGCAGGAGTCAGACATAGAGCGCGCACATCGCTTAGGTTCCTATTCTCCCTCTTCAGATCGAACACGACCAATGATTATTAAATTTCACAGATGGAGTGATGTCATGATCATTATGAGAGACAGGGAAGGTAGAAACAAAATGCAGCAGAATGACGGTGTCCGGATTGGTACAGACTTAACAAGACAGCAAAGAAGTACCATTGCTCAGTTCAAGGAACAGGGAAAGCACGCTTTTTATGCAAAAGGAAAGCTAGTGGTCCAGGACTACCAAATGAAGACCCGCCAAAATCAGGAGACCCGGTTAGATTCCCGTTCAGCCCCTCCGGTCCCAAGCTATGCACAGAAGGCTGCGACAATTCCGGACCACGTGACCAGCGGGCAGTTGGAAAACTACGAGTCTGAAGAGGATCCGGTTGAATCTGAAGCAGCAGCTGAATCTTCACGTGGAGCTCAGTCATTGTCCCCTAAGCCAGCAGTATCCAGTCAGCAGAGGTCTTCACCAGAAATAAGGGGTTTTGGTCGTGGATCACCTTGTGCAGATAATAGTAACAGTGCAAGTAGCACTGAGGGCAAATTTCAGTCTCATTTTGCCCATGAGACGAGCGTTAATGTCTAGCATTCGTCTCATGGGCAAAATTTGACTGAAATTTTCTTTATTTCATGAGATAATTGGGGTGGGCTTTCTTACCCGCCCCCATGCGCTTTTTTACCCCGTCTTCCCCTAGATCGCGGCATTGAACCGTCACATTTCTGCCAAAGTTGTAGTGTCCCTATCCGTGCACAATATGCTGCCCAGTTGTATGCATTCTTCATGAGTTCACTTGTAGTAGGGGAAGACGGGGTAAAAAGCGCATGGGCGGGTAAGAAGCCCACCCCCAATTATCTCATGAAATGAAGCAAATTTCAGTCTCATTTTGCCCATGAGACGAGCGTTAATATCTAGCATTCGTCTCATGGGCGGGTAAGAAGCCCACCCCAATTATCTCATGAAATGAAGCAAATTTCAGTCACATTTTGCCCATGAGACGAGCGTTAATGTCTAGCATTCGTCTCATGGGCAAATTTGACTGAAATTTTCTTTATTTCATGAGATAATTGGGGTGGGCTTCTTACCCGCCCATGCGCTTTTTACCCCGTCTTCCCCTAGTAATAGTAGTAGTAGTAGTAGTAGTAGTAGTAGTAGTAGTAGTAGTAGTAGTAGTAGTAAGTTAGTAGTAATAGTAGCAGTAGTAGCAGTAGTAGTAGTTAGTAGTAGTAGTAATAGTAGTAGGGGAAGACGGGGTAAAAAGCGCATGGGCGGGTAAGAAGCCCACCCCAATTATCTCATGAAATAAAGAAAATTTCAGTCAAATTTACCCATGAGACGAATGCTAGACATTAACGCTCGTCTCATGGGCAAAATGAGACTGAAATTTGCTTCATTTCATGAGATAATTGGGGTGGGCTTCTACCCGCCCATGCGCTTTTTACCCCGTATTCCCCTAGTAGTAGTAGTATCAATAGTAGTAGTAGTAGTAGTAGTAGTAGTAGTAGTAGTAGTAATAGTAGCAATAGTAGTAGTAGTAGTAGTAGTAGTAGTAGTAGTAGTAGTAGTAGTAGTATAGTAGTAGTAGTAGTAGCAATAGTAGTAGTAGCAATAGTAGTAGTAGTAGTATCAAAAAGTTTAAAAACAGAAAATCGTAAACCACTATTTACGTTTCTAAGTAAACATGTTACGTCTATAAAAAAAAACCCATCCAAAATAAGGTGGGAGGGAGTTGTATAAGGGAAGTAATTTTAATACTTACAAAGAAGGGCAATGTCTCCGAGAAATTTAGGTCTTAAGTGGGAGGGAGTCTTATAGAGGGTGGGGGTGGGGGGCAAATTAAGGTCTTAAGTGGGAGGGAGTTGAATAAGGGAAGTAATTTTAATACTTACAAAGAAGGGCAATGTCTCACAGAACGTGGGAGGGAGTTGTATAAGGGAAGTAATTTTAATACTTACAAAGAAGGGCAATGTCTCCGAGAATTAAGGTCTTAAGTGGGAGGGAGTTGAATAAGGGATGTAATTTTAATACTTACAAAGAAGGGCAATGTCTCACAGAACGTGGGAGGGAGTTGTATAAGGGAAGTAATTTTAATACTTACAAAGAAGGGCAATGAAATGAATGTTTGGATTTTACGTCCTCTCGACCTGGGAAGCACATATGGGACATAAAGAAGGGCAATGTCTCAGAGAAGTAGGTCTTAAGTGGGAGGGAGTCTTATAAAGGTGTGTGTCGGGGGTGGGATGGAAGTTCAGTTTAAAGTCGCGTATCGGCTTTCGCCATGTACGACGGGCTGAACAAACCAACCAAGGTATAAACAAAAATTTATGTTGCTGAATCACTGTCTTAGCCAAAAGGCCGAGAAGCGATCAGAATGATAAAGGGGGGTGGGTGGGTGGGTGGGGGGGAGTCTTATAAGGGAGGTTCCACTGTAGACGTAATCGATATGAGTCACTTAGTCTGTATAATATACAACTCTTAAACTGTAACGTGACACAGGCCTAGTCATTCAAGCAAAGCGGTGCAACGGAATCCTGCATGGACTCGTGTGTGCGTGTGAGTGTTACGTAAACGATATTTGCATTTAAACACTAGGCAGTTACAGCCCCCCCCCCCCCCACGTCACGTTTCACATTCCCTCTTATGCTAGGAAGATTTCTTAAGGTTTCTTACCAGCTATAAGAGGGAAAACACGTGAAAACCGTGACTTTGACTCGTGACGTGGAGGGTCTTTAAGGTACCACCACCACCACCACCACCACCCACTCACACACTCACTCACAAGACTGCATTGAAAATTCTTTGCGAGGATCAGAAATGATCGTCTGGATTTTTATTTAAAGACCCCCTGCGAGTTTTTTTAATAATTTTTTTAAAATGAAAAATAGAAGGAGCAGCCCATCCGTGTACTTAAAGGGACACCCTGACGGATGAGTTTTTTGCAAAGAAACACGTCGAGATCACCAGGAAAACACCCTTTACAGAGATCGCAACACTCAGTTTACTCTGATTTCCCAGAAATCAAACCGTCAAATCGGCGATTCCTCCTTGGCGGATGTGCCAGAAGACAAATTCTTTCTTTGAAAGAGAAGATACATAAAGAGAAGGGGCCGCCTGAGTTTTATACCAAATCGTTTTGCACGAAATTTTTCGCAATACAAGCCTTTTTATTTATATTTTTTTAAAACTCTATGCAGTTTACTAAAAGGAGTTTCGCTCACAAAAAAAGGCTCCTTTAAAAAAAAACTGCACTACAAAAAAAAAAAGCTTCAACCACAATGAGTGGCCTCCACCCACCCATCCAAAATGGCTTCTCTCTCTCCAGCATCTCCGCCAAGGAGGAATCGCCGTTTTTGACGGTTTGATTTATTAGGAAACCAGAGCAAAGTGAGTGTTCCGATCCTTGAAAAGGCCGTCTTTCTTGTGATCTCGACGTGTTTCTTGCACACAAAAAACCTTATCCGTCAGGGAGCACCTTTAAAGTAAGTTGAGTAGAAGCATAGTTGAAAGAAAATCCTTTTTGGCTGAGAGACACATAGATTTATAGACCGGCGGGCCAGTTACATGTGGTTTTTATTCAAACCATTGTCAGTTTATCTGTGTGTGTGTGTGTGTGTGTGTGTGTGTGTGTGCGTGCGTGCGTGTGCGTGTGCGTGTGCGTGCGCGTGCGTGCGTGCGCGCGCGTGTGTGTGCCCGCGCGCGCAAGTCAGTGCACGCGCGTGTGTGTGTGTGTGTGTGCAAGCGCGTGTAGACCGTATGTAAAAAAATATGTCTGTGAGAGGTAGTGGAAGCAGTTTGTTTTTACACAGCGTTTATTCACGATGCAAAATATTTTCTTTCTGAATAAACTCGTCATAGGTCTACATATGCGCTGAGATAGGTCTAGGGGAAGACGGGGTAAAAAGCGCATGGGCGGGTAAGAAGCCCACCCCAATTATCTCATGAAATAAAGAAAATTTCAGTCAAAATTTGCCCATGAGACGATTGCTAGACATTAAAGCTCGTCTCATGGGCAAAATGAGACTGAAATTTGCTTCATTTCATGAGATAATTGGGGTGGGCTTCTTACCCGCCCATGCGCTTTTTACCCCGTCTTCCCCTACATATATTCTGTACATCGTTTACATTCAAATTAGCTTCTGGTGGATTCGTAAACAAACACAGTCATTGGAACCAACCCCCTATGGGCTGACTGATCCGCCCCTGTCACCACACACACTCACCTACACACACACACACACACACACACACACACACACACACACACACACAATCACACATACACATACACGCGCGCGCACACACGCAATACGCACCCCCCCCCCCCCCCCCCCCCCCCCCCCACACACACACGCACACATACACACACACACACAGAGACACAAACACACACAGACATACGCGCACACGCACGCACGCACACACACACGCACGCACACACACACACACACACACACACACACACACACACACACACACACCACACACCACAACTCAGTCAGCAGTGTGTCAATCTTTTACAATTTTATTAATTGTTGATATATTTTGCAGCAAGCGAAAGTACCGCGTGATCTATAGAGAAAAAAACTGTCAAAAGACTCTCTCTCTCTCTCTCTCTCTCTCTCCTCTCTCCTCACCTCTCTCTCTCTCTCTCTATTACTCTCTCTTCCTTACTCTCCCCAACATGATAGTAGGCTTGTCTCCATAACGATGTTTCATATCTAGTTGAGATGTTGATATGTAGGCCTATGGTAAATATCGTATGCTATTTTTCGTTCCTTGACCATGTTTCTAGGGGTTAGTGGCCTAAAGAAAAATAAAACCATTGCGTCAGTTGCTCTCTCTCTATCTCTCTCCTCTCTCTCTCTCTCTATTCTCTCTCTCTTATCTCTCTCTCTCTCTTCTCTCTCTCTCGCTCTCCTCAACATCTTATACGCCAAACAATAACAAGTTTCAACATCATTATGTGGTGACTGTGTGTGCCCCGAGATATGGCTAAAAATAGATGTTGTTTTCAAGGTCATACATCAAGGTCAAGACCTTGAGCTTGACCCCAAAAGGCACATTCTACAGTACCTAGCCTACATGTACATCAAGTTAAATTTCATCTTCCTATCTTTATTCCGTCATGGTGATATGCTGTTCTGTTTGTTTTTACACACACCACACACACACACACACACACACACACACACACACAGACACACACACACACACACACACGCTCAACTTACACAACTTACACAACAAAAACAATTATATAACAACCTTGCTCTCCGTTACACTCAATCCGCGGGTGATTAAAAAAATATACAGATACGTGAAAGCACAATGGATATCACTTGTACACATGGTCCTGTTTAACAAAATGACAGTAAAAAGCTGATTTGTATTTCACTAAGCTTGATTGGCTGACGTATCATGTAATGACAAAAGTACGTGGCACGCTCCCCCAACGCCCATCACTCCCCCGACGCCCCTCCCCCACCCTCCTCCCTCTCCTCTCTTTTCCTGCCCGCCTTTCTTACCTGCCCCCCCCAAAAATTATACCCCCCGTTAAAGCACAATGGATATCACTTGTCGCTTAGGCAACTGGTCCTGTTTCAAAATGACAGTAAAAAGCTGATTTGATTTTACTTTGATTGGCTGCCCAAAAAGACAGGATTTGACACATTTTCATTTCACAAAACTTCTGCAACAATGACAAATCAATCAATAAACAAATAAAGAACTGACCTAGACTCTCAAAGCTCCAAAGGGTCATTGGATCAAAGATAGTAGCTTTGACACACGTACGTCATCTATGCCAGTTGAAATTTACTTCGGTGGGTGTTGGTTTTTTTACTTGAGAAAAACAAAATGGTGGTCAACATCCTTTCAAGGTGAAGCAAACCCCACTCCACAAAGTGCATAATTATGTAAATCAGAGAAACCAGTCGTCCGAATTCTTGCGATTGAAAAAAAAAAATACAACAGCGAAACGAAACGCAAAAGTAACTCGAGAATTGGTTATGATTTATTAAGTCAAGGCCTAATCCGTTTTACTGTCCCCCCCCCTCCCGCCTCTTACTCTATTACCCCCCCCATCCCCCCCCCCTCTCCTTCCCCCCCCCCCCCCCCCTGCCACACACACACACACACACACTAATACGCGCACACATTGTTTGATTTTAAGATCAGCCGATTTTGCTTTTTCTTGGTTGTTTCCTAAAAAAAACAAACCGAAATGAATGAAAAATTAAGAAACTGAAAAGAAAAAGAAAAAGCTTCGGCTTAATTATTGTGTAATTTTTTTCAACTGCAATTTTTAAACGGTGATTCTTGACTAATAGAGGAGAATGTTGAAATGCAAAATTGCAAGCCTTTAGTTTTGTAGATGTGATTATATAACTTTGGCTTCTGTTCAACTAAATACTAATGCGCGAGCGCTCGCGCACGCACGCACGCACGCACACACAAACACACATGAAAACCTCGTCTATGAAAAAAGCCCCGTCAATAATATCACTAATAATTCATAAAACAAAACTCTTACACCTCCTCCTCTTCTTCCTCCTCTTCCCCCTCCTCCTCCTCCTCCTCTTCCTCCTCCTCTTCCCCCTCCTCCTTTCTCACATCACTCAAGAGACGGTGTAATACACCCAGTAGACGACATTAAAAATGGCAAACGCCACAGGGAACAAAAGCCTGCTGAGCTGATCCACCATCCTGCCCGTATCCATTCCAGAGTTCTTCTCGAACCCTTTTAGATTCTTCTTCTTCTTCTTGGAGCCTTCTTCTTCCTCCTCCTTGTCTTCTTCTTCTTCTCTCTTCTCCGCTTTCTTCCCGTCTTTGACGTACAGCCGAGACGTCGACGACGTTTTCACGATGCCAGCTTCGAGGTCGAGGTCGTGGGAGGAAGAGGAGGAGGAGGAGCAAGAGGAGGAGGAGAAGAGGGAGGGAGCGAGGGTACCCCCACTGGTGACTTCAGATTCTGCGTCTGCTCGTTCTCGTAGTTCTCGTTCTCGTTCTTGTTCTGCCTGCTTCTGCTTCTCTCTGGCTGCAGCTTTTCTCGCTGCTTCCACGATGTTGCAGAACGCTGGGGCAGACTGGTTGGAGTTGCGGGTTCGTTCGGCCACCACCTGTGTAGTTGATCAGCATTATTATATTATCATCATCGTCAGCATCATTATCATCATCAGCATCATCGTTGTCGTCGTTGACATTGTCGTCGTCATCGTTATGAATATTAGTGTCGTTGATGTCCTTGTCATCGTCGTCGACGTCATCGTTATTGCAATCGACATCATCATTACCATCCAACTACCACCACTACTACTGCTACTGCTGTTGCTGTTGCTGCTGCTACCATTGGTGATGATGATGATGATGATGATGATGGCAATATGATGATGAATATGATGATGATGATGATGATGATGATGATGATGATGATGATCGAACTAAAGAAAGATAACTGTTGTATCAAAGGTTTGATCAGTGCAAAGAAATTACACCCCGTACATTTTAAAACCACTCTCGTTTCTTTCACACACACACACACACACGCACGCGCACGCACGCACCACGCACGCATGCACACACACACACACGCACGCACGCACGCACGCACACGCACACGCACACACGCACACGCACACGCACGCACACACACACACACACACACACACTCTCTCTCTCTCTCTCTCTCACACACACGCGCGCGTTCGCACAAACACACAAACACAGAGAGAAGGACAATGGCTGGTACAAAAAAAACCAGACTGAAACAGAGAACAAGATAGAGACTTTAATATTTTCTTGGCCAAACATCCATCCGCACATTTTTTTTCATGACCGGGTTTACTTTTAGGCTGACGAACGATATTAAACCGAAACTACGTACTGACCAACGGACCAAAGGACTGACCTTGAAGATGGAGCGGACCCTGCGTCCGGCCAGCTTCTTCCTGTACCTCCTGGACAGCACGGTGACCACAGCGTACTCCATGTAGGCCGCGAAGACGAAGACCAGGCAGGTGGACATCCACACGTCGATAGCCTGCCAGTGGACAATAACGCATGGTGCGGGTGTTAAGGGTAGGGGAACAGGAATTATTATGTGGCGGTACCATAGCCGATGAGGTTTAACCGAGGCGTAGTTACCGCTACACCTATCTGTATTGTTAAAAAAATCGGGACTTCTCACTGGAGTTGCACTGCCTCCGGGCATTGCCTCCAGTATTGTTCCCACCATCTTTGTATTTACAAATGTCCCATATGTGTCTGTTCCAGACCGAGAGGACGTAAAAACACCATTTTTTTCGGGTAGGTGAAGACGGGGTGAAAAGCCCATGGGCGGGTAAGAAGCCCATGCCAATTATCTCATGAAATGAAGCAAATTCCAGTCACATTTTGCCCATGAGACGCCTGAGTAGCAGAATGTGTCGTCTGCTAAAAACGGTTCATTTTTAGACTGTGCGTGTGATAACAAAAAGCCGAGGCTAGGCCTAACTCACTGCACCTAGAAACTTATATGGTTGCTTTGGTTAGAAGAAGGGAGAGGGGTAGGGGGAGGGGTGGCTAGGAAGGAGAAGAGGGAGGCGAGTAGGGCTTTTTTACAAATAGTTCCTCTACGTTCTGGAAGTTTGGTGTTTGGTCTAACCATATTTGTTTTGAAAGGTGCATAACGGAGAACAACGCATCTGCGCTCATGAATTGACAGGAAACCGAGCAAGCAATGAATAAGTGTGTGCTGTCTACTACAGTGTGTGTGTGTGTGTGTGTGTGTGTGTTGTGTGTGTGTGTGTGTGTGTGTGTGTGTGTGTGTGTGGTGTGTGTGTGTGTGTGTGTGTGTGTGTGTGTGTGTGTGTGTGTTGTGTGTGTGTGGTGTGTGTGTGTGTGTGTGCATGTGTGTGTGTGTGTGTGTGTGTGTGTGTGTGTGTGTGTGTGTGTGTGTGTGTGTGTTTACAACATTTAGGCACCTACTTTTCTCAAAGTGACAAAACCTAAGTCTGTTCTGTGCGAGGCTTGCAATTGCTTTCATGAAGCTGGGTCAGGTGTCCGACTTGACTGCTTTCCCTTCTTCCTCTTATAATAAATTTTTTTACATCGACTGTCTAAGAAGCCTTGATAGCTCAATAGGTAAAGCGGCGCGTCCGCAAATCAGTAGGTCGCGGCACGCACCTCTACACACGTCCGTGGTCGCGGGTTCGAGTCTGGCCCCTCGCCACATTTTTTTTTTTTTTTGGGGGGGGGTCATCATCTTTTTTTAAAGGAGAGGGGAGTGGTGCGGAAGAGAGGGGGCACCACCACATATTTTTTGGTCTCTTTTTTCTTCATTATTTACATCTAACCAGTTCTTCTTCTTCTTCTTCTTTTTTTCTTCTTCGATCGCTCAGACAGGTTCCTATCAATTATGAACGCAGATGCTTCATGTTGCCGTGCGGAGCACGGGTTTATCTAGTAAATTATATTACATCTCTCTCTCTGATTGTCACTTAGCAACTACTTCTTCTTCGTCGTCGACAATGTCTCTGACAGGGACCACCAAGAAATGGCAGAAATGAAGGCTGCCGTACGCTGAAGATCCTCCAAAGGGCAGAGGATCTTCTATCATACCGATGTACGTTAGACGGCCACATTTCGTTCCCAAAGATGGGGCAGTGGGAGGATGCCTCGTGCCCCCATACGGGGAGCTGGACGACCCCGCCCAAACCACGAGTCTCTCCCTGTGGGGATACCGGCGGGCGGGGGTGGGGGTGTGGGGGTCTTCCGTAAAAATAGTTCCTCCACCTTCTTGAAGTTCTGAGCTTGTAACTTCCCCTAATCTGCCACTCTCTTTGACTCTGCCTTTTCCCTTTGCTTTCTATCATCTACTATCTTTCTGACTTATTGGCCCATTCTCCTGCCTTTTTTCTTCTCAAAAGAATTCTTCCAAATAATTTTCCTCCTTTGAGCTCCTCCGAAATCGCTGTACGCAGCGGGGAGACCAGTGAAAACTGAAAACCGGACACATACGTTCCTTATCCATTATGGACCTTTGGCCTGGGAACGCAGAAGAAGAAGTTCCCGATGTTCTGGAACATACGACAGACCTGGACAAGATGTTCTGTACTGTCATGGCTGCAACACCTACCACAGGGACACACACGCACGCACGCACATACACAGACAGACACAAACACAGACAGACACAAACACATACACCCCCCCCCCCCCCACCACACACACACACACAGACAGACAGACACACCACACAGACACAGACAGACAGACAGACAGACACACACACACACACACACACACACACACACACACACACACACACCACACACACACACACACACACACACACACACACAGACAGACAGACAGACAGACACACACACACACACACACACAGATAGACAGACAGACAGACAGACACACACACACACACACACACACACACACACACACACGCACAGATAGACAGACAGACAGACAGACAGACAGACACACACACACACACACACACACACACACACACACACACACACACACACACACACACACACTCACACACACACACACACACACACACACACACACACACACACACACACACCACATAGGTCTCCCAAGCTTGAAGCATAACGTCGACTCTTCTTCGTCTTCTTCGATCGATCAGACAGTTTCCTGTCAATTATGAGCGCAGATGCGTCATGCTGCCGTTATGCGCCTAACTAAGAAATAGTTAGGCCCAGCAAGTCCGACTTCGGCCGGAGGAAATGTTTTTGAAAGTGTTTAGTCAAAAAACCCACAGGAGAATGGACCGGTAAGGCAGAAAGATAGTAGATGACAGTAAGCAAAGGGAAAAGGCAGAGTCAAAGAGAGTGACAGATTAGAAGAAGCTACAAGCACAGAACTTCCAGAAGGTGGGGGAACTATTTATACAAAAGACCCCCCCCCCCCCCCCCCCCCCCCGTATCCCCACGTCAACTCAATCAATGAATGACATCCATTAATTGTTGAATCAATGCTCAAACTGAACGACTGTGCTAAACCGCTACTCCTTAACCTTGATGTAGGGCACTCTGGGCAGCTGGGCCCGCGACCCGGAGAGCTGGGTGGTGATGGTGAGCACGGTGAGCAGGCCCACGGAGATGCGGGCAGGGACGGCCTCGTGGTTGATCCAGAAGGACGCCCAGGAGAGGACCACGATCAGGATGGTGGGCACGTAGTTCTGCGTGATGTAGTAGCCGATCTTCCGCTCCAGCGTCACAGTGGCCTTCAGGCAGGAGAAGGTACCTGGTGGGGGGAAGGGAGGAGGAGGAGACTCGTGAGAGTATGTGGGCTTGCATGCATTGTACGCACGCGCTTACACACAAGGGCACGTGGAAGCATACTTTTGTTATCACATACCGCTAGTCCCACACACCGTTGCTTGTGCGTGAGTGTGTGCAACGCACGTGTAGTTATATTCTGGATGGGCTTGTGTGAATTAGTGTACATGTCTTCTTATTCTTCGCCTCAGGCAACCAACTTCATCACGTTGAAGATTCTGCTGCACTCTAGGGGGTAGTACGAACAAGAAAGAAAAAAAGTTCAGGAAAGATAGGGTAGAAGGTGAACTGATGAGATTATTATGGGGAAAAGATAGAGCCCAAGATAGTCAGGAATAATTTAAGCATTTTTTGATACTCCGTTTGCTACGTAGAAGGATGATAATTTTTATGAGATAGATTTATAACTTTAAGGAAAACAGTCACATATTGAAGATTTGATTTTTAAGAAAAGGGGGGGGGGAGACGTGCGATACCGTAGCGGCCCCCGTGGTCCAACCCCAACCGGCACAGCTCCTGCCCTTCATTTACCACGATGGCCCCTAGTTCCCTCTTTAGTTTGATGTGAGGTTGGGGCAAGGGGGAGAGGGGGAGAGAGGGG
>CM065696.1:35894867-35897367 GCA_017654935.2 Phymorhynchus buccinoides
GTTCGTGAGAGAGAGAGAGAGAGACGAGAGAGAGAGAGAGAGAGAGAGAGTGTGAGAGAGAGACCTGTCTTTGCAGATTTGACAGCTGTGGTCTTGCTCTCTACACGCACGCACACGCACGCACACGCACACGCACACACGCACACACACACACACACACACACATACACACACGCGCGCGCGCGGTTTTTTGGCCAATTTATTCCTGAACGACTTAGCGGGCTCTTTTGCCCACCAGGTGTCATAACGCTCGAGTGGGGCTAATCCTGTCTATATTCTTAGTTGGGGATAAAGAAAGAGAGAGAGAGAGAGAGGGAGGAGTCCCACCCTCTCTCTCTCTCTCTCTCTCTCTCTCTCTCTCTCTCTCTCTCTCTACGCCCAATTAAGAAAATCGCGTGATAAGCCCCTAGTGGATTGACTGCCCCCTGGCGGTCAAATAATCGCCATAAGTCGACCATTAGACAGAACATATTTAACAAGAAAACTCGCAGAAGGCCATGTTTGTGGCAGCAATCAAGTTTCTTATCAGCTTCGATCGACCTTTGGTGTAGGTGAAGACGAGGTAAAAAGCCCATGGGCGGGTAAGAAGCCCATGCCAATTATTTCATGAAATCAGTCAAATTTGCCCATGAAACCAATGCTAAACATTAACACTCGTCTCATGGGCAAAATGTGACTGAAATTTGCTTCATTTCATGAGATAATTGGCATGGGCTTCTTACCCGCCCATGGGCTTTTTACCCCGTCTTACCCTAATAGACGATTTTCGGAAAAAGAGAAAGTGTCTTTTGTTACCACAAAATCGGATTGTCCTCCATGAAAAAGGCGTTTGTCCTACCAATTTAATTAAAGGTCACTCGCGCAAACCGCGTAATTATGTCCCTTGGCCTTTTTTGCGAACAGTTCCTATTTAGCACAGTTTAGCTAGGGCAATATTGGACAATTTCTACTCCTGGGCCTGTATTCACGTTGAGATAGCATGAGACTTAGCATGATGCTAACTTAGAAGCTCTTCCAATGTCCTATAGGATATTCACGTTGAGATAGCATGAGACTTAGCATGATGCTAACTTAGAAGCTCTTCCAATGTCCTATAGGATTTAATAGGACTTTTGGAAGAGCTTCTGAGTTAGCATCATGCTAAGTCTCATGCTATCTCAACGTGAATACAGGCCCTGGTCAGCTCAAATCATTGCGTAGAAAGCAGAAAACCCGCAGGTGTTTATACAGTGGAACCTCCATTATAAGACCTTAAAAAATCATCCAAGATGAGGTCTTAAAGGGAGGGGTCTAATAAGGGAGGTAATTTTAATACTTACAAAGAAGGGCAATGTCTCAGAGAAGTAGGTCTTATATCGGAGGGAGTCTTATAATGGGAGGTCTTATAAGGGAGGTTCCACTGTATTACCGAAAGGGACACAATTTACTTCGTTGATTTATTTTGTCTCTTCCACAGAGAGAGTGTGTGTGTGCACAGAACGCCCGCGCGCGTGTTTGGGGCGTAGGCGTACATAGGTGAAGACGGGTTAAAAAGCCCATGGGCGGGTAAGAAGCCCATGCCAATTATCTCATGAAATAAAGCAAATTTCAGTCCAATTTTGCCCATGAGACGAGTCGTTTAGCGTTCGTCTCATGGGCAAAATTTGACTGAAATTTGCTTATTTATGAGATAATTGGCATGGGCTTCTTACCCGCCCATGGGCTTTTTAACCCGTCTTCCCCATATCGCACCAACGTATAATTATGGACCTAAGCACGTTGAAAACAAAGCTCAGCCAGGCATTTATAAACCCTGCGTCCGCATGCATGTGCGCACACGCACACGCACACGCACGCACACACACACACACACACACACACACACACACACACGTAAAGAGAGAGAGAGAGAGAGAGAGAGAGAGAGAGAGAGAGAGAGAGAGAGAGAGAGAGAGAGAGAGAGAGAGAGAGAGAGAGAGAGAGAGAGAGAGAGAGAGAGAGAGAGAGAGAGAGAGAGCGGACGAACAAACGAACGAACAAGGTAATGAGATAAGCATAAATACTTTTTTTACACTCAGCCCTAAGTGTAGAGATAGAGAGAGCATCGTTCCATTTCAATGTCTAGCATTATACCCGGAATGGGGTGGGGGGGACAAGAAAGGTTTAAAAAAAAAGAGTTCTAAGAGAAAGAGATGAGAAAGGGATTAGGGGTCTAAGACAGAGGAAAGAGGAGCTGACAGATACGGACTATAAGAAACAGACAGACAGAGATGGTCAGACAAACAGACAGACGGAGAAGTGTGCAGGGGAAAAACCATTGTTACTCACAGCTCTCGATGATGAATTCACAGTTCTGGGTGTCGTGAGGGAACTTCTGCAGGTTCATGTCGCAGTTCATCTGAATCGTCAGCCTGAAAGTAACCATGGCATGCAATGGGATGGGATGCTAAGCTATGAAATAACGCACTCGCGCGCGCGCACACGCACGCACATACACGCACACACACATACACACACACAC
>CM065696.1:35902367-35930261 GCA_017654935.2 Phymorhynchus buccinoides
ATATTGTTTTCGTGTGTGTGTGTGCGTGCGTGTGTGTGTGTGTCTTCATCTCTGTGTGTGTGTGCGCACACGCGTGCAGCATGAACGCTTGAGTCTTTATTTTTGTTCCGATTTGTTTTCTATTCACGTGCCTTGGCAGTCACAGTTGACTTGGCAGTAGTACAATTCTTACATTCGGATTGTATTGTGACGGATTTTGAACTGTAATAGTATGTGTTTGTATGCATGTGTGTAGGTGGGAATTGGGGCGTGTTATTAACTTTGTTGAAAAGTCAAACGTATTCGACATTGCCCCCCCCAAAAAAAAAGTACTTATAAAAGGCATTTTGATGACATTTTGTAAAGTATTACCTGCAGAACAGTGCAAGGGATTTTGAACTTAATATAAAACGGTAATTGTCCGTCACATCAAGAGACGGACTATGTGATCACTTGAGTCTGTTTGTACTTTTTGTTGTTTGTTTGTTTGTACTTTTTGTTGTTGTTTGTTTGTACTTTTTTGTGTGTGTCCCCAGAACATCTCTGTGGGAGATACAACGGTGGAACCTTCCTATTAAGATCTTGAATTTTTGTTGGTTTGTTTTTGTTTTTGTGTGTGTGTTTTGCTTTGTTTGTTGTTGAGTTGTTTTTGTTTGTTGTTGTTTTTTGTTTTTCTTCCCCCTCCTCTTATTATTCTATTTCTGTATCTGTATTGAATGAGTTATTCACTGGATAATCTATTTATTGCTCATCTGTCTGTCTTTATCAAGATAAAAAAAAGAATGAATGGATGTATGTTAAAATGTAAACTGCATGTATATGTTTGCTTGTGTTTGATTCATTCGTTCATTAAAAAAAAAAGTTGAAAAAAAAAAGATCTTGAAAAATTAGCATCGATTTTTTTTTTTTGGGGGTCACATCTTAGAGGGAGTCTTAATAGGGAAGGTCTTAACAGGGAGGTTCCACGGTACTTAAAGACCCCCCACGTCACGTGTCACATTCCCTCTTATGCTATGAAGATTTCTTATGATTTCTTACCAGCTATAAGAGGAAAAGTGCGTGGAAACAATGGCTTTGACACGTGACGTGGTGGGTCTTTAAAGACATTACGTTTTGAATAAATTCATATACAGGCGTCTTTTCTTAAGTTATGAATTGTGTGGTTGTTTTAAAAAAAAGTTATAAACAGATCTTGATTACATTTTAAAGAGGGTTAAGGTATCACTCAAGGCACACAGGAGCTATCTTACTTGTGGCGGTGCCATAGCCGATGAGGTTTAACCGAGGCGTGGTCACCGCTACAGCTATCTGCATTAATACAAAATCGGGACTTTACTGGTTTCGTACTGCCTCCGGGCATTGCCTCCAGTATTGTTCCCACCATATTTGCATATACAAATGTCCCATATGTGTCTGATTCAGACCAAGAGGACGTAAAACTCCATTTTCATTCAGGGGCTAAGGAGCTATAGACGTTTTGAAAGTTCAATAGTGAATATTCATTGAGAATCGTACAAACGACAACAAGAGGTTGGGGATGGACGGGGTGGGGTTTCAAGTGAGTGAAAATAGGGTTTTACGCCCTCTTCGGCCTTTCGGCCACGTGGGGCATTTGTAAATACAAAGATGGTGAAAACAAAAACTGGAGGCAATGCCCGGAGGCAGTGCTAAACCAGTAAAGTCCTGATTTTTTAATAATACAGATATGTGTAGCAGTAACCACGCCTCGGCTAAACCTCATTGGCTATGGTACCGCCACAAGATTGTAATAATAATAAGGGGTTTCAAGTCTGAAAAAAGAGACATCTTAAACACATTCCATTCCCTAATAACATTCACTGAGAGAGAGAGAGAGAGAGAGAGAGAGAGAGAGAGAGAGAGAGAGAGAGGAGAGAGAGAGAGAGAGAGAGAAGAGAGAGAGAGAGAGAGAGAGAGAGAGCATTCACTAGAGAGAGAGAGAGAGAGAGAGAGAGAGAGAGAGAGAGAGAGAGAGAGAGAAGAGAGAGAGAGAGAGAGAGAGAGAGAGAGAGATCAACAATATTTTGTTGCCATTAGCTTACAAAGCCCTTGTGGCAAGGGGGGTTACAATACTAACTTACATAAATTGAAGTGATATGCAGCAAAGAGGAAATGAAATAGAAAATAAACAAAAACACCAAACTGTAGTACGGTTATGCATAATGTGGCACACAGACACATTTCGCGTGTACACACATACACACACACTTACTCACTTGCTACATGAATTTTTTGAAAAAACATTATCACAAGCATCATCATCATGACCTCCAACAATCATAATCAAAGTAAAGTAAGAGAGAGAGAGAGAGAGAGAGAGAGAGAGAGAGAGAGAGAGAGAGAGCATTGAACACTGGACAGAGGGAGACAGACAGATAAACAGACTTCTTCTTCTACATTCCCAGGCCATACGGCGATAATGGGTAAAATACGTATGTGTCCCGTTCTCAGTTTTCACTGGCCTCCTTGCTGCATTCAGCCAACATAGTCTGATTTCAGAGGGGCTCAAAGGAAGAAATCATTAGGAAGACTTTTTAAAAGGCGGGAGAATGGGCCAATAATAAGGCAGAAAAATAGTAGATGATAGTAGGGAAAAAGAAAAGAAAAGGCAGAGTCAAAGAGAGTGATAGGTTAGAGGAAGTTGCTAGCACAGAACTTCCAGAAGGTGGGGGAACTATTTGTACTGAAAGATCCCTCGGTATCCTCACAGGGAAGACTGACAGACACTCGGACAGACACCTTACACAGGCCCTTTTGGGGTCTGCAAAGTACCCCAATTCTGATAAAACTGATAACTAATAGATAAAGGAAAAAAGGCCATACAAAACAACATTGGGTTGATTCTCTTTTTAATTTAATTTTTATGTCACTTTCCATAGCAAAACTTGTCAATAAGTACAGAAAGACGAGCTTCATAACAGGTCATGTTTTTCAGCATGCATTTTGTCAAACATTCCCAACATGTGTGTGCCAAGCAATGTACATTCACAAACGTGCAGTACATTTTGAAAGCTTTAAAACATAGTCTTACACATACACACCCTTGGGGTTTTTTCAACACACACACGCGCGCATGTGCATACACACACACACACATCAGAAAAACTGCACCGCACACACATGCACGCACACATACATACATCACTGGCCTCCTTGCTGCATTCAGCCAACATAGTCTGATTTCAGAGGGGCTCAAAGGAAGAAATCATTAGGAAGACTTTTTAAGATGTATAAAGAAGATACATTTCAATGTATAAAGAAGATCGTTACAAATTGATGGAAAATGTAGACAAACAAAGTTTAGAATCAAATGTTCAGTCTCCATCAGCTATGATGATGTTAGATGAACTACAGCCATTTGTGGCAAAATATGTTAGTATTTGTTTTAACAAAAAGCATGAATAGTATTTTGCGTTGTTTGTAATCTTAACCTGTGCCTTATAAGCCTTTGTTTAGGTTTCATGGCAATAAACCAATGTTCAATGTTCCATGTTCAATGTACATCAGACAAACTGCACCGCACCCACGCACCCACACACACCAGACCAAATGCATCACACACACGCACACACACAGACAAATTCCACCACACACACACACACACGCATGCTACCACTAGGATTGGCACAACTATAAGCATGCGGTTCGAAGAAACAAAGATTCACTGCAACGGAAGGGTTAGAAGCTTGATGGTAAAAAGCGCATGTGATTAGTTCTTGTGTGTGTGTAGCTTCGGGTTTGTCCAGTGCACATGCGTATTGTTGATGTTGCGGAAATGGGTGTGGTGAAGAAGTGTGGAAGAGTCAGGGCGAAGAATGAATTAATCTTTAATTCAATGTTTTTTTCAAACGAATAGTGAGTTTGACAACACGCAAGAATTGAACCAATTAAAAAAAGATGCATGCAAGCTCAAAAAACAATGATAGTAACACACAAATCAAAACACCTACAGTAAGCTTCCAACAGGCATACTGTACTCATCATACTTGGGGCGAAACGTCCAAACGTTTCCCCAGTTCTTCACCAAACATTCCAAACACTTCCCCCCCACGAACAATCCGAAAACACTTCTTCCTCTACGAAGAATCCCCAAACTCTTCCCCTGTCTCCGTCCCCTCATCCCCCCCCTCCCCAAAAACCTCCTCTCCCTCCCCAAACACCTCCTCCCCCTCCCCCCGGTGCCAGGCGCGGGCCCTGTTGGCCACCAGGGCGGCAATGCTGAAGGTGAAGGAGGAGGGGGCTGCGGATAAAGACAGATGCTCCTCCACACCTTCCGGACGACTTCTCACCTCCTCTTGCTCCTCCTCTTCCTCCTCCTCCTCCTCCCCTTCCTTCCTACACTCCTCGGCTGCCTCACCGGCTTCTTTTCCACTTACAAATGTTTGCTCTGAAGGAGAACCGTTCCGTAGAATTTGGACTGGGGAGATCGAGTTTACTTCCATCCTTGACCGGTTGTCAGCTTCTTCAACAACGTAATTTATCCTGCGACTAGATTCTTTGCGAATGTCACCGTCATGGTCGCGCACATCGCTTAAGATTTGAATCGGTGAACTGAACTTTGAAGGCAAGTTGAGAGACGCTTGGCCTAACGAGTCTTGTGGTGGCTGAAGTTGATTTTTGAAACCCGGAGGTTTTCCACACGCCTTGTCTCTGAACTCGCTGCCAGGTTGTGCTGACTTTAACACTGCAGAGTCGCCTTGAAGTTGTACAGCCTGACTACTAGAGATAAGAGAACCAGCCTCTAGCAGAGCGGAGGAATTGTTTGTCACATCGACTGAACAGTCTTCTCTTATGAGTGAGGAGGATGTATTGTTAACCGCATCAACTAGACATTCTTTATCCTGACATTCATAAGTGCTTTGAACACAGTTTTCCTTCTTTCTCCTTTGAACATTGTCCTCTCCCTCGCTAGGGTAGAAAATCTGGTTGTTGTTGAAGTTTTCATCCATCCTGTCACCACCACCACCCTCTATTCCACCACTATGTACAGCACCATCAGTGACCTTCTTTTTCTTTTTTGAACCGCATTGGGCTCGTTCCGCGTTCGCCTCTTGGTCAAAGCGTTTCCAGAACTCCACGCGCTCCGCAACGTCCTGCGCCGTGTCCTCCTCAGCCTTCTCACAAAGAGCCGAGGATTGTAGGTCCTCCTCAGAGGCTGAACAACCACAGACTGGTGATGAGAGCTGGCAATCGTCCTGATGATGACAAGGATCATGGAGTTGATGATGATGATGATGGTGTTGATGCTGACAACAATGCTGCTGCTGCTGCTCAACGTCTTTGTGATCTTCTCTCCCCACGGACACTGGACCGCAGACAGGTGTAGAGTGTTGTGAGTCGTCACCAGGTTGATGAAGACGATTTTGATGATGATAGTGATGATGCTCAGTGTCGCTGTGTCCTCCCACAGCTACATTTCCCGGGTGTTGCTGCTGCTGGTTTTCAGCAGGGCAGCCGCCCCCGGCCATCCTGGTGAGGGCGGTTCGCTCCCTCTCCACCCTGCGGGCGGCCCTCACGTCGATGATGGACTGCAGCTCTGACAGGCACTGCTTCAGGTGACGCCTCTGCCTCTTCTGCCAGGCCTGTGCCGGGGGGGACAAACAACACAGTGCAAATCAACATGAGAAGGTCCAAGATAGAGAAGCTTATTGCACGGACCATAAGGCGCCTGTGCCGTGGGGACAAACAACACAGTGCAAATCAACATGAGAAGGTCCAAGATAGAGAAGCGTATTGCACGGACCATAAGGCGCCTGTGCCGTGGGGACAAACAACACAGTGCAAATCAACATGAGAAGGTCCAAGATAGAGAAGCTTATTGCACGGACCATAAGGCGCCTGTGCCGGGGGGACAAACAACACAGTGCAAATCAACATGAGAAGGTCCAAGATAGAGAAGCGTATTGCACGGACCATAAGGCGCCTGTGCCGTGGGGACAAACAACACAGTGCAAATCAACATGAGAAGGTCCAAGATAGAGAAGCTTATTGCATGGACCATAAGGCGCCTGTGCCGGGGGGACAAACAACACAGTGCAAATCAACATGAGAAGGTCCAAGATAGAGAAGCTTATTGCACGGACCATAAGGCGCACCTTTTTTATAAGGCGCAAACTTTACACAAATTTCGGAATTTGTTATCGTATTTTGTTTACTATTATGTTAACAGTTAGTCATATTATGAGGCGCAGGGGTCTCAGTCTGGGGAAAAAGTATCGCTTCATAGTTTGAAAAATATGGTAAGCACAGCTATTACACACTATGCTGACACACAATAACAGTCTAAGCACAGTGTGTTACACACTATGCTGACACACAATAACAGTCTAAGCACAGCTATTACACACTATGCTGACACGCAATAACAGTCTAAGCACAGTGTGTTACACACTATGCTGACACACACTGACAGTCGAAGCACAATGTGTTACACACTAAGCTGACACACAATAACAGTCGAAGCACAGTGTGTTACACACTATGCTGACACACACCGACAGTCGAAGCACAGTGTGTTACACACTATGCTGACACACACTGACAGTCGAAGCACATGTGTTACACACTATGCTGACACACAATAACAGTCTAAGCACAGTGCTATTACACACTATGCTGACACACAATAACAGTCTAAGCACAGTGTGTTACACACTAATGCTGACACACAATAACAGTCTAAGCACAGCTATTACACACTATGCTGACACACAATAACAGTCTAAGCACAGTGTGTTACACACTAAGCTGACACACACTGACAGTCTAAGCACAGTGTGTTACACACTATGCTGACACACAATAACAGTCGAAGCACAGTGTGTTACACACTATGCTGACACACACTGACAGTCTAAGCACAGTGTGCTACACACTAAGCTGACACACACTGACAGTCTAAGCACAGTGTGTTACACACTAAGCTGACACACACTGACAGTCTAAGCACAGTGTGCTACACACTAAGCTGACACACACTGACAGTCTAAGCACAGTGTGCTACACACTATGTTGACACACATCGACAGTCTAAGCACAGTGTGTTACACACTAAGCTGACACACACTGACAGTCTAAGCACAGTGTGCTACACACTAAGCTGACACACACTGACAGTCTAAGCACAGTGTGCTACACACTAAGCTGACACACACTGACAGTCTAAGCACAGTGTGCTACACACTAAGCTGACACACACTGACAGTTTAAGCACAGTGTGCTACACACTAAGCTGACACACACTGACAGTTTAAGCACAGTGTGCTACACACTAAGCTGACACACACTGACAGTCTAAGCACAGTGTGCTACACACTAAGCTGACACACACTGACAGTCTAAGCACAGTGTGCTACACACTAAGCTGACACACACTGACAGTTTAAGCACAGTCTATTTTTGTTGTTGCTCTCCCATCTTCTGAGCCATACAGTGGCGTTGGTCCCACGCCGCTCGTTCCGAATCCCAACTCGCAGCCACACCCTGGTTTGTGAGGTTGTGGAATATTCCAAAACCAGCAGTCCAGGGGGAGCAAATCTATGTTAGGCCGTCAGGAGGCAACAAACTGAGGAGACACTGCACTGCTGCTGGGTCACTTTGGTGGAGTTCAGTGGAGCCTGTTCTGAGCTAACTTACGCAGGACACCACCTACTAAGCCCCCTTACTGACGACAATAATATCTTAGTCGCGGAGCCAGCGTGACTGAGGTCCTCCCCCCGAGTCCGTTCTCCTGCCTTTTTTTTTTTACGAAACACTTTCAAAACATTTCCTCCAGCCGAAGTCGGACTTGCTGGGCCTATTTCTTAGTTAGGCGCATAACAGCAGCATGACGCATCTATGCTCATATGACAGGAAACTGTCTGAGTGAACGAAGAAGAAGAAGCTACAGGGCTCCACTCACCTCCTCTTCTGACGTCGTCAGGTCACAGTGACCTTGATTCCCGTTGTGCTCTTCCGGTTGGGAGTACGCCTCAAACACCTGGAGGTGAAGATATATATACCGGTATGCATGCACACACAGAGAGAATAAATTATAACACAGATACGTGAGACTTACACATATGCGTCCGCTCACATACAAACGCGTGCATGTGTGGCACACACACACACAAACTTACACATATACACACACACATACACAAATCAATTTTGTAGTTCCCAAATTCCCCGTGGGGATACCGATGATCTTTTGTACAAATAGTTCCCCCACCTTCTGGAAGTTATGTGCTTGTAACTTCCTCTAATCTGCCACTCTCTTTGACTCTGCCTTTTCCCTCTGCTTTCTATCATCTACTATCTTTCTGACTTATTGGCCCATTCCTGCCTTTTTTCCAAAAAAAAACTTCCCAATAATTTTTCTCCTTTGAGCTCCTCCGAAATCGGAATGTGTCAGTTGTACGCAGCGAGGAGACCAATGAAAACTGAAAACATGCTCAAAGTGAGCAAAACTCATTGTAGAAATCTACTCCATGTTTTTCAATTCCGACTTCTCTGGGCTCTCTGATACAGACGATTCAGAGTTGAAGAAAAAAGTAGAGGCTTATACCCCTGAAAATAAAAAAGAAACAAGAACAAGATCAGATAAGGGAAATTGTCAACAAGACAGGAGGGGAAAAAAAGACATAATGCTCTTTTCTACAAGGAGAATAGTACAGTAGTATATATAGCACAGTAGTTTTTGTGTGCTTTTTGCTTGAAGAACACGGCTAATGTTAAGATCAGCTACCTCTGCTGTTCCAGGGCGAAGTTGGCCAATCAGCTCCCTCCGATTTACCTTTTCCGCTAAGCTGATTGGCCAACTTCACCCTGGAACAGCGGAGGGAGCTGATCTAAACATTTGCCAAGAACACAAATCACGTACCTCATCGAGAATGATAGGGGTGTCTTCTGCGGACATCTTGACGACACGAACAGCGGGGGTAAGGGTAGGGGTCGCCACTTGTTGACTCTCTGATGCCGGTAAAGGGATCTCTGCGATATGCCATCACCGAATCATGAACACCGATCATCGACGAAGCATTAGCTACAAAAGTACTTCAGATCAAAGCTTTATTTACATTATATACATTATTTCGGCAAATGCGCAAGTTTTGCTATCCCCCACCATTGAAAATTGTTATTCAGAGGCAACATTTTGCCTTGCTCGGGTAAAAGGAAAGGCTTAGTATAAGGTTAGGGTTATTTTAACGAAATGGAAACAGCAATACGATGAGACTGAAAGCTGAGAATGCAAAGGGTTTGGATAACGTGCCCTGACTGGCTGGGTCAAAAGTAGCTTAGATTTTTTTTATATACTTGTGACCGACCTCTTCGAACCTCAACCGAAACGGCCACGAAATCAGCCCGTTGATTGAGAGCTCTAAGAAGAAGAAGAAGAAGCAGAAGAAGAAGAAGAAAAAGAAGAAGCAGAAGAAGAAGAAGAAGCAGAAGCAGAAGAAGAAGAAGAAGAAGAAGACAAAGAAGAAGAAGAAGAAGAAGAAGAAGAAGAAGCAGAAGCAGAAGAAGAAGAAGAAGAAGACAAAGAAGAAGAAGAAGAAGAAGAAGAAGAAGAAGAAGGAGAAGGAGAAGAAGAAGAAGAAGAAGAAGAAAAAGAAGAAGAAAAACAAAGAAGAAGAAGAAGAAGAAGACAAGAAGAAGAAGAAGAAGAAGAAGAAGAAGAAGAAGAAGAAGAAGAAGAAAAAGAAGAAGAAAAAGAAGAAGACAAAAAGAAAGAAGAAGAAGAAGAAGAAGAAGAAGAAGAAGAAGAAGAAGAAGCAGAAGAAGAAGAAAAAGAAGAAGAAAACAAAGAAGAAGAAGAAGAAGAAGACAAAGAAGAAGAAGAAGAAGAAGAAGAAGAAGAAGAAAAAGAAGAAGAAAAAGAAGAAGACAAAGAAGAAGAAGAAGAAGAAGAAGAAGCAGAAGAAGAAGAAGCAGAAGAAGAAGAAGAAGAAGAAGCAGAAGCAGAAGAAGAAGAAGAAGAAGAAGAAGAAGAAGCAGAAGAAGCAGAAGAAGAAAAAGAAGAAGACAAAGAAGAAGAAGAAGAAGAAGAAGAAGAAAAAGAAGAAGAAAACAAAGAAGAAGAAGAAGAAGACAAAGAAGAAGAAGAAGAAGAAGAAGAAGAAGAAAAAGAAGAAGAAGAAGCAGAAGAAGAAGACAAAGAAGAAAAAGAAAAAGAAGAAGAAAAAGAAGAAGAAGAAGAAGAAGAAGAAGAAGAAGAAGCAGAAGAAGATAAACTCCGTACCTGTTTTTCCCCTGCTTTCCAGCTGTCTCACCCCCTCCTCCAGACACCCGCTACACGCCGCGACGTCGCTCCTGATGGTAGTCAGCATGGAGTGCCACTTCTCCCTCACCCCCTCCTCCATGCCCTCCCCCCTGCTACTCCCTTCCTCCACTTGGTTCTGGCTCTGGCTTTGGTCTTGGCCCGACTCCATTTTCTGTTCCATGGCTTCGCTTAGGTCCTGAATCCTTCAATAAAGAAAATATAAAGAAACGATAAAGGTTCCCCCGTGGGGATACCGTACAAATAGTTCCCCCACCTTCTGGAAGTTCTGAGATTGTAACTTCCTCTAATCTATCACTCTCTTTGACTCTGCCTTTTCCCTTTGCTTTCTGTCATCAACTATCTTTCTGCCTTACGTGTCCGTTCTCCTGCTCTTTTTTTCAACACTCTCTTACAAAGAATGTTTCCAGCTGAGACGGACATGCTGGACCTGGCTATTTCTTAGTTAGGCGCATAACAGCAGCATGATGCATCTGCGCTCATAATTGATAGGAAACTGTCTGAGCGATCGACGAAGAAGAATAAATGTGAAGAGAGTAAATGCACTCTACAGGTAAGCACAAGCCTCTGTGACTAGAATATCGTCGGTGAAATTCAAAAACCTCGTATCTCAATTTTGGTAGTCTTGAGAAAAATGAACAAAAACTGTTTTAAAAATTAACCGCGTTGACCACAATAGATTAACTATGATGAATATGTTGTTCAAGACATTGCGAGTTTAGTCCTGCAGTTTGCTAAAATTACTTTTGAAAAATTGTTTTAGACTTGAAAAGAACGAAGATACAAGGTTTTTGTCCTAAACTAGATCTGAATTTGGGACTTACGAGTTTTTCGTCTATTTTCACAACCTCATTTACCCCAGATAGAAAGTCATTAGAGATACGAGCTTTTGGTGGAAAGTGGCGGGAAAAAATAGAAAGCTGACTATGTATCTAACTCAAACCCCCCAAAAATCGAGATATGAGATTTTTTTTATTTCACTGATATACCAAAACACCTAATACACACACACAAAAACCAACGCTGGGATTGTCTGCCGAAACAGGTTCTTTCAAAACATTAACAAAAATCAAAGCAAGGTAAGCAAATTTGGCATGGTGTCTTTAAAAATCCTGTCAATATATTTGTCAAACAATGTGTGGAAAAATGAAACCGAATACGAATCATATCTGTAGGCACGCACGCTCTTGACATTTGAACAAGGAGCGCAACAGAAAACCATTAACCCATTCGCATCGCAACGATTTTGAATTATTAAAAAAACTCACAAATCACTCCAGCGATACACACAAACAAAACATACATACACAAAAGGAGAAATGAAAGAAGATTACAGGTTTTTACCTCAGGTTCAGACATAGGGAATTGGTAGATCAGACTTTTTTATATATAGACTTTATATAGAAAAACTCTCCACACCGATTGGTTACCCCACAACAAGCCACTACAAAAGCAAAGTCAGATGCAAAATTGTGGTCTGAGGGATCGAAGCGAGTTTAGAAGTGACCAAGGTATGGTGTGCACACAGATTTACTTCCTTTGAAGCAAATGCATCAAATTGACAGCTATCTATTAATTCCGGACATATCTGAGTTGAATGAGTTAAAAAAAAAGAATCAAAAACTTTACTTTTTCAAGGCAGCAAGCAAATGCAGCTCCAAGCTGTGAACGGCGGTGTAGGTGGAATGTAGCTGACCCGCTGAGGTCACCACCCCTCCTCCCTTCTCTCCGCCCCTCCCCCTCCTCTCCGCTGCCTCCTTGACCATGGCTGACCCTCCTCCCCGGCGATGCGCGGTGAGGCACGACTGGAGGCGTCCACCCAGCGTGTCCAGTTGGCCAGACACCACGTCCAGCAGGGACGGCAGGGCCAGGCTCAAGTCAGCGTCTGGAAGAGGCGAGAATAAGTACTTTATAGTCACATAGGCGTCTCTGTGAAATTCGGGTTGCTCCCACCTGGAGAGCGCGTCGCAGCCAGAGGCGCGCCACACAATTTAAAAATAAAATGTGCATGCAATTTTTATGTGACTGATGAGGAAGGAGAGAATAAGTATTTGGTATTTGGTATTTGGTACATTCTAGTCACAGAGACTTATCTCTGTGAAATTCGGGCTGCTCTGCCCTGGAGAGCGCGTCACCGCAAGTGCAGCGCCTACCCCAATTTAAAATTTAAAATAATTTGGGGGGGGGGGGGGGGCACACAGGGTGAGGAGGGTGTGTGGGCACACTTGAAAAACCTAGCTATCAATTTGTCCAGGCAGGCAGGATTTCTCCCTGCTCTTACCAACTTTCTCATATTTGCAGATCGGTATATAAACTAAAATTCAATACTTGAACTGTATACATGTAGCTAAAATCTTAAGACAAATATCTATGCATGCGAGTGAGAGTTTGCATAGGTTATCCAATGGATAATTTGTGACAAGAGAAACACAAAAGAATGGATAAAAAGTAAACAATTTCACGTACCTTTGCTACTGTCCACAAAACAAACAGCCAGACGACGAAGGAACTCTGACGTGTGAATGCGATTCAACTCTTGCAGCGACTAGCAAACAAACAGCCAAGAAAAATATTAAACAAACAAAAATATTTTTACAAATGAGAACATGTTATGGGGTAAGTCAAACGAAACAACATACCCCCAAAACAAATGTTGTTGACACTTTGCTTTACACATGCAAATCCACACATTTGCTATTTGGTACTTTATAGTCACAGAGGCGTCTCTGTGAAATTCGGGTTGCTCCCACCTGGAGAGCGCGTCGCAGCCAGAGGCGCGCCACCCATTTTTTTTTTTGTTTTTTTTGCATGCGATTTTTGTGTGACGGATGAGGAAGGAAAAGGGGTGGGTGGGTAAATTTGACCAAATGACAACTTTTTTGTTGCCACTGATCTACCACTTCCCTATGTCTAAACCTGAAGTAAAAACCTGTAATCTTTCATTTCTCCTTTTGTTTATGTATGTTTTGTTTGTGTGTATGGCTGGAGTGATTTGTGAGTTTTTTTAATAATTCAAAATTGTTGCGATGCGAATGAGTTAACTCGTCTAGCGCCATGTATTTTGTGACGTTCCTGGTTGTCCGTTGCATCTCAACCGACAAGAGGGAAGTAACTATTTTTTTGAGTGTGCATGCATTGCTTTAACGGCTAAAAAACGAAACAGTGACAAAAGCTCTAAAATCAGACATACACATGGCAGGGTGCATTGGCAGTGAATGTCTTTGCATTTGGTGGGAGTGTAGAGAGATGTATTGGGCGAATTTAATATTCGCTCAAGGTGCTAGAAGAGTTAACTCATTCGCATCGCAACGATTTTGAATTATTAAAAAAAAAATCACAAATCACTCCAGCCATACACACAAACAAAACATACATAAATAAGAGGAGAAATTAAAGAAGATTACGGGTTTTTACTTCAGGTTTAGACATAGGGAAGTGGTAGATCAGACTTTTTATATATACTATAGACTTCATATAGAAAAACTCTACACCGATTGGTTTCCTCACAACGAACCACTACAAAAGCAAAGTCAGAGGCAAAATGATGGTCTAAGGGAGCGAAGGAAGCGAGTTTAGAAATGACCAAGGTGCACTCAGATTTACTTCCCTTGAAGCAAATGCATCAAACTGACACCTATCTATTCATTCCGGACATATATAGCAGGAACGACTTGAATGAGTTAATGACATTTTCACATGCCTATTATTGTATCCTTTTGCGTGTATCCCTTATATATATATATTTTAAAAAAACCTCAACGGAAAAGCAAAGAATGATAATTTGAAGGATCTAGGGAAATGCACAGAACAGTAACCCTGGAGGTTGCGCCCCATCCCACAGCCAATCTTCTTCTTCTTCTGCGTTCCAAGACCATATGGTCATAATGGGTAAGGTACATAGTTGTCCGGTTTTCAGTTTTCACTGGTCTCCCCGCTGCGTACAGCCGACACATTCCGATTTCGGAAAAGCTCAAAGGAGAAAAATTATTTGGAAGATGTTTTTTTCAGGAAAAAAGGCAGGAGAATGGGCCAGTAAGTCAGAAAGATGGTAGACGATAGAAAGCAGAGGGGAAAAGGCAGAGTCAAAGAGAGTGGCAGATTAGAGGAAGTTACAAGCACATAACTTCCAGAAGGTGGAGGAACTATTTTTACGAAAAGACCACCCCCCCCCCCGGTATCCCCACGGGGAGCACAGCCAATCAAATTGGGTTTCATGCCCCATGTCTGGTGCGTGACCAGGGTTTCATCAGTGTCTTGATCAGTGGTTGGACTGTGAGAGTCTAACCCAACACCTTAATCATGCCAACGCAAAGCTCGTCCTACCTTTAAAATGTCGATGGAAAAGCCGTCATGCCAACGCAAAACTCGTCCTACCTTCAAAACGACGACGGAAAAGTCATCATGCCAACGCAAAACTCGCCCTACCTTCAAAACGACGACGGAAAAGTCATCATGCCAACGCAAAACTCGTCCTACCTTCAAAACGACGACGGAAAAGTCATCATGCCAACGCAAAACTCGCCCTACCTTCAAAACGACGATGGAAAAGCCGTCATGCCAATGCAAAACTCGTCCTACCTTCAAAATGATGACGGAAAAGCCGTCATGCCAACGCAAAACTCGTCCTACCTTCAAAATGACGACGGAAAAGCCGTCATGCCAACGCAAAACTCGTCCTACCTTCAAAATGATCGACGGAAAAGCCGTCATGCCAACGCAAAACTCGTCCTACCTTCAAAATGATGACGGAAAAGCCGTCATGCCAACGCAAAACTCGTCCTACCTTCAAAACGACGACGGAAAAGTCATCATGCCAACGCAAAACTCGCCCTACCTTCAAAACGACGATGGAAAAGCCGTCATGCCAATGCAAAACTCGTCCTACCTTCAAAATGATGACGGAAAAGCCGTCATGCCAACGCAAAACTCGTCCTACCTTCAAAATGATGACGGAAAAGCCGTCATGCCAACGCAAAACTCGTCCTACCTTCAAAATGATGACGGAAAAGCCGTCATGCCAACGCAAAACTCGTCCTACCTTCAAAACGACGATGGAAAAGCCGTCATGCCAACGCAAAACTCGTCCTACCTTCAAAATGTCGATGGAAAAGCCGTCATGCCAACGCAAAACTCGTCCTACCTTCAAAATGTCGATGGAAAAGCCGTCATGCCAACGCAAAACTTGTCCTACCTTCAAAACGTCGATGGAAAAGCCGTCAGACAAATCATGAAGCCAAGCCACTGTCGCTTCGTCCGAGTCCTCCGTGCCGCCATCTTGCTCTTGCTGCTGCTGCTGCAGCATGCTGGGATAGTGCGACAAGGGTATTTCGGAGCAGTAGTGAGTCACACCCGACACTTCCACCTGCACTGGGAACCTGAACTGCGTTAAGGCAAAATGACTCGGAACACCACTGTTACAACATGGAACTGGAAAGAAAGCTTAGGTACTTAGGTATTAACGAAACTGAACAAAGGGTGAATACTCTCTTTCTAATTAACTCCTCCACCAAAGTTGATTAGAAAGAAAGTATTCACCCTTTGTTCAATTTTGTTATCTCCTCTTTTGGGCTCACTATTTCATTCTTTACTTAGGTATTAGGTACTTTATAGTCACAGAGGCGTCTCTGTGAAATTCGGGTTGCTCCCACCTGGACAGCGTGCGCCACCCATTTAAAAATAATAATTTTGCATGCGATTTTTGTGTGACTGATGAGGAAGGAAGGGGTGTGTGTGTGTGTATGCTAATTTTTGACCAAATGACAACTTTTTCGTTGCCACTGGGATTAACATGTGCTAAGTGCATAGAGGCTTTTAGTAATCTAACCTTAAAAACAATATTAAAAGTGGAATTGATACATTTAGTTCATGCTTATTCACTCATAAGGAGTATTTTTATACTCAGTTGGTTTCTTTTCTATCTCAAAAATGAACTCTAGGGCCATCAAAAAGGCTGAAAGATCTCTTGCCTGAGTAGTAGAGGTCCAAATTGAGTAGAAAACTACTCGAAAAGAGTAGAGTAAACAGGTCTGCCTCCAGTCTTTCGAGACAAGGATACCGATGCAGCAGGCGGGCAAAGGAGCGGCGCCAGCAGAAGAAGGCGCGGCGGGCGGCAAGGAACAGGGCTCTCCTCAGCGCCGGACACTGGCGCCGCTGGCTGGACAGCGACCGCAGCTCCTGGACAACGCGGCTGGACCCCGGCTTTCCTACACTGCCGACGGTTAGAAAAAAACATGGCCATCTTGTACTTTATGCACACACACACAGTCACACCCCTCAAATTTCCGCACGGAACAATTCCCCTGAGAAGCAACATTCTACCATTCTCGAGGAAGGGATCAGGGCTCCCAATCGTCCCGCAAAACAAGGGGTCCCAGGGACTCCTTCACTTACAGCATAGAGGGTCCTAGAGGCAGGATAGAGGGTCCCAGTGGCAGGGCTCCCAATCGTCCCGCAAAACAAGGGGTCCCAGGGACTCCTTCACTTACAACATAGAGGGTCCTAGAGGCAGGATAGAGGGTCCCAGTGGCAGGGCTCCCAATCGTCCCGCAAAACAAGGGGTCCCAGGGACTCCTTCACTTACAGCATAGAGGGTCCTAGAGGCAGGATAGAGGGTCCTAGAGGCAGGGCTCCCAATCGTCCCGCAAAACAAGGGGTCCCAGGGACTCCTTCACTTACAGCATAGAGGATCCTAGAGGCAGGATAGAGGCAGGGCTCCCAATCGTCCCGCAAAACAAGGGGTCCCAGGGACTCCTTCACTTACAGTATAGAGGGTCCTAGAGGCAGGATAGAGGGTCCAAGTGACAGGGCTCCCAATCGTCCCGCAAAACAAGGGGTCCCAGGGACTCCTTCACTTACAGTATAGAGGGTCCTAGAGGCAGGATAGAGGGTCCCAGTGGCAGGGCTCCCAATCGTCCCGCAAAACAAGGGGTCCCAGGGACTCCTTCACTTACAGCATAGAGGGTCCTAGAGGCAGGATAGAGGGTCCTAGAGGCTGGGCTCCCAATCGTCCCGCAAAACAAGGGGTCCCAGGGACTCCTTCACTTACAGCATAGAGGGTCCTAGAGGCAGGATAGAGGCAGGGCTCCCAATCGTCCCGCAAAACAAGGGGTCCCAGGGACTCCTTCACTTACAGCATAGAGGGTCCTAGAGGCAGGATAGAGGGTCCCAGTGGCAGGGCTCCCAATCATCGCAAAAAAGGGGTCCCAGGGACTCCTTCACTTACAGCATAGAGGGTCCTAGAGGTGGGATAGAGGGTCCCAGTGGCATTGTGAATGCTAAAAAGAGTTTTTTTCTAGTGCATCCCTGGGACCCCCTGCACATTCTTTCAGAGGGTCCTTTAGAATTGTAAGACTCCTTCACTTACAGCATAGAGGATCCTAGAGGCAGGATAGAGGCAGGGCTCCCAATCGTCCCGCAAAACAAGGGGCCCCAGGGACTCCTTCACTTACAGTATAGAGGGTCCTAGAGGCAGGATAGAGGGTCCCAGTGACAGGGCTCCCAATCGTCCCGCAAAACAAGGGGTCCCAGGGACTCCTTCACTTACAGCATAGAGGGTCCTAGAGGCAGGATAGAGGCAGGATAGAGGGTCCCAGTGACAGGGCTCCCAATCATCCCGCAAAACAAGGGGTCCCAGGGACTCCTTCACTTACAGTATAGAGGGTCCTAGAGGCAGGATAGAGGGTCCCAGTGACAGGGCTCCCAATCATCCCGCAAAACAAGGGGTCCCAGGGACTCCTTCACTTACAGAATAGAGGGTCCTAGAGGCAGGATAGAGGGTCCCAGTGGCAGGGCTCCCAATCATCCCGCAAAAAAAGGGGTCCCAGGGACTCCTTCACTTACAGCATAGAGGGTCCTAGAGGTGGGATAGAGGGTCCCAGTGGCATTGTGAATGCTAAAAAGATTTTTTCTAGTGCATCCCTGGGACCCCCTGCACATTCTTTCAGAGGGTCCTTTAGAATTGTAGTGCTTCATAGACCCCCAAATGGGGGTCCCTGGGAGCCCTGGGGATAGATATTTGTCTTAAAGATCCACCAAATCACGTGTCAAAATCACGGGGGGGGGGGGGGGGGGGGGGGGGGGGTTTCTGGGTAGCTGTGGCCCACATACACATGTCCCCATATTCAAATTGAGGCGGCTCTTTAAAATGGTGTTTCAGTTTGAATTTGGGGGCACTTGTATGGAAGTGAGACCCTGGTCAAAACAAGATTTCTTACCACAAGCTCAGACTCTTGTTATACCTTTTGACCACCATTTACCCTTCACACACACACTAGAGAAAGAAGAGAGAGAGAGAGAGAGAGAGAGAGAGAGAGAGAGAGAGAGAGAGAAGAGAGAGAGAGAGAGAGAGAGAGAGAGAGACAGACAGACAGAGAGAAGAGAGAGACAGAGACATTGAGACAAAGACAAGTACAATCCGAAAAAAAAAAGAAAAAAAATTGTAGCCAGTTTCTTTTCAATGTTGCTGTAAAACAATTAGAACAGAAGTTCCATTAAAGGAACGAGATTAATAAAGTTATCAGGCAAACTTGTGCTCTAGAAAAAAAGACAAAAAGACAGTACAATCACTCACAAGGTGAACCCTCTTGCCACAAGCTCAGACTCTTGGATGAAGCGCAGGCACTTTGCGCTGACTCGGTTCCATTTCTCAGCCGCTGTCAGAACAGTTCCCACGCTCTCCGTCAAAACCTCCCCCCTTCGTCTCGCGCCTCTCCCCTGCCACTCTTTATGCAGCTGGGACAAGAGCACAGGGAGGAGGAGAGCCGCCAGAGCGGTACTGACGATGATGGCGGTGGTGGTGATGGAGGACATTTCCCGGGAAGGCAGGGGTCCAGGAGGAGAGAGATAAGGAGTGCATGGGATCCACAGAAAAAGAACCGCGAGAACAGTGGCCAAGATTGCTAGCCGTTTTCTGTGAGAAAAAATTAAATAAAATGCACATGTGATTTTTGAGCATATGTTCAAATGCATGCACTCTTCTTCTTCTTCTTCTTCAATCGCTCAGACAGTTTCCTATCAATTATGAGCGCAGATGAGTCATGCTGCCGTTATGCGCCTAACTAAGAAATAGTTAGGCCCAACAAGTCCGACTTCGGCTGGAGGAAATCGTTTTGAAAAAAGGCAGGAGAATGGACTGGTATGGCAGAAAGATAGTAGATGACAGTAGGCAAAGGGAAAAGGCAAGAGTCAAAGAGAGTGACAGATTAGAGGAAGTTACAAGAACAGAACTTCCAGAAGGTGGGGGAACTATTTATACAAAAGACCCCCTGGTATCCCCACAGGGGGGGGATGCATGCATACATACACATGTATAATACCTGGGTAATTACAAGCAGTTATAAAACTTATATGCACGAAAAAGTGTATGCGCATAATGTGTGCTAGTCAGTCATGCTTAACTATGACCGTTAGACAGCTGAGGAGGGAACCAATATTCTGGAAAACTGGGCTGCAAGTTGTTCATGCCTTACTCAGAATACACCCTCGCTCTCTCTGAACAGGGCCGCCTACCCCTTGTTGTTGTTTCCAGGGACAAACTGCTTTAACCCTTTCAATGCTAGCCATTCTTCAGCTAAAAATATCCATTAAACTTACCTGGGTAGAGAAAAGATGATGTCTGCAATATTGGGGATTCCTCTGTGACGTGCATAAAATAGGGCCTATCCTTACCTCCCAAAATTAAGAAAATATTGTCATTGGATACCAGACCCTAAATTTGATGCCTTTCAGTGACATGGGTGTTAAATCATTGTGGTGCCAAGAGGCGACAGTGGCGATGAAAGGGTTAAAAACCAGGGACAGAGACTTTATTTCCGGGGACAAACATCGCGATGTCATGCATCAGGGTCAAAACGAACATTAACTTTTCATTATTTCCTGATCTAGCTAAATTTCTGCGACTCTGGATTTATTTTGTTAGTCTTCTAACGACGCTTTTCGGCCGCCGATATGCTTCAACAGTCAAAGCTCCTGTGGTGTCATAGGTGGACCCTGACGGATGAGTTTTTTTGCAAGAAACATGTTGAGATCACCATGAAAACACCCTTTACAGAGATCGCAAAACACTCACTTTGCTCTGGTTTCCGAGAAATCAAACCGTCAAATCGGCGATTCCTCCTTGGCGGAGGTGCTGGAAGTCAAATTATTTCACTGAAAGAGAAGGCATGTGCCGTCTCTTTTGTAATGGCCGTACTGAGGCCTGAGTTTAGACCAAATAGTTTGCACAAAATGTTCGCAATACAAGCCTTTTTTTTTTTTTAGAATTTATACAGTTTATCTAAATGAGTTTCGCTCACAACAAAGGAAATAACTTCAATTTTTTTTTTACTGCACTACAAAAAAAAAGAAAACGCTTCAACCACAATGTGATTGGCCTCCACCCACCCCATCCAAAATCGCTTCTCTCTCCGGCATCTCCGCCAAAGGAGGAATCGCCGTTTTGACGGTTTGATTTCTAAGAAACCAGAGCAAAGTGAGTGTTCCGATCCTTGAAAACCCTGTCTTTTCTGGTGATCTCGACGTGTTCCTTGCAAAAACTCATCTGTCAGGGTCCACCTTTAAGTAACCTATGTGTAACATGTCTGCTAAGAACATTTCAGCAGTGTTGTTTTCATGTTCCTGGGTTCAACAGTATGGCTAGCTAACAAGACAAGTGACTGCTCTACACAACTTTTGATTCTACTCAGTTTCCAGGGACGCCAGAGAGAAAAGTGGATTCCAGGGACAGACTGCCATTTTTTAAAACTGTTTCCTGGAATAAATACCCCTTTGGGAGGACGGTAGGCAGCCCTGCTCTCGTCGATGAGATTTTTAAGACAGTTGTCGTTGGAGATGTTCCCCAATGGAAATTAAAAAACCCAAAAAATCCCTTAACCCTTTCAATGCCAGCCATATTTCCAGCCCAAAACTTTCAATTAAACTTACCTGTCTGCAATATTGGGGATTCCTCTCTGTGGCATGCATAAAATAGGGCCTGTCCTTACCTCCCAAAACATAGAACATAAGGCCACTGGATACCAGACCCTCATGTGATGCTTTTTAGTGACATGGGTGTTGAATCATTGTGGTGCCAAAAGGCGACTGTAGCGATGAAAGGGTTAAACTGAAGCACTTACAGCCAACTGAAATGCCTCCCAGCCAACTCAAATGCCTCCAAGTTTGAAGTTCATTGTCTTTCACAAAGGACTAACTAATACGATTTCAATTTCAATTCAAATTAACTCATTAAGAAAGAAATTACAACCAGGCGCAAAACAACAAACGCCACAACGAACACAATCATTAACCCCTTCAGTGCCGCCTACTACTTGCGCATGCGCCGCCGGCTTGCCGCGCGATTTTTGAACACGGCAATATCGCTGCTTAGCGGCGACGTATATATACGTCGGTGGCAAGTACTGAAGCGCTATAGAGGACGTATATATATCGCGTCGTGGGGCAGCGAAAGGGTTAAAACATGAATAAGTAATGATGGTTTAAAACATAACACATTTGAAATACATGTCCATTTCAAATGGGAGAAAATCAGCAATCACATAACTCTCACTCTCACTTCGCTCTTGGCCCAACTTTAAGGCTAATAATTGACCAATAAGAAACGCCATTTGAGAAAAGGGTCTTCTTCTTCTTCTGCGTTCCCAGACCATAAGGCCATAATGGGTAAGGTGCGAATGTGTCCGTTTTTCAGTTTTCACTGGTCTCTCCGCTGCCAACACATTCCGATTTCGGAGGAGCTCAAAAGGAGAAAAATTATTTAGATTTTTTTTTAAAGGCAGGAGAATGGGCCAATAAGTCAGAAAGGTAGTAGATGACAGAAAGCAAAGGAAAAAGGCAGAGTCAAATAGAGAGGCAGATTAGAGGAAGCTACAAGCACAGAACTTCCAGAAGGTGGGGGAACTATTTTTACGAAAGACACCCCCCCCCCGGTATCCCCACGGGGAGAGACGGGAGGGTGTCCAGCTCCCCGAATGGAGGCATGAGGCATCCACCCACTGCCCCCAGGAAAAGGGTCTAAAACGCATGGGAAGAATTAGCCATACAGATACAGTGGAACCTCTCATATAAGACCTCCCATTATAAGACTCCCTCCCACATAAGACCTACTTCTCTGAGACATTGCCCTTCTTTGTAAGTATTAAAAATTACCTCCCTTATAAGACCCCTCCCTTATAAGACCTCATTTTGGATGATTTTGTATTTTTGAAGGTATTATAAGGGAGGTTCCACTGTACTGTACCTACCTTGAGCCAGTGTTCACAGTGGTGCGTGCGTCACATTCTCCGCCCTCCGACTTCAAGTCCTGCAGGAAGAGGTAGTCTTCTTCCGTCAGCAGACTGCTCTCTGCCAGCGTCCCAAACACCTGTCTGTGGGCGTTTTCCACCTGTCACCAGACAAACCACCAGGGCTTAGCTGCAGGAAGAGGTAGTCTTCTTCCGTCAGCAGACTGCTCTCTGCCAGTGTCCCAAACACCTGTCTGTGGGCGTTTTCCACCTGTCACCAGACAAACCACCAGGGCTTAGCTGCAGGAAGAGGTAGTCTTCTTCCGTCAGCAGACTGCTCTCTGCCAGCGTCCCAAACACCTGTCTGTGGGCGTCTTCCACCTGTCACCAGACAAACCACCAGGGCTTAGCTGCAGGAAGAGGTAGTCTTCTTCCGTCAGCAGACTGCTCTCTGCCAGCGTCCCAAACACCTGTCTGTGGGCGTCTTCCACCTGTCACCTCACAAACCACCAGGGCTTAGCTGCAGGAAGAGGTAGTCTTCTTCCGTCAGCAGACTGCTCTCTGCCAGCGTCCCAAACACCTGTCTGTGGGCGTCTTCCACCTGTCACCAGACAAACCACCAGGGCTTAGCTGCAGGAAGAGGTAGTCTTCTTCCGTCAGCAGACTGCTCTCTGCCAGTGTCCCAAACACCTGTCTGTGGGCGTCTTCCACCTGTCACCTCACAAACCACCAGGGCTTAGCTGCAGGAAGAGGTAGTCTTCTTCCGTCAGCAGACTGCTCTCTGCCAGCGTCCCAAACACCTGTCTGTGGGCGTCTTCCACCTGTCACCTCACAAACCACCAGGGCTTAGCTGCAGGAAGAGGTAGTCTTCTTCCGTCAGCAGACTGCTCTCTGCCAGCGTCCCAAACACCTGTCTGTGGGCGTCTTCCACCTGTCACCAGACAAACCACCAGGGCTTAGCTGCAGGAAGAGGTAGTCTTCTTCCGTCAGCAGACTGCTCTCTGCCAGTGTCCCAAACACCTGTCTGTGGGCGACTTCCACCTGTCACCAGACAAACCACCAGGGCTTAGCTGCAGGAAGAGGTAGTCTTCTTCCGTCAGCAGACTGCTCTCTGCCAGTGTCCCAAACACCTGTCTGTGGGCGTCTTCCACCTGTCACCACACAAACCACCAGGGCTTAGCTGCAGGAAGAGGTAGTCTTCTTCCGTCAGCAGACTGCTCTCTGCCAGTGTCCCAAACACCTGTCTGTGGGCGACTTCCACCTGTCACCAGACAAACCACCAGGGCTTAGCTGCAGGAAGAGGTAGTCTTCTTCCGTCAGCAGACTGCTCTCTGCCAGCATCCCAAACACCTGTCTGTGGGCGTCTTCCACCTGTCGCCACACAAACCACCAGGGCTTAGCTGGTGTTCTTTTTTTTTTTTACATCAAGACAAAGAAGACATGGGAAAACAACATCCGACAATCTGTCAGAGTCCCTGAAACCGAGTGTGATAGAGTAATAGAGTAACAGAAAACAAAGGAAGACGGAGGAGGGGCCCATTAATCGCCTTATCTGTCTTTCTGTCTGTCTGTCTCTTGATACCAAAAGGCGAAACATTAAGACAAGGGTTCAACATAATAATATTCAGGAACAAACTTTAGGCGGACCGTTACAATAATTGGATCAATGAAAGAATTCTTTAAGTCAATTATCCAAGTGCCAAAACCATACAGTGTAATTAAAAAATATGGCAGTTAAAAGTCGGTGAGAGCAAGGAGAAATCCTGCTGCCTGACATGTGTCAAATTGGAAGCTATGTTTCCCAAGTCCAACCCGTCATCACCCCCCATCCCACCCTGCCCCCCGAAAAAAGTGGCACTGCACTGCTGCGGCAACACGATCTCTAGGTGGGAGCAACCCAAAATTCACAGCTCTAGACATGTCTCTGTGACAAGAAATAGATAAAAATACAGCATTTTTGAAAAGAAAGAAATGCAAAACCGCCTTTTAAATAAAGTATTTCATATTAAAGCATTTCATTAAATCCAGTAAACAATGAAATAACTTCACATGGTCAAAGCGGATAGCTCCTAGTCCTATCACCAGTTGAGAAATAAGTTACCTATGTGACAGACAAAATGTCAAGCGAAATTTTATTAGCTTCTTTTATATTTCAGAAAACAAGAGCATTGTAATGCAGGTGGGGGGGGGGGGGGGGGGGGAGAGACAAGATTTCACAGGGGTGATTCTCTGTGACAATACAAGCACCATATTTTTCGGACTAGTATAAGGCGAATATTTTTTCCCCAGCACTGAGACCCCTGCGCCTTATAATGTGACATAATATTTATAGTAAGAGAGTGTATAAAGGAACTAAAAATCTGAATTTTGTGTAAAAATTGCTTGTGAGGGGGGTGTGCCTTTTTAACAAGGTGCACTTATAGTGCGAAAAATGCAGTATAAAAAGAGAAAAAACACGTGAGAATACCGGGGGGGGCTTTTCGTACAAATAGTTCCCCCACCTTCTGGAAGTTCTGTGCTTTTGTAACTACCTCTAATCTGTCACTCTCTTTGACTCTGTCTTTTCCCTTTGCTTACTGTCATCTGCTATCTTTCTATCTCACTGGTCCATTCTCCTGCCTTTTTCTATAAATTCTTATAAAGACTTCTTCAGCCGAAGTCGGACATGCTGGGCCTAACTATTTCTTAGTTAGGTGCATAACGGCAGTATGATGCATAACATCTACGATCATTTGAAGGAAATTGTCTGAGTGAACGAAGAAGAAGAAGAAAAAGAAAAAGAAAACAAAACTGCCTACCTGTGCTCTGTGGTTCTTCTGACTGAGAGACAGGTGAGATGCCGACTCTTTCAGCCAGCGCACCCACCTCCTGGGCCACAGGGACTGAAATCATGCCAACGATGTAATCAAGGTGTCTGTTATGACCAGGAAACAGTAAAAGAATTCTTTGTCTGAAGTCCAATCCTCTGAAAGCCGCGGACAAAGGGCTATCAACGCTCTAAAAACAAGAGACATAACACTGAAATTATCAGATCTCCCCCGAAGACGGAGTGTGGCTACCCACATGGCGGGGGTAATCAAAATCGGTCACTCAGTGACACGTAATGCTCTCATCCGTAGCTGATGCACTTGTATCATAGTGTTCAAAGTGCTTCCGCTGTTGGGATGATCCCTCGAGTCTTTTAGCCAGGGTAAGCCAACCAACAACCACAACCAACCACCACAACCAAGAAGTCATGATTCAAAAATAACATCATTTTGACACGCAGTCTTTGACAGTAAAGATTACACAGAAAGCAAAAAAGTCAAAACCTCTGCCAACATGATAAATTCCTTTAGTATTATTGTTTGAAGTCTATGCAGGCAATATAACCAGAAAGAATCGACATTGCAGACCTCAAAACAACTTGATCTAGCCATTTACTTAAAACCTGAATCAGACAAAAATGTTTAACCAAAAAAACCCATGCACAAAGACATAGTAAACATAGATGCACACACACACACACACTTTTCCCCCGGCTGAACTGCAGGGGGTTGGGGGGGGGGGGGGGGGGGTGGGGGGATTAAAGGTCTTAACCCAGTGCAAGCATCAGGTCTTTCCTTTCTATGTTTTCTGTAGGTACATGCGCCCTCCTAGTTCCGTCGCGACTATTGACAGTATTGGCACCTGCGACGTATTGATCCTGATAGTACCAGACCTGCTTACCCCCTACACAAGTCTTGGGTAGTCTGGATAGCTGAAATGAGTAGTTTTAGTGCAAAATGTGTAGTTTTATTCATTAAACCATCAAATAATGTAGTAATCAAGAATTAAAGAGCATTATTTTAGAGTAGAGGTCCAAATTGAGTAGAATACTACTCGAAAAGAGTAGAGTAAACAGGTCTGTGTACAAACACACACACACTATGCTACAAGTCAAACACAATTGAACAAACACACAGTTGTAGGACTTTAGGAAGAGACGTAGGGTTTTGCATGCTGGGTGAATGACAGGTGATCTGTGGTTTAGCCGACTCACCATGCCACGTTTGGGTGTTGCTGCGTCGACGGTGTGGTCACACCTGTCCTGTTGCACCTGGTGGACGTCCTGCCGCCCAATGTCTTCCAGGCCAGCGTCCACCATCGACCAGTACAGGGGGGAGTTCTAGGAACAGGAAAGATCAGGGCTTGTACAGTGTGTAGTTGTACACTTCCAAATACAATACAGGGAACCTCCCTTATAAGACCTTAAACCCTGTCACCGCCAAAGTCGCATTTTAGCACCACAGTGATTTAACACCTATGTCACTAAAAGGCATCAAATTGGGGTTTATTATCCAAAAAGAATCCCCAATACTGCAGATGGATTTTGATCAATATCCAGGTAAATTTAGTGGAAATCTTTGACTAAAATATGGCTGGCAGTGAAAGGGTTAAAAACTCTGTGGAACCTCCCTTATAAGACCTCATTTTGGATGATTTTTTAAGGTCTTATAAGGGAGGTTCCACTGTATTTTTTGGAAGTGTTCCACTTATAAGGGAGCTGATTTTAATACTTACAAAGAAGGGCACTTGTCTCAGAGAAGTAGGTCTTATATGGGAGGGAGTCTCATAATGGAGGGGTCTTATAAGGGAGCTGATTTTTAATACTTACAAAGAAGGGCACTGTCTCAGAGAAAAAGTAGGTCTTATATGGGAGGGAGTCTTATAAGGAGGGAGGTCTTATAAGGGAGGTTCCACTGTACAGTGAAACCTCAAAATTAAGACTTTTGAAAAATCAGCTCCTAAAGGTCTTAACATGGAGGGGTCTTAATAGGGAGATGGAAATTCAGTAGTCTGGATATGAAGGAGGGGTGGGGGAATCAGTGAAATATTTCTTTGGATCACATCTTAGAGCTCTAGAGTTTTTAATATAGAGAAGTTCCACTGCATTAACCAATGAATCTTTTAGATTTGACCAAATTTCATATACACTTTGGTAATATATTAACACATATTTTCCCGTTCACTCTTCAGATGTAAAGACTTGAAAGTGTCCAGACTTTTTTTTTAAACTTTCTTTTAAGGAAAAAGCTACTTTGCATCTTTTGCATTGCTGAATACGTGGGTTGCTCAGTAAAACTTGGCAACGGTCCTGCCATTTGTAATCTATAAAACATACAGATATAATGATAGAACCAAAGACAACTTTTTACGTTCAGCAAAACTATCTGTATTGCTAACCAAAATTTGGACTTTACTGGTTTGGGGTTTTGGCAAAAAAACACTGCTTTCGGGCATTGCCTCCAGTATCGTTCCACCATCTTTACATCTACTAATGTCACATATGTGGTGTTCCAGACTGGAGGACGTTAAACAGATTTACTACAAAAGACAACTTCAGTCCTTAACGCATTTGCTTGCACACTATCACTGTGGTGTCATTTCCTACGTGAGTGTATG
>CM065696.1:35930761-35985761 GCA_017654935.2 Phymorhynchus buccinoides
GATGAAGGTTGAAACGGCTGACTCACTGATGGAATTCCCAATGAAGGTTGAAACGGCTGACTCACTGATGGAATTCCGAATGAAGGTTGAAACGGCTGACCTGCTGATGGAATTCCAGACGGAAGTTGAAATGACTGACTAATCGACCCAATTCCGGATGAAGGTTGAAACGGCTGACTCACCGACGGATAACCGGATGAAGGTTGAAACGGATGACCCACTGACAGAACCCCGGTTGAAACCGAAACGGGCTGACCCACAGATAAAATCCCAGCCGACACATGAAACGGCTGACCTGCTGACGGAACTCTGGAAGAAGCCAAGGGAGCAGTGGAGGCATTAGCGCCAGTCAGCCCCTGCCTGGCTCCTCCTCCTCCTCCTACTCCTCCATGCCCCCACCCCTACCCCTACACCAGCCTGAGGAACGACAGAAAAATTTGCTGCCACGTTTTGTCCAGGGATTCGAGACGACGACGCTGACACCCCTCCCAACACAAGAGAGCTGGGTATTTGCTGCTGTTGATGCTGCGATGCTGTCGCCGTCAAAGCCGAAGGTGCCGACACCACTAGACGTCCAACGTCGGGTAACTGCGGTGGTTGCCCGCTCACGGGGGCTGGTGGAAAGGAGAAGGCTGGAGAGCTCTGCGCAGGGGCGTGGGAGGTCGGTGGTGGTGGCACGGGGGGCAACTGTGTGGGTTCCAGCTGCATGGAGGGGGGTCGGGAGACTGTGGGTACGGTGGCACTTTCTGCTGCAACATACGTTTTTAGTAAAGATTAGCATGCAGAGAGCAAGATATTTCAAAACGGCTTTGACGACTCGAGAGCTTGAGAGGAAAAGAAAGAGAACTTTTAAGAGAGTCTTAGCAAGATAGAGAGAGAGAGAAGAGAGAGAGAGAGAGAGAGAGAGAGGAGAGAGACTGAGAGAGAGAGAGAGAGAGAGAGGAGAGAGAGGAGAGAGAGAGAGAGAGAGAGAGAGAGAGAGAGAGAGAGAGAGAGAGAGAGAAATGAATAAACAAAAAAAAAAAAAAAAAAAAAAAAAAAAAAAAACTTGTTTAATCAGGGTTATAAGCATACAATTTGCTTTTTTGCATTCAGCCCTGAGTCTAAACAAAGGTTAACAAAAAACAATAGAAAAGTAAATATGTAAAGAGAGAGAGAGAGAGAGAGAGAGAGAGAGAGAGAGAGAGAGAGAGAGAGAGAGAGAGAGAGAGAGAGAGAGAGAGAGAGAGAGAGAGGAGAGAGAGAGAGAGAGAGAGAGAGAGTTGCACAATTTTGAAGAGAAAATTGACAGAAAAAAAAAAAAGATATGAAATTAAGACGACATCAACAGGCACAGCAGCTAAATGATTACAAGAACGCATTACACAGGCAACGAATGAGAATTCTGCAGAAACAATCCAACGCATCTGTTTGACGGGGTACTTGTACAGCCTAGAAATAGCTGGGTCCAAGTCTAATGCTATAATTGCTGGGGTGCAAGTACAAGGTATTCAAGAAAAATGAAACTAGCATTCCCGAAAAGCCCCCAAAATTGTGAAAACCAACAACCTGAAACTGAACATCATATTTTGAAACCTTAATTAGAAAACTGGAAAACCCTCAGACAACAAAACGTATGTTGAGCAAGAGCAAACGTTCTTAATACAGGTCCAGATTTACCATTTTCATCCCAAATCACTGCTTTGCAAAAGTCTCTCATCCTGAAATTCATGCCAAATTGCTCACCCAAACATACTACAAAAACTGGAAGCTATGTTTTTGGACATTCCACATTTTTTGAACACTCCCAAAACTGGAAGGCATATTTTTGGACAGCCCATTTTGGGGCACTCCAAAAACTGGAAGGCACATTTTGGGACACTCCAAAAACTGGAAGGCACATTTTTGGGCACTCCCAAAACTGGAAGGCACATTTTTGGGGACACTCCAAAAACTGGAAGCCACATTTTTGGGCACTCCAAAAACTGGAAGGCACATTTTGGGTCACTTCAAAAACTGGAAGGCACATTTTGGGTCACTCCAAAAACTGGAAGCCACATTTTGAGTCACTCCAAAAACCAGAAGCCACATTTTTTGGACACTCCAAAAACTGGAAGCCACATTTTTGGGCACTCCAAAAACTGGAAGGCACATTTTGGGTCACTCCAAAAACTGGAAGCCACATTTTGGGTCACTCCAAAAACCAGAAGCCACATTTTTGGGCACTCCCAAAACTGGAAGCCACATTTTGGGGCACTCCAAAACTGGAAGGCACATCTTTTGGCACTCCAAAAACTGGAAGGCACATTTTGGGCACTCCAAAAACTGGAAGGCACATTTTGGGTCACTCCAAAAACCGGAAGGCACATTTTGGGGCACTCCAAAAACTGAAAGGCACATCTTTGGGCACTCCAAAAACTGGAAGTGACATTTTGGGGCACTCCAAAAACTGGAAGCGACATTTTGGGCACTCCAAAAACTGGAAGGCACATTTTTGGACACTCCAAAACCCAGAAGTTCAGCATGCGCCGAGGAAAAAAGAAAATGCAGCCATATAACCGCTAAGCACCAAAGTGAGCATCCTTATATCATCAAATCTACAGAAGAGGAGAAATGAATCGTAATTCTACCCTCGTGGGGATACCGGGTGGTCTTTTGTATAAATAGTTCCCCCACCTTCTGGAAGTTCTGTGCTTGTAGTTTCCTCTAATCTGTCACCCTCTTTGACTCTGCCTTTTTCCTTTGCTTACTGTCATCTACTATCTTTCTGCCTTACCCGGTCCATTCTCCTGCCATTTTTCACGAAACACTTTCAAAAACATTTCCTCCTCCAGCCGAAGTCGGACTTGCTGGGCCTATTTTCTTAGTTAGGCGCATAACGCATCTGCGCTCATAATTGACACGAAACTGTCTGAGCGATCGAAGAAGAAGAAGAAGAACCGTAATTCTCACCAGCGCGATGGCGGTTCAGCTGGCGGGGCTGGGTGTCGTTGTCGAGGGGAGGGGAGGAGGAGGGGGGCACCCCACCTTGCTGGCCGTTGGCGCTGCTGCTGCTGGGGGGTTGAGGCTGGTGGGGGATGGCCGGGCCCCCACCCCCCTCCACCCCTGCCCCTTCCTCCTCATCACTCTTTGTGTCTGCGCACACAAATGATATACCGTATTTTACGGACTATTAGGCGCACCTGATTATAAGGCGCACCCCCCTAACTTAAGAACAAATTTGGGTTTTGTTACTCTATTTTCTCATTATAAGGTGCAGGGGTCTCAATCAGAGAAAAATGTATTGCCTTATAGTCCGTAAAATATAAAAATAAATAATAATAATTGATAGTATTTCTATAGTGCCTTTCTGTAATTATTTTACACTCAAGGCGCTTCCATTCACTGATACACCCGCAGTCACACAAGACATTATTACCCAATCATTCACCCAGGTACAAGATCAAGAAGGAAAATTTTACAAACCGAATGAGCTTTGAAAGTAGTGAGTCTTGAGTTTAGCTTTGAAAGTAGAGATAGTTGGTTCATGGCGGAAATCGACTGGGAGGGAATTCCAAATATGGTACCAAAATTTCAGTTAATCACCAGCCAAGGTTCATAAAGTTTTTTCCCTTTTTCTTTTTTAATATTTTAATCAAATGATTTTTTTTCCCCAAAGGTTTGCAGGTAAATGTCTAACTTTTTAAGGACTGTAGAATGACAGCTACTGAGTAACTGACACACGAATGGGACACATCCGTTATCATAATTGAAAGCTTCTGAAGCTGCTGACACATCTGGGCATAGAAAATTGAAAGCTACAGTGGAACCTCCCTTATAAGACACCCCCCCCCCCATGCATCATGAGACTCCCTCCCATTTAAGACCTACTTCTCCGAGACATTGCCCTTCTTTGTAAGTATTAAAATTACCTCCCTTATACAACTCCCTCCCATTTAAGATCTCATTTTGGATGACTTTTCAAGGTCTTAACCATTCTACTGTATCGACAATGACATCCGGATCCAGACATATATAATTATAGTCTAGTACATTCTTATTGTCTCAAAATTAGTGTTTAAAAGCTGATCAGCGTGGTAGGGCAAACTTACTACCACTAGGGCACCACTTAATACAAATTATCCTCTGTGAAAATGACGGAAAACCCCCCAACAACCTTGTTGCCAATAGCCTGACAGAGGAAAGTCCTGACACTTGCATGTCTAACATTCAAAGTTAGGTTCTATCTTAAAACAGGAATTTTTAACCCTTTCACCGCCAGCCATATTTCAGCCAAAAATGTCCATTAAATTTACTTGGGTAGAAAACAAAATCCATCTGCAGTATTGGGGATTCTTCTGTGACATATATAAAATAAGGTCTACCCTTACTTCCCAAAACTAAGACAACAGGGTCTTTGGATAATGGACCCCAGTTTGATGCCTTTTAGTGACATAGGTGCTAAAATGCGACTTTGGCGGTGAAAGGGTTAAGTCCATGAAAGATGCACTCGAGGCTGATTTTCCTGACACAGTGAAACCTAAAATAAGAGTTCCAAAATCAAAGTTCAAACGTTACATTCTGAAATAAGTACTCATTTCACAGCATTTCGCATCCTACTTCACCTTCCAACTCTCAAACACGCCATTCGCGGGTCGTTTCGGTGGCCATTTTTGGCCCGCGAGCGCAAGCGTCACTCGTCCAAATACGAACCACACCGTTTTTGAGAATAACATCACGCTCGCGAAAACGGTGATTAATTTTTTTTTTTTAGTGGAGATTCCTTGAAATACGAAAAAATTTCAGTGGAGACGGCGGAGTTGTTTTTATGCTTGTATTAAATTACATTATTAATAAAGCAATCTCAAATGACAATGGACTGACCCAGGAGGTCGAAGAGGGTGGAGTTGAGGCTGGCGACGACCTCCGTGACCTTGTCCACCTTCTTCAGCATGCTCTGCAGTTTCTGGATGTCGGCCAGGTTCTGGCCCACCGTGCTCACACACAGCATGGCCTCATTGTGCGTCTGCCCCAGTCACACAGGGAGATGGGAGTGAACAGTGTTCATGAGAAAAACCAACAATAATGGCGTTAATGTATGGTGTACAACCGAGATAAACCGAGGTCCCCGTGTGCCCATGCACTTAGCACATGGTAAGCCCAGTGGCAACGAAAAAGTTGTCATTTCGTTAAAAATTTACCCCCCCCTTTCCTTCCTCATCAGTCACACAAAAATCGCATGCCCAAAAAAAAAATTGGGTGGCTTGCCTCTGGCTGCGATGCGCTCTCCAGGTGGGAGCAACCCGAATCTAACAGAGATGCCTCTGTGACTATAAAGCACCTAATACCTAATACAATTCTACAGTTTAACTTTTAACCAGAGCAGTGTTGGGACAACAGCCATGTTCTGGGGCACCCAGCTGACACATTGCATGGCCTCATTGTGTCACACATAATAAGACGATAAACAAAAGAACTATTATGTATTAATAGCTTTAGCAATGTAAACATATCAAGGGGTGCCTGTTACCTTTCGAGATAAGCTATTCTTTGTTTGAATGTTACCTTTTGAGATAAGCTATTCTTTGTTTGAATGTTACCTTTAGAGATAAGCTATTCTTTGTTTGAATGTTACCTTTTCAGATAAGCTATTCTTTGTTTGAATGTTACCTTTTCAGATAAGCTATTCTTTGTTTGAATGTTACCTTTAGAGATAAGCTATTCTTTGTTTGAATGTTACCTTTTCAGATAAGCTATTCTTTGTTCGAATGTTACCTTTTCAGATAAGCTATTCTTTGTTTGAATGTTACCTTTAGAGATAAGCTATTCTTTGTTTGAATGTTACCTTTAGAGATAAGCTATTCTTTGTTTGAATGTTACCTTTTGAGATAAGCTATTCTTTGTTTGAATGTTACCTTTTCAGATAAGCTATTCTTTGTTTGAATGTTACCTTTAGAGATAAGCTATTCTTTGTTTGAATGTTACCTTTTCAGATAAGCTATTCTTTGTTCGAATGTTACCTTTCGAGATAAGCTATTCTTTGTTTGAATGTTACCTTTTGAGATAAGCTATTCTTTGTTAGAATGTTACCTTTTCAGATAAGCTATTCTTTGTTAGAATGTTACCTTTTCAGATAAGCTATTCTTTGTTAGAATGTTACCTTTTCAGATAAGCTATTCTTTGTTCGAATGTTACCTTTTCAGATAAGCTATTCTTTGTTCGAATGTTACCTTTTCAGATAAGCTATTCTTTGTTCGAATGTTACCTTTTCAGATAAGCTATTCTTTGTTAGAATGTTACCTTTTCAGATAAGCTATTCTTTGTTAGAATGTTACCTTTTCAGATAAGCTATTCTTTGTTCGAATGTTACCTTTTCAGATAAGCTATTCTTTGTTAGAATGTTACCTTTTCAGATAAGCTATTCTTTGTTAGAATGTTACCTTTTCAGATAAGCTATTCTTTGTTAGAATGTTACCTTTTCAGATAAGCTATTCTTTGTTCGAATGTTACCTTTTCAGATAAGCTATTCTTTGTTAGAATGTTACCTTTTCAGATAAGCTATTCTTTGTTTGAATGTTACCTTTTCAGATAAGCTATTCTTTGTTTGAATGTTACCTTTTCAGATAAGCTATTCTTTGTTTGAATGTTACCTTTTCAGATAAGCTATTCTTTGTTCGAATGTTACCTTTTCAGATAAGCTATTCTTTGTTAGAATGTTACTTTTTGAGAAAAGCTATTCTTTGTTCGAATGTTACCTTTCGAGATAAGCTATTCTTGCATGCAGGCACCCCTCGAATATTAAAAAGGTTTATTTAAACAATTCATATGATTGATGTCAACAAGGTCTTTTAAGCTTGATTTAATGGCTTTAACCCTTTCACCGCCAATGTCGCATTTTAGCACCACAATGGTTTAACACCCATGGCCATGTCACTAAAAAGCATCCAATCCAGACCTGTTATCCAAAGACCCTATGTTCTTAATTTTGGGAGTTACCCAGTTAAGCTTAATGGTATTTTTTTTGGCTGAAAAAATGGCAGGCGGCGAAAGGATTAAGCCTTTCACTCCCAGGAGCGAGTTTTCAACACGCTTAGGGGATATAACCTACTCAGTAGCCCAGATTTTAAAAGACTGAGTTACTTCCCTTCCTTTTAGTTGACATGATTTGAGAAGGGTCTAAACCTGTTTCTCAGGAAGGTTTGGGTCGATCTCGATGCATTTTGCAAAGCAAAAAGTGACCAAGCATATCAATCTGGCTGCCAGAAGGTAAATGCCAAGAAAACTACACAAAATTTGTTGAATTCTGACAATAAAAATGATGAAAAGTGTGTTGGGAATAAAGTTTCTGAATTTGTTCAACCCAATCATAATACAAGTGGCTCAGAGTCAGACCTGAATTTTCTTTTGGACTATTTTTTTTTTAATTGTCTTTTTTATAATCTTGGTTATGATGAATTATCTTGTGCAGTCAACTCTGAAAATTATAATAATTGTGTTCTCCATTCATTTTCCTTCAATAAAACATATATTTGATAGTCTTTATAACATCATTTAATATTTAGTGATTTTTTAAATAAAAGTTAGGTAGCTTGTTCGCTAAAAGTACAAATAGTTCCGGGAGTAAAAGGGTTAAAGCACAGTTCACTGAAAATGTGTAACACAGTCAAGAATTGAAGAACATAACTACTGATTGTGAAGTGCAGCTGAAGTCCATAATGTGTAAAATGCTATGATTGCAACATATCATGAGTCTTCTGTCAGTGTAGAGTGGCACAGAGGTATCGCGTTCACCTCGTGTCAAGTAAACCCGAATTCGAACCTGGGTACAGGGGATTTTTCCTCTCACTCTGCACTAGGCCTTATGGTCTGAACGCGGAGTCTTTCGGCTGAGACAGTAAACCGAGGTCCAGTGTGCACATGTTCAACCCAGTGGCAACGAAAAAAATTGTCATTTGGTAAACATTTACCCCCCTCCCTTTAATTCCTCATCAGTCACACAAAAATCGCATGCAAAAAAAATAAAATAATTGGGTGGCGCGCCTCTGGCTGCGGCGCGCTCTCCAGCTGGGAGCAACCCGAATTTCACAGAGACGCCTCTGTGACTATAAAGTACCTAATAGTAATACCTAGAGTAACCAGGCCTATTGTGTTCATTTCATTTTGAACAATTCCAACATTATACACAGTACAGTGGAACCTCCCTTATAAGACCTTCAAAAATTATCCAAAATCAGGTCTTATAAGGGAGGGGTGGCAATATTAACATTTCTTCCCCTCACAACACTATCTGAACCATCTTAGACGGAAAAAGTGCTGTCTCTATAGGGGATTTGAAGAATGAAAATATCACTTTTTCTGTCAAACAAATTCACCAATATTTTCTGTCCCGGATAGTACACTTGACACTTGGAGCGCAAGTGAAGTTATAGTGCGCGTGCACTACAACTGCACTTGTCGCAAGTGAAGTTATAGTGCGCGTGCACTACAACTGCACTTGTACCGTTTTGGGTTGAGGGGAAGAAATGTTAATATTGCCGGAGGGGGGTCTTATAAAGGGAGGCAATTTTAATACTTACAAATAAGGGCAATGTCTCAGAGAAGTAGGTCTTATAATAATAATAATAATAATAATAATAATAAATAAAGCTTCTATAGCGCTCTTCGATGATAAAAAAAATCATCCTCAGAGCGCTTTACAAATATTACGAGAGAAAACAATCAAGAAAAAACAACAACAAAAAACAAACATTACAAAACAATATGGATAAAAAAATTAAAAAAATAAAATAAAAAAAAGCTCACGCCGTTCATCTCACCACATGCACATTATTGACACCATTTCAAAAATAAAAAATATGGGAGGGAGTCTTATAATGGGAGGTCTTATAAGGGAGGTTCCACTGTACCTCGTTGACGCAGGTGGTGAGATTGGCCTGGAACTCTTCCGACTGTCTCAGCAGCAGGGAGCTCCGGATCATCATGTTCTCCTGTAGCTGCTGGATGTGGCGCTGCCGAGACGCCATCTTCAGTCTTCACTTTACGTTTAAATCTGCAGTTTTACTTTCTAGCAAAACACCTCCCTGCAAACAGACGTTGGTTCACAGCCATCAATTTTCAGGATCTTGATAAACATGCAGAAAATTCAGTTAAGGTTAGAAGCAAAATCCATATATATGTCACAGTAGAGACTGGAATCCAGTTGGATTCGGAATCCTAATGCCGATTTGTACTAGTAGAAATCGGAATTCTAATTTCTACTGGACTTTTTCTAGTAGAAATTGGAATTCTGATTTCTACTTGTACTGACAGCCAGTAGAAAATGGAATCCAGTACAAATTAGAATCAACATATTGCTTCCGTTGTAAGAGAAGAAAGACAAAACGAGGGTGGAGTTTACAGTTAATCATTGAATTCTAATCCCTCTGACAACCTAATCCCTTGGGCTGCAGCACTAAAAAAGACAACCTAATCCTTTGGGCTGCAGCACTAGAAAAGACAAGCTAATCCCTTTGACTGCAGCACTAAAACCTAGTCCCTTTGGCTGTAGCACTAGAATACACTAGAATAGAACCTAATCCCTTTGGCTGCAGCACTAGGAAAGGCAACCTAATCCCTTTGGCTGCAGCACTAGAAAAGACAAGCTAATCCCTTTGGAAATGTTATCATTTCTCAGACTTTTGGGGGTGAATTTCATAAAAAGTGAAATGCTCAAAGAGCCGGTGTAACAGTCTTCTTCTTCTCTTCCAGTGATGTCATTCATCGGCAATTATTGACATGTACAGAGGTTCAATGACGAGCTTACCCGAGTTTCACTCAATATGAAGCTTATGCCAGGCTTGTAAATAGTGATAATTTAACACTTTTTTCCCCCTTGAACTTTGAATCCATTTTTTTGTTTGGGTCATAATTTTGAAAAACAGGCGCCGCCTCGTATCCAAGGTAAGGTTGCATCCATGCGGGCATCGTCTTTTTGATGGTTCTGTTGATAGACTTGCACATGTGCAGAAGCCACCGAGACAAACTCAGATCGGCGGTAAACTCAGATCATTACAATGGCTTTGGTTTTTAAGAAACAGCACTTGTCCCACTGCCTTTCCCACCAGAAAATTGCTTCTGGTAGGTGTGGCTAGAGTAAGGGAAAACGCTTATGAATTATAAAAACATATCGTCGTGAAAGGATGAAAACTTTAGATTGGGCAACACTGGTGGTGTGGACCCCTCACATGCACATATGGGCATTCTAGATATGGTCCTCTTCTGACAATGACATGGTACTTCTGACACTGACAGAGCTAACTGCAGTGATCATACGCCATTTGATTGGCTGACGGTAAAGGACCAATTCGGTCACTTGAAAACCCTAACCTAACCCTGACCCATTACCAGAGAAAGGCAATAAGTAGCATTTTGTAAAATTATGCAGCAGTGAGAAAATGTTATGGACTACTAATGGAGGTGAGGCAAGAAAATGTTAACCTAAAACAAAAGTGACCAAACTATCAGCTTACAATAATATTATTAGCACTAGCTTTATAACTTATAAGCAATAATCAGCAGCAGCAGTATCAAGGAACGGGCTTACAAAGCCTTCGTACGTCCCTTGTTGAATATGCGTGTGCTGTCTGGGATCCGTACACAGAGGAGAGCATTGGCAAGCTGGAAGCGGTCCAGCGCAGGGCAGCTCGCTTTGTGCTGAATCAGTATATGCCGACGTCTAGTGTGAGCAGCATGCTGGACAAACTAGGCTGGGAAACGCTGGAGAGCAGACGGCAGAGGACCAGGCTCTCCACGCTGTACAAAATCAGCTCCGGTGCTGTCCACTGTCCCAGCCTACATGCAAAGCTGGTACCACTTCCACATCTGGAACGGCGTGGACACCATCTCCAGTTCCAACGCACCCAGTGCCGCACCAAATATCAGTCAAACTCTTTTCTCCCAAGGACCATCAGGGAGTGGAACGACCTGCAGCAGAACACCCTCGACACCTTCACTGCTGACGCCCCCTGTGTGTCAGTGGTGCGGGACCAACAATAATCCATCAGGCGCCCCTTCCCCCTCCAGCTTTCCCTCCACACTCTGTCCCTTCAATATTAGTTAAATAGGCATTATCGCGTGCAAATCTGTCGTTCGTGCAAATCTGTCGCTCGCTACTATGAGAGTGTGTATTTGCGACATTCACAAATTTCACTTTTTCCGTACTTGAACCATTTACCTAACCCTAACCCTATCCCTAACCCACGGAAAAAGTGAAATTTGTGGTTCATGCTCAATGTCGCAAAATGCCGCAAATACAGACTCTCATAGGTAGCGAGCTACAGATTTGCACGAGCCACAGATTTGCACGCCACAGGCATGTCCTCAATAAAGAACAGACCGTCCCCCCATTTTTCAGTCTTTTTTTTCCAAAGGAGCCAGAATGATATTACTGAGTCACTGACCGTGCCCTGAAGAGAAGAAGAAGAATCGTTCTAATAGGATTCTCTTATTAAATTACAACCAAACTTGAACTAAAAACGCAGTTTATTACGCGTAGTTCTGTATTTAAAACAACTAATGCAAAGTCCCCACCCAACCCTGCAAGACGAACACATTTCGCACCTTCTAGAGCTGTCCGCATTTGGTGGCATAAACTTTCAAGGGGGATAATGCAGAAACACACCATTAAAATAACTCACTCTATTGCCAACTTATTATAGAAAATGAACGCAATTTGACACTGGAGATGTATTATCTGTTCGTTTAAATTCACGTGTTTTGCTGTGATTGTATAATGTGGTCAACAAAGATATTAATAAACAGAATCTTAGAGAAAAAGTGGGGTTTAGAGCAAGAGGGAAAGAGACAAGTTGGCTGCCTAAGGGGAAGAAGAAGACATTTCTGTGGGTTTTCGGTGTTTAGCATTCTTGTAAGAATAGTGTCCCTTGCAGTATGGCTGCCTTTGCAGACGACGAAGATGACTGCGAGGTTATTTTTCAGGTATTTTGATACATAGGCCCCTAGTATGCTGTATTATTGTCCCGAACAACAACAACAAGAAAATATCAAGCATTTTTTTTCACCTCTGCTCCCACTTCCCACCCTTCATCCCCTCCCCCTCCCATATCCCCCATATTTCATGAAAGTACAGAAAAGGGGAAATGAAAGGAAAAAAAGAGAAGACAATTTCTGCATCTGCATATATATAGTTGATAGGGCCACAGCGTGGCATATTAGTTAGTAATATAGGTTGCTGCTACTTGGCATCATGCTGGCTGCACACTGAACGGGCGCTGGCTGGCCAGGTTAATAAAAAAATTTTAAAGAAAAAAAGTGGGGGACAAACACTCCTCTGTCACGTCTGTGGCTGATGTTCTTAGTGGAATCCCTCAGGGAAGCATTCTTGGACCTATTCTTTTTACTATTTTTATAAACGATCTGCCTGAGTGTGTTACATCATCATGTCAAATTTTTGCGGATGACACAAAAATTCTTAACACTTCTTGTAATTGTCAGATATTACAAAAGGATTTAAATGAACTAGAAGGCTGGACTACAAAATGGAATCTATATTTTAACGCAGACAAAAGTAAGGTTATGCACGTCGGTAGAAATAATCCTAATAAAGAATACACTATGTTTAAGAACAATGACTTGTGCACAGTAAGTGAGTAACAGCATGTGAAAGTGAAAAAGACCTAGGGGTGATATTTGACAAAGATTTGTCCTTTAATAGTCATATCCAAACTTGCGTAAGTAAGGCTAATCAAATGATAGGTTTAATTAAAAGAACATTTATTAATATTGACTACAACATTTTTTCAAAACTGTATAAAGCTTTAGTGAGGCCGCATGTAGAGTATGGCAATACAATATGGTACCCTAAGTATAAATATCAATCAAAAGCAATTGAGAAGGTTCAACGCAGGGCAACAAAATTGGTTAAGGGATGTAAAAGCATGACCTATGAAAATAGACTTTTGTATTTAAATTTATACTCACTTAAACGAAGAAGGGTAAGGGGAGACCTTATTGAAGCACATAAGATATTCAATGGCCTTGTTGATTTATCTTGGAATAACATATTTAAATCACCTCAATGCAGTACAAGAAATTCATACGGTAAAGTTTTTATTAAGCAATGTAAAACTAACACTAGAAAAAATTGTTTTACTAACAGAGTTGCTAATTGTTGGAATGATTTAACTTTTGATTTAAAATGTGCACCTAATGTTAATATATTCAAAAATCGTCTTGATAATTCTCCAAAATTAGTAAATGTATTTAGAAGCATTGATTATTAATTTTGTATTATAGGAAAATTCAACCGTAAAACCTTGACCGCTAAAAAATATCAAATTGGAAATCGATGGGACTGCTAAAAAGCTTAACGGCTTGATTAGTCCCTATTCTACTACTACTACTACTACTATTAGGTAGCAAGGACGAAATCGGGTCAAACCGACTCGATAGTTTCCCCTCAAAATGTCGAACCCGTATTTTGGCTTCGTGCCAAGTGGTCACTGTCTTTGCTTTGTTTTCACTGGTAGTTCTTTTTGTTGCTGACCCATCCGGGCATTTCATTGTGCAGTGGACATTTGTCACGTTAGTCTTGACCGGTTTTTGTTTACAAGTGGACGCAAGTTCGCGAGTGTCAAGCGCTCCAATTTTTAGGTCAGATTCCTCCGTCGAATAGATCATACTAGATTCAACCAATTTGCTACTAGTGTGCAAAATTTGGTGCATGTAAGTTTATAATCAGGTACTTTGCGAGGTTAATCTAATCGGAGGTGTTAGCCTAGTCCGACCATGTCCGACATTTTGTTTTTCTTCTTGCCGCGTCACACTGACGATCGAGTTGATCAACTTTTTCTTATGTAGCTCATGTAAAAAAGGCTATCATTTTAAAACGTTGTAACTTTCTCAATTTTCGACCGATTTTGATAATTTGGGTATCATTTTAAAGGTCTTTTCGAGCTCTTTCCAATGACATAAATTTCATTAGGATTTGACAACAAATACATAAAATATCTTTTTTATAACCATCCTAGATTAGGGTGTGCTCTCCCCTAGTTTCGTTGATGAATATGCCATGATGTGGCCTTGGTGGTGACCAGCTTCTTTATGAAGTCTATAGAGATGTGACCAGAGAAAGAAAAAGAAAAGAAAAGAATTATAAGTGAGGAAGAAGAAAAAGCAAACAAGTCTTAGCCCATGCAGTTAGAAAAATCCTGTCCAAGAATTCAATAACAGTTTGCCATTTTCTGTACACTTGGGGGTGTGGGGGGTGTGACCCCGTTTTCTGTACACTTGGGGGGGGGGTGACCCTGGGGGAGGGGGGGGGGTATGACCCAGCCAGCCAGGTCCTGCTGTGGATCAGGCCCCAACGTGATATTGTGCCATTGGTGATTGGTGGTGGGGGGTGACGTTTGAGTCTTTACATATTATATTTTTACAGCTGAAGAGTGGCACAGGAACTGAGGAACTAATGTGAATACAGTATGACCAAAGTGTACACATTTCAGCAATATCCACATTTAACCCCATAAGAGAAGATATTTTGTAGATAGAAAGAGGCACAACCAAGGCTTCTTTTGTCAGTAGATTACCGTTTCTTAATCTGTGTTATAGAGTTAGATGTGGATATTGTCTCACATTTTCCCCTTGTACATGGGTTGTTCATTAAACATTGGCAACGGGTCCATACAACAGGAACAAAAGAGTTCACGGACTTCAAACTTTTGCATTCCTATGAAGAACACCTTTCCTCTTAAGTCTTTGTATGCACAGTTCCAACTCTACGCCAGGTTTCAAGGCCATTTTGGTAGCTTCTTTGAGACAGGGGTCGAAGTTGTGATTTTGAGCTTTTTGCGAGGGCATTTTCATCCAGCCAAACAATCTAAAATGATAAAAAGAAATTAAAAGTCATAATGGAGCTAGGTGAAATCTGTAGAAAAGTGGGTTCAAACATTGATTACCTTACTCTTCTTGGAAGGTCACGACGACCTTGACCTTGTAGGCACTGGCGTTTTCATGCAAAAGTAGAATTACTTAGGGAATTTTGTTGCACGCTTTTTCACTAGAAGATGTCTATCTTTACCATTGTGCTCAAAGAATTGTCACTCATCTCGCTTCTTTCTATCACTGTAGTATCAGTGTCAAATGTGGATCTTTATTCATATTAGTCAGTTTCTTGAAAAACTACATGTTTTGCGCATTCAGTACTGCAAAAAAGTTAACTAGAGTGTAACATTTTTTGAAGCTGTGTTTTCCAGGATTGAAAACTTCAACACATTTGCAAATTGTGCAATAAGAAGTACTGTACGCAGTCGGCCGTAAATATCTGTCAAATTGGAATGATTTTTTTCGATAATATTTCCTAAGTTTCATCCCTATGAAGTTACAGCAAGTGAATGAGTCAGTTCAAGAATCCACTTTTTTTAAATTTTATCACAGGCGCTTATATCATATTTTCAATGACGTCATACACTCACGTAGGCAATGACACCATAATGATAGTGTGCAAGCAAATGCGTTAAGGAATGAAGTTGTCTTTTGTAGTAAATCTGTTTAACGTCCTCCGGTCTGGAACACACACATATGGGACATTAGTAGATCGTACGGTGGGAACGATACTGGAGGCAATGCCCAAAGGCAGTGCAACACCAGTAAAGTCCCAATTATTTTTTTTAGCAATACAGATAGTTTTGCTGAACGTAAAAAGTTGTCTTTGGTTCTACCATTATATCTGTATGTTTTATAGATTACAAATGGCAGGACCGTTGCCAAGTTTTACTGAACAACCCACGTATTCAGCAATGCAAAAGATGCAAAGTAGCTTTTTCCGTAAAAGAAAGTTTAAAAAAAAAGTCTGGACACTTTCAAGTCTTTACATCTGAAGAGTGAACGGGAAAAATATGTGTTAATATATTACCAAAGTGTATATGAAATTTGGTCAAATCTAAAAGATTCATTGGTTAATGCAGTGGAACTTCTCTATATTAAAAACTCTAGAGCTCTAAGATGTGATCCAAAGAAATATTTCACTGATTCCCCCACCCCTCCTTCATATCCAGACTACTGAATTTCCATCTCCCTATTAAGACCCCTCCATGTTAAGACCTTTGGGGGCTGATTTTTCAAGGTCTTAATAGGGAGGTTCCAATGTACAGTGGAACCTCCCTTATAAGACCTCCCATTATGAGACTCCCTCCCATATAAGACCTACTTCTCTGAGACAGTGCCCTTCTTTGTAAGTATTAAGATCAGCTCCCTTATAAGTGGAACACTTCCAAATACAGTGGAACCTCCCTTATAAGACCTTAAAAAATCATCCAAAATGAAGTTTTTAACCCTTTCACTGCCAGCCATATTTTAGCCAAAGATTTCCACTAAATTTACATAGATAGAGATCAAAATCCATCTGCAGTATTGGGGATTCTTCTGTGACATATATAAAATAAAGTCTATCCTTACCTCCCAAAACTAAGACAATAAGGTTTTGGGATAAATGTTATGCCTTTTAGTGACATAGGTGTTAAATCACTGTGGTGCTAAAATGCGACTTTGGCGGTGAAAGGGTTAAGGTCTTATAAGGGAGGTTCCATTGTATTTTGAAGTGTACAACTACACAGTACAAGCCCTGGTCTTTCCTGTTCATAGAACTCCCCCCTGTACTGGTCGATGGTGGACGCTGGCCTGGAAGACATTGGGCGGCAGGACGTCCACCAGGTGCAACAGGACAGGTGTGACCACTCCGTCGACGCAGCAACACCCAAACGTGGCATGGTGAGTCGGCTAAACCACAGATCACCTGTCATTCACCCAGCATGCAAAACCCTACGTCTCTTCCTAAAGTCCTACAACTGTGTGTTTGTTCAATTGTGTTTGCTTGTAGCATAGTGTGTGTGTGTGTCACAGACCTGTTTACTCTACTCTTTTCGAGTAGTATTCTACTCAATTTGGACCTCTACTCTAAAATAATGCTCTTTAATTCTTGATTACTACATTAGTTGATGGTTTAATGAATAAAACTACACATTTTGCACTAAAACTACTCATTTCAGCTATCCAGACTACCCAAGACTTGTGTAGGGGGTAAGCAGGTCTGGTACTATCAGGATCAATACGTCGCAGGTGCCAATACTGGCAATAGTCGCGACGGAACTAGGAGGGCGCATGTACCTATAGAAAACATAGAAAGATAAAGACCTGATGCTTGCACTGGGTTTAAGACCTTTAATCCCCCCCCCCCCCCCCCCCCCCCCCCCTGCAGTTCAGCCGGGGAAAAAGTGTGTGTGTGGTGTGTGCATCTATGTTTACTATGTCTTTGTGCATGGGTTTTTTTGGTTAAACATTTTTGTCTGATTCAGGTTTTAAGTAAATGGCTAGATCAAGTTGTTTTGAGGTCTGCAATGTCGATTCTTTCTGGTTATATGCCTGCATAGACTTCAAACAATAATACTAAAGGAATTTATCATGTTGGCAGAGGTTTTGACTTTTTTGCTTTCTGTGTAATCTTTACTGTCAAAGACTGCGTGTCAAAATGATGTTATTTTTGAATCATGACTTCTTGGTTGTGGTGGTTGGTTGTGGTTGTGGTTGGCTTACCCTGGCTAAAAGACTCGAGGGATCATCCCAACAGCGGAAGCACTTGAACACTATGATACAAGTGCATCAGCTACGGATGAGAGCATTACGTGTCACTGAGTGACCGATTTTGATTACCCCGCCATGTGGGCAGCCACACTCCGTCTTCGGGGGAGATCTGATAATTTCAGTGTTATGTCTCTTGTTTTTAGAGCGTTGATAGCCCTTTGTCCGCGGCTTTCAGAGGATTGGACTTCAGACAAAGAATTCTTTTACTGTTTCCTGGTCATAACAGACACCTTGATTACATCGTTGGCATGGTTTCAGTCCCTGTGGCCCAGGAGGTGGGTGCGCTGGCTGAAAGAGTCGGCATCTCACCTGTCTCTCAGTCAGAAGAACCACAGAGCACAGGTAGGCAGTTTTGTTTTCTTTTTCTTTTCTTCTTCTTCTTCGTTCACTCAGACAATTTCCTTCAAATGATCGTAGATGTATGCATCATACTGCCGTTATGCACCTAACTAAGAAATAGTTAGGCCCAGCATGTCCGACTTCGGCTGAAGAAGTCTTTATAAGAATTTATAGAAAAAAGGCAGGAGAATGGACTGTCAGTGAGATAGAAAGATAGCAGATGACAGTAAGCAAAGGGAAAAGACAGAGTCAAAGAGAGTGACAGATTAGAGGTAGTTACAAGCACAGAACTTCCAGAAGGTGGGGGAACTATTTGTACGAAAGGCCCCCCCCGGTATTCTCACGTGTTTTTTCTCTTTTTATACTGCATTTTTCGCACTATAAGTGCACCTTGTTAAAAGGCACACCCCTCAAATTTTACACAAAATTCAGATTTTGTTCCTTTATACCTCTCTTACTATAAATATTATGTCACATTATAAGGCGCAGGGGTCTCAGTTGGGGAAAAAGTATCGCCTTATACTAGTCCGAAAAATATGGTGCTTGTATTGTCACAGAGAATCACCCCTGTGAAATCTTGTCTCCCCCCCCCCCACCTGCATTACAATGCTCTTGTTTTCTGAAATATAAAAGAAGCTAATAAAATTTCGCTTGACATTTTGTCTGTCACATAGGTAACTTATTTCTCAACTGGTGATAGGACTAGGAGCTATCCGCTTTGACCATGTGAAGTTATTTCATTGTTTACTGGATTTAATGAAATGCTTTAATATGAAATACTTTATTTAAAAGGCGGTTTTGCATTTCTTTCTTTTCAAAAATGCTGTATTTTTATCTATTTCTTGTCACAGAGACATGTCTAGAGCTGTGAATTTTGGGTTGCTCCCACCTAGAGATCGTGTTGCCGCAGTGCAGTGCCACTTTTTTCGGGGGGCAGGGTGGGATGGGGGGTGATGACGGGTTGGACTTGGGAAACATAGCTTCCAATTTGACACATGTCAGGCAGCAGGATTTCTCCTTGCTCTCACCGACTTTTAACTGCCATATTTTTTAATTACACTGTATGGTTTTGGCACTTGGATAATTGACTTAAAGAATTCTTTCATTGATCCAATTATTGTAACGGTCCGCCTAAAGTTTGCTCCTGAATATTATTATGTTGAACCCTTGTCTTAATGTTTCGCCTTTTGGTATCAAGAGACAGACAGACAGAAAGACAGATAAGGCGATTAATGGGCCCCTCCTCCGTCTTCCTTTGTTTTCTGTTACTCTATTACTCTATCACACTCGGTTTCAGGGACTCTGACAGATTGTCGGATGTTGTTTTCCCATGTCTTCTTTGTCTTGATGTAAAAAAAAAAAGAACACCAGCTAAGCCCTGGTGGTTTGTGTGGCGACAGGTGGAAGACGCCCACAGACAGGTGTTTGGGATGCTGGCAGAGAGCAGTCTGCTGACGGAAGAAGACTACCTCTTCCTGCAGCTAAGCCCTGGTGGTTTGTCTGGTGACAGGTGGAAGTCGCCCACAGACATGTGTTTGGGACACTGGCAGAGAGCAGTCTGCTGACGGAAGAAGACTACCTCTTCCTGCAGCTAAGCCCTGGTGGTTTGTGTGGTGACAGGTGGAAGACGCCCACAGACAGGTGTTTGGGACACTGGCAGAGAGCAGTCTGCTGACGGAAGAAGACTACCTCTTCCTGCAGCTAAGCCCTGGTGGTTTGTGTGGTGACAGGTGGAAGACGCCCACAGACAGGTGTTTGGGACACTGGCAGAGAGCAGTCTGCTGACGGAAGAAGACTACCTCTTCCTGCAGCTAAGCCCTGGTGGTTTGTCTGGTGACAGGTGGAAGTCGCCCACAGACAGGTGTTTGGGACACTGGCAGAGAGCAGTCTGCTGACGGAAGAAGACTACCTCTTCCTGCAGCTAAGCCCTGGTGGTTTGTCTGGTGACAGGTGGAAGACGCCCACAGACAGGTGTTTGGGACGCTGGCAGAGAGCAGTCTGCTGACGGAAGAAGACTACCTCTTCCTGCAGCTAAGCCCTGGTGGTTTGTCTGGTGACAGGTGGAAGACGCCCACAGACAGGTGTTTGGGACGCTGGCAGAGAGCAGTCTGCTGATGGAAGAAGACTACCTCTTCCTGCAGGACTTGAAGTCGGAGGGCGGAGAATGTGACGCACGCACCACTGTGAACACTGGCTCAAGGTAGGTACAGTACAGTGGAACGTCCCTTATAAGACCTTCAAATATCATCCAAAATGAGGTCTTATAAGGGAGGGGTGTTATAAGGGAGGTGTGTTATAAGGGAGGGGTCTTATAAGGGAGGTCATTTTAATACTTACAAAGAAGGGCAATGTCTCAGAGAAGTAGGTCTTATGTGGGAGGGAGTCTTATAATGGGAGGTCTTATATGAGGAGGTTCCACTGTATCTGTATGGCTAATTCTTCCCATGCGTTTTAGACCCTTTTCCTGGGGGCAGTGGGTGGATGCCTCATGCCTCCATTCGGGGAGCTGGACACCCTCCCGTCTCTCCCCGTGGGGATACCGGGGGGGGTGTCTTTCGTAAAAATAGTTCCCCCACCTTCTGGAAGTTCTGTGCTTGTAGCTTCCTCTAATCTGCCACTCTCTATTTGACTCTGCCTTTTTTCCTTTTGCTTTCTGTCATCTACTACCTTTCTGACTTATTGGCCCATTCTCCTGCCTTTAAAAAAAAATCTAAATAATTTTTCTCCTTTAAGCTCCTCCGAAATCGGAATGTGTCGGCAGCGGGGAGACCAGTGAAAACTGAAAAACGGACACATTCGCACCTTACCCATTATGGCCTTATGGTCTGGGAACGCAGAAGAAGAAGAAGACCCTTTTCTCAAATGGCGTTTCTTATTGGTCAATTATTAGCCTTAAAGTTGGGCCAAGAGCGAAGTGAGAGTGAGAGTTATGTGATTGCTGATTTTCTCCCATTTGAAATGGACATGTATTTCAAATGTGTTATGTTTTAAACCATCATTACTTATTCATGTTTTAACCCTTTCGCTGCCCCACGACGTATATATACGTCCTCTATAGCGCTTCAGTACTTGCCACCGACGTATATATACGTCGCCGCTAAGTAGCGATATTGCCGTGTTCAAAAATCGCGCGGCAAGCCGGCGGCGCATGCGCAAGTAGTAGGCGGCACTGAAGGGGTTAATGATTGTGTTCGTTGTGGCGTTTGTTGTTTCGCGCCTGGTTGTAATTTCATTCTTAATGAGTTAATTTGAATTGAAATTGAAATCGTATTAGTTAGTCCTTTGTGAAAGACAATGAACTTCAAACTTGGAGGCATTTGAGTTGGCTGGGAGGCATTTCAGTTGGCTGTAAGTGCTTCAGTTTAACCCTTTCATCGCTACAGTCGCCTCTTGGCACCACAATGATTCAACACCCATGTCACTAAAAAGCATCACATGAGGGTCTGGTATCCAGTGGCCTTATGTTCTTATGTTTTGGGAGGTAAGGACAGGCCCTATTTTATGCATGCCACAGAGGAATCCCCAATATTGCAGACAGGTAAGTTTAATTGAAAGTATGGGCTGGAAAATGGCTGGCGTTGAAAGGGTTAAGGGATTTTTTGGGTTTTTTAATTTCCATTGGGGAACATCTCCAACGACAACTGTCTTTTAAAAATCTCATCGACGAGAGCAGGGCTGCCTACCGTCCTCCCAAAGGGGTATTTATTCCAGGAAACAGTTTTAAAAAATGGCAGTCTGTCCCTGGAATCCACTTTTCTCTCTGGCGTCCCTGGAAACTGAATGGTATCAAAAGTGTGTCTTGTTAGCTAACCATACTGTTGAACCCAGGAACACGAAAACAACAGACACTATTGAAATGTTCTTAGCAGACGTGTTACACATAGGTTACTTAAAGGTGGACCCTGACGGATGAGTTTTTGCAAGGAACACGCCGAGATCACCAGAAAAGACAGCCTTTTCAAGGATCGGAACACTCACCTTGCTCTGGTTTCCTAGAAATCAAACCGTCAAAACGGCGATTCCTCCTTTGCGGTTATGCCGGAGAGAGAAGCCATTTTGGATGGGGTGGGTGGAGGCCAATCCCATTGTGGTTGAAGTGTTTTCTTTTTTGTAGTGCAGTAACAAAAATTTGAAGCTATTTCCTTTGTTGTGAGCGAAACTCAATTTGATAAACTGTATAAAATTACAACAAAAAAGGCTTGTATTGCGAAAATTTTGTGCAAATTATTTGGTCTAAACTCAGGCGGCCATTACAAAAGAGACAGCACATGCCTTCTCTTTCAGTGAAAGAATCTGACTTCCAGCACCTCCGCCAAGGAGGAATCGCCGATTTTACGGGTTGATTTCTCGGAAACCGGAGCAAATTGAGTATTGCGATCTCTGTAAAGGGTGTTTTCATGGTGATCTCGACATGTTTCTTGCAAAAACTCATCCATCAGGGTCCACCTATGACACCACAGGAGCTTTGACTGTTGAAGCATATCGGCGGCCGAAAAGCGTCGTTAGAAGACTAACAACAAAAATCCAGAGTCGCAGAAATTTAGCTAGATCAGGAAACGGTGAAAAGTTAATGTTCGTTTTGACCCTGATGCATGACATCGTGATGTTTGTCCCTGGAAATAAAGTCTCTGTCCCTGGTTTTTAACCCTTTCATCGCCACTGTCGCCTCTTGGCACCTCAATGATTTAACACCCATGTCACTGAAAGGCATCAAATGAGGGTCTGGTATCCAATGACAATATCTTCTTAATTTTGGGAGGTAAGGATAGGCCCTATTTTATGCACGTCACAGAGGAATCCCCAATATTGCAGACATCATCTTTTCTCTACCCAGGTAAGTTTTAATGGAGATTTTTAGCTGAAGAATGGCTGGCGTTGAAAGGGTTAAAGCAGTTTGTTCTTGGAAGCAACAACAAGGGTAGGCGGCTCTGTTCAGAGAGAGCGAGGGTGTATTCTGAGTACGGCATGAACAACTTGCAGCCCAATTTTCCAGAATATTGGTTCCCTCCTCAGCTGCCTAACGGTCATAGTTAAGCATGGCTGACTAGCACGCATTACGTGCATGCACTTTTTCGTGCATATAACTGCTTGTAATCAATGATGTCCAGAGGCCCCGGTCACAGAACATTGACCTATTAAAATTGAAACTGTAATATTGTGTTTGACCCTTGTCAGGACAAATTTCTAATTAACTCATTCAAGTCGTTCCGGCCATATTTGTCCGGATTTTAATAGATAACTGTCAATTTGATGCATTTGCTTCAAGGGAAGTAATTCTGTGTGCACACAATACCTGGTCACTTCTAAACTCGCTTCGCTCCCTTAGGCCACAATTTTGCCCCTAACTTTGCTTTTTGTAGTGGTTCGTTGTGGAGGAACCAATCGGTGTAGAGAGTTTTTATGTATAAAGTCTATATATAAAAAAAGTCTGATCTACCACTTCCCTATGTCTAAGCCTGAAGTAAAAACCCGTAATCTTCCTTCTTTTCTCCTTTTGTTTATGTATGTTTTGTTTGTGTGTATGGCTGGAGTGATTTGTGAGTTTTGTTAATACAGACAAACCTCTATTTTAAGACTTCCAAAATGTCCGGAAAAATCGGTCATAAATTGGAGGGGTCGTATGACGGAGGTTTTCACTGGCAGCCGTAGAAAGAAAAAGTTCAACACAGTTCATGCTCTCTTCTTCATGCACACATACAATGACATATTAAAACTGGATTTGGGTCTTTCCAACTCCATAGGATTGTGCAATCGATATTACAGTTTCACTTTGCCGACTTCTGTTAATCACCTCCACTCTCGTCCAAAGTCAGTGGTTTTCTTTTTCAAAGTCAGTGGTTTTCGTGCTTTTCCTACGCTTTCTGCCATCTTTTCTACAACAAGGGAAGCAACTCCGCTTTCAGGCCCTTGACCGTGGTTGTTTCCCTTTGCTCGAAGTCTATGCAGACGACAACAACGGTCGTAAAAACCAACAAAATGGCGGTCGTAAGTCGCGTTTTAGAGGAAGTCGTTTAAGAGAGGTCGTTTACATAGTAAAATGCATCTGTGCCAACAAATCCGATCTCAAATGAGAGGTGGTCGCTTAACAGAGGGTCGTAAAATAGGGGTTTGTCTGTACATGTAATTCAAAATCGTTGCAATGTGAATGAGTTAAATTTCTAACACTGGCGAACTTTGTCTTATTGATTTCTGCAAGAGCCACGACATTGTCCTATTAATTTATCTCGTCTCAGGACAGTTTGTCCTATCACTTTTCGATCCTCGCTACATTACTGCATCCATAACCACTGTATCCTTGGTATAATACATGTGTATGTATGCATGCATGCATTTGAACATATGCTCAAGATCGCATGTGCTTTTTTATTTTTTTCTCACAGAAAACGGCTAGCCATCTTGGGCACTGTTCTCACGGCTCTTTTTCTATGGATCCCATGCACTCCTTATCTCTCTCCTCCTGGACCCCTGCCTTCCCGGGAAATGTCCTCCATCACCACCACCGTCATCATCGTCAGTACCGCTCTAGCGGCTCTCCTCCTCCCAGTACTCTTGTCCCAGCTGCATAAAGAGTGGCAGGGGAGAGGCGCGAGACGAAGGGGGGAGGTTTTGACGGAGAGCGTGGGAACTGTTCTGACAGCGGCTGAGAAATGGAACCGAGTCAGCGCAAAGTGCCTGCGCTTCATCCAAGAGTCTGAGCTTGTGGCAAGAGGGTTCACCTTGTGAGTGATTGTACTGTCTTTTTGTCTTTTTTTCTAGAGCACAAGTTTGCCTGATAACTTTATTAATCTCGTTCCTTTAATGGAACTTCTGTTCTAATTGTTTTACAGCAACATTGAAAAGAAACTGGCTACAATTTTTTTTATTTTTTTTTTCGGATTGTGCTTGTCTTTGTCTCAATGTCTCTCTCTCTCTCTTCTCTCTGTCTCTCTCTCTGTCTCTCTCTCTGTCTCTCTCTCTCTCTCTCTCTCTCTCTCTCTCTCTCTCTCTCTCTCTCTCTCTCTCTCTCTCTCTCTCTCTCTCTCTCTCTCTCTCTCTCTCTCTCTCTCTCTCTCTCTCTCTCTCTCTCCTTCTCTAGTGTGTGTGTGAAGGGTAAATGGTGGTCAAAAGGTATAACAAGAGTCTGAGCTTGTGGTAAGAAATCTTGTTTTGTCTCACTTCCATGCAAGTGCCCCCAAATTCAAACCGAAACACCATTTTAAGGAGCAGCCTCAATTTGAATATGGGGACATGTGTATGTGGGTCACAGCTACCCAGAAACCCTCCCGTGATTTCGACACGTGATCTGGTGGATCTTTAAGACAAATATTTATTCCCAGGGCTCCCAGGGCTCCCAGGGACCCCCATTTGGGGGTCTATGAAGCACTAAAATTCTAAAGGACCCTCTAATTAGTCTAAAAGAATGTGCAGGGGGTCCCAGAGATGCACTTGAAAAACTTTTTAGCATTCACAATGCCACTGGGACCCTCTATCCTGCCTCTAGGACCCTCTATGCTGTAAGTGAAGGAGTCCCTGGGACCCCTTGTTTTGCAAGACGATTGGGAGCCCTGCCACTGGGACCCTCTATCCTGCCTCTAGGACCCTCTATACTGTAAGAGAAGGAGTCCCTGGGACCCCTTGTTTTGCGGGATGATTGGGAGCCCTGCCACTGGGACCCTCTATCCTGCCTCTAGGACCCTCTATGCTGTAATTGAAGGAGTCCCTGGGACCCCTTGTTTTGCGGGACGATTGGGAGCCCTGACCCTGGGACCCTCTATCCTGCCTCTAGGACCCTCTATGCTGTAAGTGAAGGAGTCCCTGGGACCCCTTGTTTTGCGGGACGATTGGGAGCCCTGACCCTGGGACCCTCTATCCTGCCTCTAGGACCCTCTATGCTGTAAGTGAAGGAGTTCCTGGGACCCCTTGTTTTGCGGGACGATTGGGAGCCCTGATCCCTTCCTCGAGAATGGTAGAATGTTGCTTCTCAGGGGAAATGTTCCGTGCGGAAATTTGAGGGGTGTGACTGTGTATGTGTGCATAAAGTTAAGTATGAGATGGCCGTGTTTTTATCTACCCGTCGGCAGTGTAGGAAAGCCGGGGTCCAGCCGCGTTGTCCAGGAGCTGCGGTCGCTGTCCAGCCAGCAGCGCCAGTGTCCGGCGCTGAGGAGAGCCCTGTTCCTTGCCGCCCGCCGCGCCTTTTTCTACTGGCGCCGCTCCTTTGCCCGCCTGCTGCATCGGTATCCTTGTCTCAGAAGACTTGAGGCAGACCTGTTTACTCTACTCTTTTCGAGTAGTTTTCTACTCAATTTGTCCAGGCAAGAGATCTTTCAGCCTTTAGGCTGATTTCAGGCTTTTTGATGGCCCCAGAGTTCATTTTTGAGATAGAACAGAAACCAAGTGAGTATAAAAATACTCCTTATGAGTGAATAAGCATGAACTAAATGTATCAATTCCACTTTTAATGTTGTTTTTAAGGTTAGATTACTAAAAGCCTCTGTGCACATGCACTTAGCACACGTTAAACCCAGTGGTAACGAAAAAGTTGTCATTTGGTTAAAAATTAGCATACACACACACACACACCCTTCCTTCCTCATCAGTCACACAAAAATCGCATGCAAAATTATTATTTTTAAATGGGTGGCGCACGCTGTCCAGGTGGGAGCAACCCGAATTTTACAGAGACGCTTCTGTGACTATAAAGTACCTAATACCAAAGTACCTAAGCTTTCTTTCCAGTTCCATGTTGTAACAGTGGTGTTCCGAGTCATTTTGCCTTAACGCAGTTCAGGTTCCCAGTGCAGGTGGAAGTGTCGGGTGTGACTCACTACTGCTCCGAAATACCCTTGTCGCACTATCCCAGCATGCTGCAGCAGCAGCAGCAAGAGCAAGATGGCGGCGCGGAGGACTCGGACGAAGCGACAGTGGCTTGGCTTCATGATTTGTCTGACGGCTTTTCCATCGACATTTTGAAGGTAGGACAAGTTTTGCGTTGGCATGACGGCTTTTCTATCGACATTTTGAAGGTAGGACGAGTTTTGCGTTGGCATGACGGCTTTTCCATCGACATTTTGAAGGTAGGACGAGTTTTGCGTTGGCATGACGGCTTTTCCATCGACATTTTGAAGGTAGGACGAGTTTTGCGTTGGCATGATGGCTTTTCCGTCGTCGTTTTGAAGGTAGGACGAGCTTTGCGTTGGCATGACGCCTTTTCCATCGACATTTTAAAGGTAGGACGAGCTTTGCGTTGGCATGATTAAGGTGTTGGGTTAGACTCTCACAGTCCAACCACTGATCAAGACACTGATGAAACCCTGGTCACGCACCAGACATGGGACATGAAACCCAATTTGATTGGCTGTGCTCCCCGTGGGGATACCGGGGGGGGGGGGGGGGGGGTCTTTCGTAAAAATAGTTCCTCCACCTTCTGGAAGTTATGTGCTTGTAACTTCCTCTAATCTGCCACTCTCTTTGACTCTGCCTTTTCCCCTCTGCTTTCTATCGTCTACCATCTTTCTGACTTACTGGCCCATTCTCCTGCCTTTTTTCCTAAAAAAATCTTCCAAATAATTTTTTTCCTTTGAGCTCTTCCGAAATCGGAATGTGTCGGCTGTACGCAGCAGGGAGATCAGTGAAAACTGAAAACCGGACAACTGCGTACCTTTTCGATAATGACCATATGGCCTGGGAACGCAGAAGAAGAAGAAGATTGGCTGTGGGATGGGACGCAACCTCCAGGGTTACTGTTCTGTTCATTTCCCTAGATCCTTCAAATTATCATTCTTTGCTTTTCCGTTGAGGTTTTTAAAAAATATATATATATAAGGGAGACACGCAAAAGGATACAATAATAGGCATGTGAAAATGTCATTAACTCATTCAAGTCGTTCCTGCTATATATGTCCGGAATTATTAGATAGGTGTCAGTTTGATGCATTTGCTTCAAGGGAAGTAAATCTGAGTGCACCTTGGTCATTTCTAAACTCGCTTCCTTCGCTCCCTTAGACCATAATTTTGCCTCTGACTTTGCTTTTGTAGTGGTTCGTTGTGGGGAAACCAATCGGTGTAGAGTTTTTCTATATGAAGTCTATATATAAAAAGTCTGATCTACCACTTCCCTATGTCTAAACCTGAAGTAAAAACCCGTAATCTTCTTTCATTTCTCCTCTTATTTATGTATGTTTTGTTTGTGTGTATGGCTGGAGTGATTTGTGAGTTTTTTTTAATAATTCAAAATCGTTGCGATGCGAATGAGTTAACTCTTCTAGCACCTTGAGCGAATATTAAATTCGCCCAATACATCTCTCTACACTCCCACCAAATGCAAAGACATTCACTGCCAATGCACCCTGCCATGTGTATGTCTGATTTTAGAGCTTTTGTCACTGTTTGGTTTTTTAGCCGTTAAAGCAATGCACGCACACTCAAAACAATAGTTACTTCCCTTTTTGTCGGTTGAGATGCAACGGACAACCAAGAACGTCACAAAATACATGGCGCTAGACGGGTTAACTCATTCGCATCGCAGCAATTTTGAATTATTAAAAAAAACTCACAAATCACTCCAGCCATACACACAAACAAAACGTACATAAACAAAATGAGAAATGAAAGATTACAGGTTTTTACTTCAGGTTTAGACATAGGGAAGTGGTAGATCAGTGGCAACAAAAAAGTTGTCATTTGGTCAAAATGTACCCACCCACCCCTTTTCCTTCCTCATCCGTCACACAAAAATCGCATACAAAAAAACAACGGAAAAAAAAAAGGGTGGCGCGCCTCTGGCTGCGACGCGCTCTCCAGGTGGGGGCAACCCGAATTTCACAGAGACGCCTCTGTGACTATAAAGTAGCAAATAGCAAATGTGTGGATTTGCATGTGTAAAGCAAAGTGTCGACAACATTTGTTTTGGGGGTGGGTATGTTGCGTCGTTTGACTTGCCCCATAGCATGTTCTCATTTGTAAAAATAGTTTTGTTTGTTTCATATTTTTCTTGGCTGTTTGTTTGCTAGTCGCTGCAAGAGTTGAATCGCATTCACACGTCTGAGTTCCTTCGTCGTCTGGCTGTTTGTTTTGTGGACAGTAGCAAAGGTACGTGAAATTGTTTACTTTTTATCCATTCTTTTGTGTTTCTCTTGTCACAAATTATCCATTGGATAACCTATGCAAACTCTCACTCGCATGCATAGATATTTGTCTTAAGATTTTAGCTACATGTATACAGTTCAAGTATTGAATTTTAGTTTATATACCGATCTGCAAATATGAGAAAGTTGGTAAGAGCAGGGAGAAATCCTGCTGCCTGGACAAATTGATAGCTAGGTTTTTCAAGTGTTCCCACACACCCACTCCTCACCCTGTGCCCCCCACCCCCACCCCCAAATTATTTTAAATTTTAAATTGGGGTAGGCGCTGCACTTGCGGTGATGCGCTCTCCAGGGCAGAGCAGCCCGAATTTCACAGAGATAAGTCTCTGTGACTAGAATGTACCAAATACCAAATACCAAATACTTATTCTCTCCTTCCTCATCAGTCACATAAAAATTGCATGCACATTTGTTTTTTAAATTGCTTGGCGCGCCTCTGGCTGCGATGCTCTTTCCAGGTGGGAGCAACCCGAATTTCACAGAGACGCCTATGTGACTATAAAGTACTTATTCTCGCCTCTTCCAGACGCTGACTTGAGCCTGGCCCTGCCTTCCCTGCTGGACGTGGTGTCTGGCCAACTGGACACGCTGGGTGGACGCCTCCAGTCGTGCCTCACCGCGCATCGCCGGGGAGGAGGGTCAGCCATGGTCAAGGAGGCAGCGGAGAGGAGGGGGAGGGGCGGAGAGAAGGGAGGAGGGGGGGTGACCTCAGCGGGTCAGCTACGTTCCACCTACACCGCCGTTCACAGCTTGGAGCTGCATTTGCTTGCCGCCTTGAAAAAGTAAAAGTTTTTGATTCTTTTTTTTTATAGCTCATTCAACTCATATATATGTCCAGAATTAATAGATAGCTGTCAATTTGATGCATTTGCTTCAAAGGAAGTAAATCTGTGTGCACCTTGGTCACTTCTAAACTCGCTTCGATCCCTCAGACCACAATTTTGCATCTGACTTTGCTTTTGTAGTGGCTTGTTGTGGGGTAACCAATCGGTGTGGAGAGTTTTTCTATATAAAGTCTATATATAAAAAAGTCTGATCTACCAATTCCCTATGTCTGAACCTGAGGTAAAAACCTGTAATCTTCTTTCATTTCTCCTTTTGTGTATGTATGTTTTGTTTGTGTGTATGGCTGGAGTGATTTGTGAGTTTTTTTAATAATTCAAAATCGTTGCGATGCGAATGGGTTAATGGTTTTCTGTTGCGCTCCTTGTTCAAATGTCAAGAGCGTGCGTGCCTACAGATATGATTCGTATTCGGTTTCATTTTTCCACACATTGTTTGACAAATATATTGACAGGATTTTTAAAGACACCATGCCAAATTTGCTTACCTTGCTTTGATTTTTGTTAATGTTTTGAAAGAACCTGTTTCGGCAGACAATCCCAGCGTTGTGTTTTTGTGTGTGTGTATTAGGTGTTTTGGTATATCAGTGAAATAAAAAAAATCTCATATCTCGATTTTTGGGGGGTTTGAGTTAGATACATAGTCAGCTTTCTATTTTTTCCCGCCACTTTCCACCAAAAGCTCGTATCTCTTATGACTTTCTATCTGGGGTAAATGAGGTTGTGAAAATAGACGAAAAACTCGTAAGTCCCAAATTCAGATCTAGTTTAGGACAAAAACCTTGTATCTTCGTTCTTTTCAAGTCTAAAACAATTTTTCAAAAGTAATTTTAGCAAACTGCAGGACTAAACTCGCAATGTCTTGAACAACATATTCATCATAGTTAATCTATTGTGGTCAACGCGGTTAATTTTTAAAACAGTTTTTGTTCATTTTTCTCAAGACTACCAAAATTGAGATACGAGGTTTTTGAATTTCACCGACGATATTCTAGTCACAGAGGCTTGTGCTTACCTGTAGAGTGCATTTACTCTCTTCACATTTATTCTTCTTCGTCGATCGCTCAGACAGTTTCCTATCAATTATGAGCGCAGATGCATCATGCTGCTGTTATGCGCCTAACTAAGAAATAGCCAGGTCCAGCATGTCCGTCTCAGCTGGAAACATTCTTTGTAAGAGAGTGTTGAAAAAAGGGCAGAAGAACGGACACGTAAGGCAGAAAGATAGTTGATGACAGAAAGCAAAGGGAAAAGGCAGAGTCAAAGAGAGATAGATAAGAGGAAGTTACAATCTCAGAACTTCCAGAAGGTGGGAGAACTATTTGTACGGTATCCCCACGGGGGAACCTTTATCGTTTCTTTATATTTTCTTTATTGAAGGATTCAGGACCTAAGCGAAGCCATGGAACAGAAAATGGAGTCGGGCCAAGACCAAAGCCAGAGCCAGAACCAAGTGGAGGAAGGGAGTAGCAGGGGGGAGGGCATGGAGGAGGGGGTGAGGGAGAAGTGGCACTCCATGCTGACTACCATCAGGAGCGACGTCGCGGCGTGTAGCGGGTGTCTGGAGGAGGGGGTGAGACAGCTGGAAAGCAGGAAAAAAACAGGTACAGAGTTTATCTTCTTCTGCTTCTTCTTCTTCTTCTTCTTCTTCTTCTTCTTCTTCTTTGTCTTCTTCTTTTTCTTTTTCTTCTTTGTCTTCTTCTTCTGCTTCTTCTTCTTCTTTGTCTTCTTCTTTTTCTTTTTCTTCTTTGTCTTCTTCTTCTGCTTCTTCTTCTTCTTTTTCTTCTTTTTCTTCTTCTTCTTCTTCTTCTTCCTTTTCTTTGTCTTCTTCTTCTTCTTCTTTTTGTTTTCTTCTTCTTCTTTTTCTTCTTCTTCTTTGTCTTCTTCTTCTTCTTCTTTGTTTTCTTCTTCTTTTTCTTCTTCTTCTTCTTCTTCTTCTTCTTCTCCTTCTCCTTCTTCTTCTTCTTCTTCTCCTTCTTCTTCTTCTTCTTCTTCTTCTTCTTCTTCTTCTTCTGTCTTCTTCTTCTGCTTCTGCTTCTTCTTCTTCTTCTTCTTCTTCTTCTTCTTCTTCTTCTTCTTCTTCTTCTTTTTCTTCTTCTTCTTCTTCTGCTTCTTCTTCTTCTTCTTCTTCTTCTTAGAGCTCTCAATCAACGGGCTGATTTCGTGGCCGTTTCGGTTGAGGTTCGAAGAGGTCGGTCACAAGTATATGAAAAAAATCTAAGCTACTTTTGACCCAGCTAGTCAGGGTACGTTATCCAAACCCTTTACATTCTCAGCTTTCAGTCTCATCGTATTGCTGTTTCCATTTCGTTAAAATAACCTTAACCTTATAGTTATACTAAGCCTTTCCTTTTACCCGAGCAAGGCAAAATGTTGCTTCTGAATAACAATTTTCAATGGTGGGGGATAGCAAAACTTGCGCATTTGCCGAAATAATGTATATAAATGTAAATAAAGCTTTGATCTGAAGTACTTTTGTAGCTAATGCTTCGTCGATGATCGGTGTTCATGATTCAGTGATGGCATATCACAGAGATCCCTTTACCGGCATCAGAGAGTCAACAAGTGGCGACCCCTACCCCTACTCCCTCTGTTCGTGTCGTCAAGATGTCCGCAGAAGACACCCCTGTCATTCTCGATGAGGTACGTGATTTGTGTTCTTGGCAAATGTTTAGATCAGCTCCCTCCGCTGTTCCAGGGTGAAGTTGGCCAATCAGCTTAACGGAAAAGGTAAATCGGAGGGAGCTGATTGGCCAACTTCGCTATGGAACAGCGGAGGGAGCTGATCTTAACATTAGCCGTGTTCTTCAAGCAAAAAACACACAAAAACTACTGTACTATATATACTACTGTACTATTCTCCTTATAGAAAAGAGCATGTGAGTGTGAGTACACGTGAGTGTTTTTGTGTATGTGAGTGTGTGTGCGCGTGTTTGTACAAGTGTATGTTTGAGTAAGTTTGTGTGCGTTTCAGTGAGAATGTGTTTTCTGTGTGTTTGATGAAATGTGTGTGGGGATTGTGTATGTCTGTGTGCAAGAACGCGTTCACTCTCGTGCGTGCACGTACATGCATGTGTGTCTGTTTTGCATGTGTGTCTGTTGTGCGTGCGTGTGTGTGTGTGTGTGTGAGTTTTTCAATGCTGATTGTAAAGCGCTTTGTGCTCGATAAAAAGCGCTATATAAATATCCCTTTATTATTATTATTATTAGCATTATGTCTTTTTTTTCTCCTTCCTGTCTTGTTGACAATTTCCCTTATCTGATCTTGTTCTTCTTTCGTTTTTATTTACCTTATTTTCAGGGCTATAAGCCTCGACTTTTTTTCTTCAACTCTGAATCGTCTGCGTCAGAAGCCCAGAAAAGTTGGAATTGAAAAACACGGAGTAGATTTCTACAATGAGTTTTGCTCGCTTTGAGCAGCGACATACTTTTCCGCCATGATTGTTATGGCTGTTACTGTTGAAACCGAGGCTGTGACATAATATCCTGCTTCAACACCACCACCCCTTTTTGTTAACTTTGAATGTGTCGTCTGCATCCGTGGCTTCATTTACGATTTAGGCCTGAAAATCGATCTCAATAGGTACGATATGAGTGGAATTCACAACTTTGTTTAACCCTTTCGCTGCCAGCCATTTGTCAGCCAATAAATACCATTAAGCTTAACTGGGTACAGAAAATAAAATACCACCAATATTGTGAATTCCTCTGTGACGTATATAACATTAGGTCTATCATTACCTCCCAAAAGTAAGACAATAGGGTCTTTGGATAACGGGCACTGATTTGATGCCTTTTAGTGACATGGGTGTTAAAGCATTGTGGCGCTAAAATTCGACATTGGCGGTGAAAGGGTTAAACAGATTTCAGTCATACACTAGGCACAACGCATTTTCAGGCGCAGGGGTCTCAGTTGAGGAAGAAAGTATCACCTTGTAGTCCGTAAAGTGTACTATCAAAAAGCCTGAATACACAAGGAGCGCGCACTCCGCAGCTGACTGAAGCCGGTTTTTTAAAAACTCCCACCTTTTCACCTACACTACAGCTGGGGATCATTGTGAACTCACTCACGGCCTACAGCAACACTAACACTTCCCACCTTCCACCTTTTCACCTTCCAGGTGGGAAGTGAAAAAGTTGGCTTCATTCTTTGTAGGCTGCGAAGTATTATTAGGTATGGTATTAGGTACTTTATAGTCACAGAAGAGTCTCTGTGAAATTCGGGTTGCTCCCACATGGAGAGTGCGTCGCAGCCAGAGGCGCGCCACCCAATTTTTTTTTTTTTTTTTTTGCATGCGATTTTTGTCACTGATGGGGGGGGGGGGGGGGGGTAAATTTTGACCAAATGACAATTTTTCGTTGCCACTGGGTTTAACGTATGCTAAGTGCATGGGCACACAGGACCTCGGTTTATCGTCTCATCCGAAAGACTCCACGTTCAGACCGTTAAGGCCTAGTGCAGAATGAGAGGAAAAAATCCCCTGTACCCAGGTTCGAACTCGGGTTTACTTGACACGAAGCGAAGCGAAGCGAATGCGATACCACTGTGCCACTCTGCAACCAAGTGATCACTCTTTGTGACGTTTAGGCATTTTGCTACTATTCTCTCACCCTTTTCTTTGTCTTTGCTTTGCCCCATCCTGCTCTGCGTTGTTTTGTCTCGTATCGCTGTCGCTTGCTTTATAGGGTATGCTCAAGAACTGACTTTGACTTGAAGAACATTGAAATAACCTAAAGCTGAGAATTTGTATTCATTTGAGGGGATGGGAGTAAAGATGGAAAGGACATTTCTTGGTTTTGGGAACTACTTCTTCTTCTGCGTTCCCAGGCCATATGGCCATAATGGGTAAGGTACGCATGTTTTCAGTTTTCATTGGTCTCCTCGCTGCGTACAACCGACACATTCCGATTTCGGAGGAGCTCAAAGGAGAAAAATTATTTGGAAGTTTTTTTTTGGAAAAAAGGCAGGAATGGGCCAATAAGTCAGAAAGATAGTAGATGATAGAAAGCAGAGGGGAAAAGGCAGAGTCAAAGAGAGTGGCAGATTAGAGGAAGTTACAACCACATAACTTCCAGAAGGTGGGGGAACTATTTGTACAAAAGATCATCGGTATCCCCACGGGGAATTTGGGAACTACAAAATTGATTTGTGTATGTGTGTGTGTATATGTGTAAGTTTGTGTGTGTGTGCCACACATGCACGCATTTGTATGTGAGCGGACGCATATGTGTAAGTCTCACGTATCTGTGTTATAATTTATTCTCTCTGTGTGTGCATGCATACCGGTATATATATCTTCACCTCCAGGTGTTTGAGGCGTACTCCCAACCGGAAGAGCACAACGGGAATCAAGGTCACTGTGACCTGACGACGTCAGAAGAGGAGGTGAGTGGAGCCCTGTAGCTTCTTCTTCTTCGTTCACTCAGACAGTTTCCTGTCATATGAGCATAGATGCGCCATGCTGCCGTTATGCGCCTAACTAAGAAATAGGCCCAGCAAGTCCGACTTCAGCTGGAGGAAATGTTTTGAAAGTGTTTCGTAAAAAAAAAAAGGCAGGAGAACAGACTCGGGGGAGGACCTCAGTCACGCTGGCTCCGCGACTAAGATTATTATTGTCGTCAGTAGGGGGCTTAGTAGGTGGTGTCCTGCGTATGTTAGCTCAGAACAGGCTCCACTGAACTCCACCAAAGTGACCCAGCAGCAGTGCAGTGTCTCCTCAGTTTGTTGCCTCCTGATGGCCTAACATAGATTTGCTCCCCTTGGACTGCTGGTTTCGGAATATTCCACAACCTCACAAACCAGGGTGTGGTTGCGAGTTGGGATTCGGAACGAGTGGCGTGGGAGCAACGCCACTGTACGGCTCAGAAGATGGGAGAGCAACAACAAAAAGAGACTGTGCTTAGACTGTCGGTGTGTGTCAGCATGGTGTGTAACACACTGTGCTTAGACTGTCGGTGTGTGTCAGCATGGTGTGTAACACACTGTGCTTAGACTGTCAGTGTGTGTCAGCATAGTGTGTAACACACTGTGCTTAGACTGTCAGTGTGTGTCAGCTTAGTGTGTAGCACACTGTGCTTAGACTGTCAGTGTGTGTCAGCTTAGTGTGTAGCACACTGTGCTTAGACTGTCAGTGTGTGTCAGCTTAGTGTGTAGCACACTGTGCTTAGACTGTCAGTGTGTGTCAGCTTAGTGTGTAGCACACTGTGCTTAGACTGTCAGTGTGTGTCAGCTTAGTGTGTAGCACACTGTGCTTAGACTGTCAGTGTGTGTCAGCTTAGTGTGTAGCACACTGTGCTTAGACTGTCAGTGTGTGTCAGCTTAGTGTGTAGCACACTGTGCTTAGACTGTCAGTGTGTGTCAGCTTAGTGTGTAACACACTGTGCTTAGACTGTCAGTGTGTGTCAGCTTAGTGTGTAGCACACTGTGCTTAGACTGTCAGTGTGTGTCAGCTTAGTGTGTAGCACACTGTGCTTAGACTGTCAGTGTGTGTCAGCTTAGTGTGTAACACACTGTGCTTAGACTGTCAGTGTGTGTCAGCATAGTGTGTAACACACTGTGCTTAGACTGTTATTGTGTGTCAGCATAGTGTGTAACACACTGTGCTTAGACTGTTATTGTGTGTCAGCATAGTGTGTAACACACTGTGCTTAGACTGTTATTGTGTGTCAGCATAGTGTGTAACACACTGTGCTTAGACTGTTATTGTGTGTCAGCATAGTGTGTAACACACTGTGCTTAGACTGTCAGTGTGTGTCAGCTTAGTGTGTAACACACTGTGCTTAGACTGTCAGTGTGTGTCAGCATAGTGTGTAACACACTGTGCTTAGACTGTCAGTGTGTGTCAGCTTAGTGTGTAACACACTGTGCTTAGACTGTCAGTGTGTGTCAGCTTAGTGTGTAACACACTGTGCTTAGACTGTCAGTGTGTGTCAGCATAGTGTGTAACACACTGTGCTTAGACTGTCAGTGTGTGTCAGCTTAGTGTGTAACACACTGTGCTTAGACTGTCAGTGTGTGTCAGCTTAGTGTGTAACACACTGTGCTTAGACTGTCGGTGTGTGTCAGCTTAGTGTGTAACACACTGTGCTTAGACTGTCAGTGTGTGTCAGCTTAGTGTGTAACACACTGTGCTTAGACTGTCAGTGTGTGTCAGCTTAGTGTGTAACACACTGTGCTTAGACTGTCAGTGTGTGTCAGCATAGTGTGTAACACACTGTGCTTAGACTGTCAGTGTGTGTCAGCATAGTGTGTAACACACTGTGCTTAGACTGTCAGTGTGTGTCAGCATAGTGTGTAACACACTGTGCTTAGACTGTCAGTGTGTGTCAGCATAGTGTGTAACACACTGTGCTTCGACTGTTATTGTGTGTCAGCTTAGTTTGTAACACATTGTGCTTCGACTGTCAGTGTGTGTCAGCATAGTGTGTAACACACTGTGCTTCGACTGTTATTGTGTGTCAGCCTAGTGTGTAACACACTGTGCTTAGACTGTTATTGTGTGTCAGCATAGTGTGTAATAGCTGTGCCTACCATATTTTTCAAACTATGAAGCGATACTTTCCCCCAGACTGAGACCCCTGCGCCTTACAATGTGACTAACTGTTAACATAATAGTAAAAAACAATGCGATAACAAAATCCAAAATTTGTGTAAAGTTTGCGCCTTATAAAAAAGGTGCGCCTTATGGTCCGTGCAATAAGCTTCTCTATCTTGGACCTTCTCATGTTGATTTGCACTGTGTTGTTTGTCCCCCCCGGCACAGGCCTGGCAGAAGAGGCAGAGGCGTCACCTGAAGCAGTGCCTGTCAGAGCTGCAGTCCATCATCGACGTGAGGGCCGCCCGCAGGGTGGAGAGGGAGCGAACCGCCCTCACCAGGATGGCCGGGGGCTGCCCTGTTGAAAACCAGCAGCAACAACACCCGGGAAATGTAGCTGTGGGAGGACACAGCGACACTGAGCATCATCACTGTCATCGTCAAAATCGTCTTCATCAACCTGGTGACGACTCGCAACACTCTACACCTGTCTGCGGTCCAGTGTCCGTGGGGAGAGAAGATCACAAAGACGTTGAGCAGCAGCAGCAGCATTGTTGTCAGCATCAACACCATCATCATCTTCATCAACACCATGATCCTTGTCATCATCAGGACGATTGCCAGCTCTCATCACCAGTCTGTGGTTGTTCAGCCTCTGAGGAGGACCTACAATCCTCGGCTCTTTGTGAGAAGGCTGAGGAGGACACGGCGCAGGACGTTGCGGAGCGCGTGGAGTTCTGGAAACACTTCGACCAAGAGGCGAACGCGGAAAGAGCCCAGCGCGGTTCAGAGGAGAAAAAGAAGTCCGCTGATGGTGCTGTACATAGTGGTGGAATAGAGGGTGGTGGTGACAGGATGGATGGAAACTTCAACAACAAACAGATTTTCTACGAGGGAGAGGACAATGTTCAAAGAACAAAGAAGGAAAACTGTGTTCGAAGCACTTACGAATGTCAGGATGATGAAGAGTGCCTAGTTGATGCGGTTAACAATACACCCTCCTCGCTAATAAGAGAAGATTGTTCAGTTGATGTGACAAACAATTCCTCTGTTCTGCTAGAGGCTGGTTCTCTTATCTCCTCCAGTAGTCAGGCTGTACAACTACAAGGCGACTCTGCAGTGCTAAGGTCAGCACAACCTGGCAGCGAGTTCAGAGACAAGGCGTGTGGAAAACCTCCGGGTTTCAAAAATCAACTTCAGCCACCACAAGACTCATTAGGCCAAGCACCTCTCAACTTGCCTTCAAATTTCAGTTCATTGATTCAAAACTTAAGCGATGTGCGCAATCATGACAGTGATACTGGCAAAGAATCTAGTCGCGGGACAGATTACGTTGTTGAAGAAGCTGACAACCGGTCAAGAATGGAAGTAAACTTGATCTCCCCAGTCCAAATTCTACGGAACGGTTCTCCTTCAGAGCAAACATTTGTAAGTGGAAAAGAAGCCGGTGAGGCAGCCGAGGAGTGTAGGAAGGAAGGGGAGGAGGAGGAGGAAGAGGAGGAGCAAGAGGAGGTGAGAAGTCGTCCGGAAGGTGTGGAGGAGCATCTGTCTTTATCCGCAGCCCCCTCCTCCTTCACCTTCAGCATTGCCGCCCTGGTGGCCAACAGGGCCCGCGCCTGGCACCGGGGGGAGGGGGAGGAGGTGTTTGGGGAGGGAGAGGAGGTTTTTGGGGAGGGGGAGGATGAGGGGACGGAGACAGGGGAAGAGTTTGGGGATTCTTCGTAGAGGAAGAAGTGTTTTCGGATTGTTCGTGGGGGGGAAGTGTTTGGAATGTTTGGTGAAGAACTGGGGAAACGTTGGGATGAGGAAATGGCTCACGTAGCATACTGTCAGTTCTTCTCTTCGCCCCAAGTATGAGTACAGTACGCCTGTTGGAAGCTTACTGTAGTTGTTTTGATTTGTGTGTTACTATCATTGTTTTTTGAGCTTGCATGCATCTTTTTTTAATTGGTTCAATTCTTGCATGTTGTCTGAAATCACTATTCGTGTGAAAAGACATTAAATTAAAGATTAATTCATTCTTCGCCCCGACTCTTCCACACTTCTTCACCACGCCCATTTCCGCAACATCAACAATACGCATGCACACTGGACAAACCCGAAGTTACACACACACGAGTTAATCACATGCGATTTTTACTATCAAGCCTGTACCCCTTCCGTTGTAGTGAATCTTTGTTCATTGAACCACATGCTTATAGTTGTGCCAATCCTAGTAGCATGTGTGTGTGGTGGAATTTGTGTGTGTGTGTGCGTGTGTGTGCAGTAATGTCTGATATGTGTGTGTGTGCATGTGTGTGGGTGCGGTGCAGTTTGTCTGATGTATGTATGTGTGCGTGCATGTGTGTGCGTGTGTGCGGTGCAGTTTGTCTGATGTGTGTGTGTGTGTATGCACATGCGCGCGTGTCTGTGTTGAAAATAAACAAGGGTGTGTAAGTGTAAGTAAGACTATGTTTTAAAGGTTTCAAAATGTACTGCACGCTTGTGGTTTGTGCGTGTACATTGCTTGGCACACACATGTTGGGAATGTTTGACAAAATGCATGCTGAAAAACATGACCTGTTATGAAGCTCGTCTTTCTGTACTTATTGACAAGTTTTGCTATGGAAAGTGACATAAAATGAAATTAAAAAGAGAATCAACCCAATGTTGTTTTGTATGGCCTTTTTTCCTTTATCTATTAGTTATCAGTTTTATCAGAATTGGGGTACTTTGCAGCCCCCAAAAGGGCCTGTGTAAGGTGTCTGTCCGAGTGTCTGTCAGTCTGTGAGGATACCGAGGGATCTTTCCGTACAAATAGTTCCCCCACCTTCTGGAAGTTCTGTGCTAGCAACTTCCTCTAACCTATCACTCTCTTTGACTCTGCCTTTTATTTTATTTTTCCCTACTATCATCTACTATTTTTCTGCCTTATTATTGGCCCATTCTCCCGCCTTTTAAAAAGTCTTCCTAATGATTTCTTCCTTTGAGCCCCTCTGAAATCAGACTATGTTGACTGAATGCAGCAAGGAGGCCAGTGAAAACTGAGAACGGGACACATACGTATTTTACCCATTATCGCCGTATGGCCTGGGAATGTAGAAGAAGAAGTCTGTTTATCTGTCTGTCTCCCTCTGTCCAGTGTTCAATGTTCTCTGTCTCTCTCTCTCTCTCTCTCTCTCTCTCTCTCTCTCTCTCTCTCTCTCTCTCTCTCTCTCTTCTCTCTCTTCTCTCTCTCTCTCTCTCTCTCTCTCTCTCTCTCTCTCTCTCTCTCTCTCTCTCACTTTACTTTGCTTTGATTATGATTGTTGGAGGTCATGATGATGATGCTTGTGATAATGTTTTTTTCTAAAAATTCATGTAGCAAGTGAGTAAGTGTGTGTGTGTGTGTGTGTGTGTGTGTGTACACGCGAAATGTGTCTGTGTGCCACATTATGCATAACCGTAATACAGTTTGGTGTTTTTGTTTATTTTCTATTTCATTTCCTCTTTGCTGCATTTCACTTCAATTTCTGTAAGTTAGCATTGTAACCCCCCTTGCCACAAGGGCTTTGTAAGCTAATGGCAACACAATATTGTTGATTGTTGATCTCTCTCTCTCTCTCTCTCTCTCTCTCTCTCTCTCTCTCTCTCTCTCTCTCTCTCTCTCTGATCTCTCTCTCTCTCTCTCTCTCTCTCTCTCGTCTCTCTCTCTCTCTCTTCTCTCTCTCTCTCTCCTCTCTCTCTCCTCTCTCTCTCTCTCTTGGGAAGAAGGATGGAAGGAACTCTCTCTCTCTCTCTCTCTCTCTCAGTGAATGTTATTAGGGAATGGAATGTGTTTAAGATGTCTCTTTTTTCAGACTTGAAACCCCTTATTATTATTACAATTTTGTGGTGGTACCACAGCCAATGAGGTTTAACCGAGGCGTGGTTACTGCTACACATATCTGTATTATTAAAAAATCGGGACTTTGCTGGTTTAGCACTGCCTCCGGGGCATTGCCTCCAGTTTTGTTTGCACCATCTTTGTATTTAGAAATGGCCGAAAGGCCGAAGAGGGTGTAAAACCCTATTTTCACTCACTTGAAACCCCACCCCGTCCATCCCCAACCTCTTGTTGTCGTTTGTACGATTCTCAATGAATATTCACTATTGAACTTTCAAAACGTCTATAGCTCCTTTAGCCCCTGAATGAAAATGGAGTTTTACGTCCTCTTGGTCTGAATCAGACACATATGGGACATTTGTAAATGCAAATATGGTGGGAACAATACTGGAGGCAATGCCCGGAGGCAGTACGAAACCAGTAAAGTCCCGATTTTGTATTAATGCAGATAGCTGTAGCGGTGACCACGCCTCGGTTAAACCTCATCGGCTATGGCACCGCCACAAGTAAGATAGCTCCTGTGTGCCTTGAGTGATACCTTAACCCTCTTTAAAATGTAATCAAGATCTGTTTATAACTTTTTTTTAAAACAACCACACAATTCATAACTTAAGAAAAGACGCCTGTATATGAATTCATTCAAAACGTAATGTCTTTAAAGACCCACCACGTCACGTGTCAAAATAATGGTTTTCACGTGTTTTTCCCTCTTATAGCTGGTAAGGAAATCTTAAGAAATCTTCCTAGCATAAGAGGGAATGTGACACGTGACGTGGGGGGTCTTTAAGTACCGTGGAACCTCCCTGTTAAGACCTTCCCTATTAAGACTCCCTCTAAGATGTGACCCCCAAAAAAAAAAAATCGACTTTTTTCACCTCCATATACAGACCCCTCCCTATGAGACCCCTTTTTTTTAATGCTAATTTTTCAAGATCTTTTTTTTTTCAACTTTTTTTTTTAATGAACGAATGAATCAAACACAAGGAAACATATACATGCAATTTACATTTTAACATACATCCATTCATTCTTTTTTTTAACTTGATAAAGACAGACAGATGAGCAATAAATAGATTATCCAGTGAATAACTCATTCAATACAGATACAGAAATAGAATAATAAGAGGAGGGGGAAGAAAAACAAAAAACAACAACAAACAAAAACAACTCAACAACAAACAAAGCAAAACACACACACAAAAACAAAAACAAACCAACAAAAATTCAAGATCTTAATAGGAAGGTTCCACCGTTGTATCTCCCAAAGAGATGTTCTGGGGACACACACAAAAAAGTACAAACAAACAACAACAAAAAGTACAAACAAACAAACAACAAAAAGTACAAACAGACTCAAGTGATCACATAGTCCGTCTCTTGATGTGACGGACAATTACCGTTTTATATTAAGTTCAAAATCCCTTGCACTGTTTTGCAGGTAATACTTTACAAAATGTCATAGAAATGCCTTTTATAAGTACTTTTTTTTCTTCTTCTTTTTTGGGGGGGCAATGTCGAAAACGTTTGACTTTTCAACAAAGTTAATAACACGCCCCAATTCCCACCTACACACATGCATACAAACACATTAATAGGCCTATTACAGTTCAAAATCCGTCACAATACAATCCGAATGTAAGAATTGTACTACATGTACTGCCAAGTCAACTGTGACTGCCAAGGCACGTGAATAGAAAACAAATCGGAACAAAAATAAAGACTCAAGCGTTCATGCTGCACGCGTGTGCGCACACACACACAGAGATTAAGAGACACACACACGCGCGCGCGCGCGCACACGCACGCACACGCACACACGCACACGCACACGCACACGCACACGCACACACACTCACACACACACACACACACACACACACGAAAACAATATGAATATGAGAGTACATATTAAAGTGAAACAACATCACCATTAATCCACTTAGGAAGAAAGTCGACTGCCAATAATTCACACCAAAACAATAGCCGTGAAACTGCGACTACCTGTTTGACACACAGTTTTGCATGCATGGTTGTCATCGTTCATTAGCATCAGATCATGCATGTTTAATCTAAGCTGATTAGGAACCCACCTGACCTCCATTCTACAAAGGCCACGTGCCAGAATAATGGATTATGGTCGTAAAGACCCCTTGTAGTGGATACCAATCACCCCCTATAACGGTACTCGTCGACTTTATCGCTAATTAGTGGAGTTGCAGTTATGGAAGTTATTTCTTGTCAAAAGTGACAGTAGACTAATACTGTTTGAAGACTTGATAACATTCATCCGAAAGATCCCGGTATGGCGCAAGTGTATGCTGTGAAAGACTAACTGATGCTCGTCATGAAAGACTAGGGGAAGACGGGGTAAAAAGCGCATGGGCGGGTAAGAAGCCCACCCCAATTATCTCATGAAATAAAGAAAATTTCAGTCACATTTGCCCATGAGACGAATGCTAGACATTAACGCTCGTCTCATGGGCAAAATGAGACTGAAATTTGCTTCATTTCATGAGATAATTGGGGTGGGCTTCTTACCCGCCCATGCGCTTTTTACCCCGTCTTCCCCTACTGATTCTGATTACTATGAAGCTGTTTTGAGGCCTAGGTCTATCAGCATAATTATTTCCATAAAACGATGAAAAGCAAAAGGTTCGCCCCCTCCCCTCCCCACTTAAGCATACAGACGTACATGCATAATTATTTCCATAAAACGACGAGAAGCAAAAGGTTCGCCCCCTCCCCTCCCCACTTAAGCATACAGACGTACACGCATAATTATTTCCATAAAACTGGGAAGCAAAGATTCGCCCCTCCCTTCCCCACTTAAAAAAATGGAAAATAAGATAAATTGATTGATGCATTGATCATTTCGATTAAGTTAAGTTAAATTAACTCCAGTCTTAAAAGGATAATAATTATACTTATATCTCACACAATATCACAACTGCTCATAAACCTAATTGAAACCTTCACACAAACCTCTAACTAATTGAAACCTTCACACTTGCACAGCAACCTTTGGGCTGTTTTGTACAAAAAAAACAAAAAAAACAAAGCATTATTATAAATTCCGAAGACCTGAACATGAGGGAAAAAAGCCAAGCAATAAATCAATTGCAAACGTAGATTGGTTTGACACCCATTTTCAGAACTCGAACATATAATAAATATGAAATCATGCCTTGGCACGAGGCTGTGTCAGTCCAGTTGACATAAGCTAGAACGCCAAGGCTACATCAAAATGTTGTTATGTTCTGCATGGTTGTGCGAGGATTGTTTTAAGCCAATACAAGCTCCTAGCATAACATCATCAGTCTAAAATCCTCCGAAGTCGGAGTGTGGCTGCCACACATGGCGGGGTAATCAGAAACGGTCACAAACGTAATGTTCTCATCCCCAGCTGGTGTATTTGTGCCACAGTGTTTAAGTGCTTCGGCTGTTGGGATGATCCCTGGAGCCAGGGAAAGACAACAACAACAACAACAACATTATGAAATCGAGTAAGGTGCTGTGCTTTTGACGCCAACGAGGTTTCATAGACTGGTGAAGCAAGAAGAAGAGAGTGGTGTTTACAGGCAAGTCTTTGAGGTCAGTCTGGCGACCCTTCAATGCCAGAGTAGGGTGGTTTGCACGGTAACTGCTGGATGCTGTCTCTGTGTATCTCTCTCTGTGCTGATGTGAGGCAGCCATGACACTGGCAACACCCCCTTGTCTGGCACTGCTCCTGCTGCTGATCAGGTAAGTTCGGGCATCAGAATTGTCAAACGATTTGCAAATTTCAGAGGATTAAAATGTCAGAGGTTTGGCCTTTTTTTTTCGTGAGTGAGATCTTTATTGTCGGCGATTTAATTAAGCTTATTACAAAATGATGCTATTCGGGTTATGCTGGGGGCTGATTTCAGTGTTGTCCCTTCACGGCCTGGGGCCTTAATTAATGGTGGCCCTTTTACCGCAGTTTTCAGAGAATGTGCCTTCAGACAATTGCGATGCCTGAAGTTGTTGATAACGTTACACTTCTTCTTGTCCCGTTGAGTATCCACAATCATCAGTTTGATTTTATGATACTGTATACGCATGGGTGAAACTCCCAAAAATGGAGAGAGAAAAAACTGAAAGGCAAGGGTCCAGGGACCCATGGCCCCGGCAGGGTACACTGAGGGGCAGAGCCCCGTCGGAATATTCAGGGGGGCAAGTTAAGAGAGAGAGACAACGAGACAGACAGACAGTGAAAACGATAGTCAGTTTGAGTTTCAAGCCTTGCAAAATGATTACATTGCCTTTGTAAACTTCCAAGATAAAAACGTTCAAAACTCCCCAAATAGCTCGTGGTCATATTTGGGGGGGATGAATTAAAAGAAACTGAAGTTCAGTTTCTGGTAAAATTAAAAATACTGAAATCAGTGTAAAAATGAAAGAACAGCACCCATGTATACGGTCGAGGTCCTAAGTCGGGCATCAGAAACAAAGTAAAGCAAAAAACTACACTACGAAGATGACCCAGCCAGCCGGCTCTCGCTGATAGAGCTCCCGGCGTGAGCTCCTTGTTTTAGCAGTAGGCCCTGTAGCATTTTAGTCCAGCTTTGCAGAATAGCCGTTGTCTTCTCTGGTATTTGGTAGGTCAGTCTACTTAGTAGTCGAACACAGTGACCACTGTCAATTAGTAGCACTTGAAAAGATGTAGGGGTAAAGCATTGTTTCAATCTATCTATCTCTGTGTCTCTCTCTCTCTCTCTCTCTCTCTCTCTCTCGTCTCTCTCTCTCTCTCTCTCTCTCTCTCTCTCTCTCTCTCTCTCTCTCTCTCTCTCCTCTCTCCTCTCTCTCTCTCTCTCTCTCAAAAAAGCCCATTGTGTGCTTACTCTTTTTCCCTCAATAAAAAATGTTTTTGTTCGTTCGTTGGTTCTCTCTCTCTCTCTCTCTCTCTCTCTCTCTCTCTCTCTCTCTCTCTCTCTCTCTCTCTCTCTCTCTCTCTCTCTCTCTCTCTCAATATCTCTCTCTCTCTCTCTCTCTCTCTCTCTCTCTCTCTCTCTCTCTCTCTCTCTCTCTCTCTCTCTCTCTCTCTCTCTCTCTCTCTCTCTCTGTTTCGTCTTGTCACTTGTTTGTCACTTTGTATGATTGCTCAAAATTATGTCAGCAGAATTTTTCCTGAATCTGAATTTAACTTACAAAAAGCATAGTTTTTTCTCCCTATAAAGGGGAGAATCCTAAATAGGTGCCATGGATAGTAATCATATGATAGCGTACGTCCAAGTCCTTGAATACTGAGGCCTATTCCTATGATGTGGGATAGAAGGAGCGGGGGGGGGGGGGTGGGGGGGGGGGGTGTGAGGGGGGGGGGGGGGGGGGGGGAGGGGGGGGGGGAGAGGGGGGGGGGGGGGGGTGGGGGGGGGGGGGGGGTGGGGGGAGGGGGGGAGGGGGGGGGGACGACATCATGCAGGGACAATAACATGACTTTTTGACATTTGACACAAGAATCAGTTATACGGGTTTTGTTTTCGTTTTTTCTGTATGCGTTTATAGCCTTCAATTCATGATCGATGCCTTGTGGTCAAGCATACTTATTTGTCAAGAAAAAAAAAATATTTATTTATGTCTGATATTTTAGTCCATTCAGCCATGGCGCCAACCCGCAGGAAGAAATGCACCGGAAGTTCATCAACGCTACGTCATATCCGCTCTACGACGCCGCTGTCCGTCCCGTGTCCGATTCATGTGAGTTCATGGTTTGTCCGTCTGTCGGTCTTGCGTGCGTGCGTGTGTCCGTCCGTCCGCCCGCCTGTCCATGCGTAAAGGAAACTAACTCACGCGAGGGAACTTTACACCCGCTGGGGTTCACTTCCGTGTTTAAAGGGGCACCCTGACGGATGAGTTTGTGTAAGAAACAAGTCACACCAGGAAAACACCCTTTACAGAGAAACCGCAACACTCATTTTGCTCTGGTTTCCTATAAATCAAACAGTCAAATCGGCGATTCCTCCTTGTCGGAGGTGCTGGAAGTGAAATTATTTAACTGAAAGAGAAGGCGTGGTGCCGTCTCTTTTCTAATGCCGCCTGCGTTTAGACCAAATCGTTAGCACATTTTCACAATACAAGCCTTTTTCCTTTCTTTTAAAAATTTTATACAGATTTTCTAAGGCGTTTCGCTCACTAACAAAGACACAGCTGCAATTTTTTTTTTTACTGCCTACAAAAAAAGAAAGCGCTTCAACCTACATGATTGTCCTCCATACCACCCTCCACCTTGAAAATGGCTACTCTTCTCATCCGGCATCTCCGCTAAGGGGAATCGCCATTTGAAACGGTTTAATTTTCTAGGTAAACCAGAGCAAAGTGAGTGTCCGATCCTTGAAAAGGCTGTCTTTCTTGGTGATCTCGACGTGTTTTCTTGCAATCTCACCGCGTCAGGGTCCACCTATATCTTTTTTCGTTTGCGGGGTTTTGGGTGGGTTTTTTTGGCATACTGATTCTATGTCTGTAGCTGCATTGTGCATCACAAGGTGTGGGTTTGCCTAATGCTGGAAGTGAGTTGGAGGTGTGCACATGGGGTGGCTGGGGTCATTTTATTTGTCAATGTACAAGGGTAATCGCCATTCACATATGGATGCCGTGCCTATATATTCCTAGGCTTCCCTTTGTCGTCTCACTTACCACGGGAAGGGAAGGGGGCATTTGGGGGAACCGTCTCTTGTGTGTGCCAAGCCTTGTCAGTGTGCAGACCGGAGAGAAAGAGATATAGGAGAGAGAGAGAGAGAGAGGGAGAGAGAGAGAGAGTGAGAGAGAGGAGAATACGAATCGCTACGACTTTTTAAATGAGGGAATGGATAAGCTGAGACAGCTTTTTTACGCAATGCCTCAGAAAACTGACAGGACCAAAATAAAAATTAAAATTCATAACATGAAAAACCGGCAACAGACAACATTTCATTACGTATCTTAAAAAATTAGGGGGGGACATTTTATAATATCTCTCTCTGTCTCTCTGTCTCTCTGTCTCTCTCTCTCTGTCTCCTCTTCTCTCTCTCCTCTCTCTCTCTCTCTCTCTCTCTCGAGCGCGCACGCACACAACACACCAGAGATCCATCACACACACCCTCATATGCGCACACTACACGCTTTACCCCTATAGTCTACCCATATATATAGAGAGAGAGGGAGAGATTGAGACAGAGAAAAGACAGACGGAGACGAGAGGCCAGGCAAGACTTTAGACAAAGACCAGATGATCGAGAAACCACACGCTGACTACAAAAGACAGAGAGAGAGAGAGAGAAAGAGAGAGGCTTGATAGTTGCACGTGCTGGTGTTGTTTTTCCATAACTGTCATAATAGAATGCTCCTTAACCACGGTGACAAGTGCCTGGGGGTTGTGTGTGTTGTGTGTGTGGTGTGTTGTTGTGTGGTGTGTGGTGTTTGTGTGTGTGTGTGTGTGTGTGCAAATAACTATAACAACCACACACACACACACACACATACACACACACTCTCTCTCTCTCTCTCTCTCTCTCTTCTCTCTCTCCCTCATCCCTTCTCTCTCTCTCTCTCTCTCTCTCGATTGTGAAATTATCCACACCATGACCCTGTGGCTTTACCGACAGTACTGGAAGTTACCGTGGGTGCTTTGCTGCAAAATAGTCCACCTCACCTCCTGGCGGTATGTGGAGAAGGCACTACGAGCACTGTCATAGTGATTCGTTTCAAGAATGACCCAGAGACTGACAACAACATGGCGTGTCAACAAGCCAACTGTCAACGGAGGCCAGCACTATCGCAAGAAAGCTCCATCGCAATTGAGGAGAGACAGAAAGCGAGCAGAGGACAGAATCGGGGCTGCTAGAAAGACGCAAGAAGATCAAAAGGGCAAGTGAAAATGTCGATGTTAATGAACAATCTTTATTTATGCCTACCCCTCCGACACTGCAAAAAGTTTCCAACTTCAGCACTGAGCCGCCATATAACGACACACCGCTGAGAGCAAACGCACGTGAATTTCGCCTGCGCACGCAATCTGAAATCGACTTGTCGGACACAGAAATGTGTATGGATCAGTGCACTGCAACTGGCGTAGCTGATGTAGGCCTTTCGGGAAAAGAACACACAACAGAAAGTGAATATGACGCCGCGCTTGAAAAAGTTCGTAAGGCTGGCTACAGTGTAGACATCATCAAAGACTATGTCGGTCAGTTGACTGACAAATCGCTGCAAAGGAAACTGAGAAACGCATCAAGAAACCTGCAGTTCCGTCACGTGTTTACCTCAGAGGACAGTCGTAACACACTTCTCTGTGAAAGTGACGATGTTTTTTTGTGCAGTTTAGCTGGACCAGTGCCGACGCCACCCCCTCTAATGTCTTCTGGTTCGCCAAGAGGGACACCGGGCAGATGACGCAGGAGGAACGGGCCATCTTCTCCAAGATGCAGTTCTGGACTCCTGCCGACAGGGACAGACTGAAAGAGAGAATCGATGCCGGACTCCGCGCTCTACGCATCATCGTGGATGGCGTCAGATTCTTCCTCGGTTGACCGCAGTTCTGGTTCACTGGGTTTCACGCATGAAAAGACATGAAGTTGCACGTGCTATATTGCTGCTAGTATTCGTTTCGCGGTTTGATTCTAGCACGGACTTTCACAGCATTAACACAATAAGTGACACGCGTCTACCTTGTCACGTTTTGATTTTGCCTTTGTCCATTTGAGTGTATCATCGTACTTTCCAATATTGTAAAGGCCTGACATGAAGGCCGACTTAGGCTATTGTCAGTAAAAGTTTCAAGTTTCAAGTTTCAAGTTTCGCTCTCTGCTCTCTCTCTCCATCTCTCTCTCTCGTCATCTCGTCTCTCTCTTTCTCTCTCTCTCTCTTCTCCTCCTCCTCTCTCTCATCTCTCTCTCTTCTCTCTCCCCTCTCTCTCTCTCCCCACCTCTCTCCCTCTCTCTCTCTCTCTCATTCTCTCTCTCCTCTCTCTCATCTCTCTCTCTCCCTCTCTTTCGATACACACATACACACAGACACGCACACACACACGCAACGCGCGCGTGCACGCATATAATTCACACGCAGACACACTCACGCACATCTACACACACACCTGTACGCACTCACGTACATACACACGCATTCATCCGTAAGAAGAAGAAGAAGTCTTATTAGTGTGAATGCATTGAATTTGTGCAAGTGTGTGGAAGTTCCCAAACAAATGTATGTATGTATGTATGTATGTACTGTATGTATGTATGTTGTATGTATGTATGTGTTGTATGTATGGATGTATGTACGTACGTACGTACTTACGTACGTACGTAAGTACGTACGTACGTATGGTATGTATGTATGGTAATGTTATGTATGTGTGTGTGTGTGTATATGTATGCATGTATGGATTTTGGTGAATGATTATGTTACGTGCATGCAAGTGTACATATGTAGGTGAAAGACGGGGCAGTAAGAAGCCCATCATTATTTCATGAAATAAACGCAAATTTCAGTCAAATTTGCCCATAAGACGAATGCTAACATTAAACACGCGTCTCATGGCAAATGTGACTAATTTGCTTTATTTCTGAGATAATTGGCACGGGCTGCTTACCCGCCCATGGGTTTTTTTACCCCGTCCTTCCCCATATGAATACCTTTCGTGTGTGCGTGGATAATCGCGTAAAAAGTGTTTGATATTTAACTATTGTCTTAGTTTTGTAGTTTTATCGTTGCACAAAACGTTTTCTTCCTGGGGACAAAGAACTATTGATTGATTGATTGCTTGATTGATTGATTGATTGATTGTTGATTGATTGATTGATTGATTGATTGATTGATTGATTTGATTGATTGAAAGAAGAAGAAGCCAATGTGGCCACTGCTTTCTGGTGGCAGCTGGGGGCCGTCATCGTGGAGGTTGGAACGCTGTCCATGATTTCTGTGGGCCCATTGAACGAGATGACATGTGAGCAGAGGAGAGAGAGAGAGAGAGAGAGAGAGAGAGAGAGAGAGAGAGAGAGCGAGAGAGGGAGAGAGAGAAGAGGTGAGAGAGAGATAGTGATTGAGAGAGAGAGAGAGGGAAGAGAGAGATCGAGAGGAGCGATGATGAGCGAATCTGGAGGCGAGAGAGCGGGGGAGAAGAGAGAAGAGAGAGAGAGAGAGAGGTGAGAGAGAGGGAGAGAGAGAGGAGAGAGGACGAGAGAGAGAGAGGGAACAGAGAGAGAGAGATTGGGAGAGAGCGAGAGAGAGAGCGTGAGAGATAGAGGGGTAGTCGTCGTAGAGCGCGACTGAGTGACAGACAGAGGTAGAGAGAGGGAGAGCAGAGAGAAAAGGAGAGAGAGAGAGAGAGAGAGGAGATGAGAGAGAGAGAGAGAGAGAGAGAGAGAGAGAGAGCGAGAGAGAGAGAGAGAGAACGAACGAACGAACGAACGATCGAAATGTTATTTATTCAGGGTAATGGGTTAAGCTAATTATTAGTTACAGCTTTTTTTTTTACTCAGCCCTGAGGCAAACAACAAGAAAGCAACAAACAAACAAAATTAAGAAAAAAGAAAGGAACATACCGACCAGAAACAGACAAATTCAGTGACCATTGGCATAAATGGTTCTGCAGTTGGAGATGTGGACTTCTTGAATGGTAAAGTGGGCAGAAAATTAGTTTAAAAAAACACTTCACTTACACAGAGACAGCGCTTGTTAGCTTTTTTTTTTTTTTTTTTGGGGGGGGGGTTTAAACTTAATTTTTTTCTATCCATGAATTAATTTCATGAAACCAACAAATGAGACATGCATCATATCTTTTTTTGTTTGTTTGTTTCTTTATTATTTTCTTCCCCTCCAGACATGGACTCTGTCCTGCTACTTTCGCCAAGAATGGAAAGACCCGCGCCTCATTCTGTCCCCCTCCCCCACTCCCAACAACAACGACAACAACGACGACGACACAACTACCACCACCACCACCGACAACAACAGCAACAATATCACCAACACTACTACCACTGACTACAGCAGCAGCAGCAGAAACAACAGCAACAACGAACAACAGCAACAACAACACTATCACCACACTCTGCTACTACTACTACCACTGACTAAAAGCAGTAGTATCAGCAGAACACCACAACAACAACAACAACAACATAACGACAACAATGCGAGCAACAACAACAACAACACGAACAACACAACAACCAACAACAACAATAGCCCCAAGATGACCAAGGTCCAGTTAGGCGTTCAGGAGGTGAACAGGCTCTGGCTGCCCGACTTGTTTTTCGCCACCAGCAAGATTGACCGCAAGCATGAGGTCACCGTGCCCAACCACCCCACCCTCCGTCTACGTTGTTCACGGATCACTGGCTCTGTGCTCTACAGTCAAAGGTGGGTTTTGTCTGTCTGTCTGTTCTGTCGTGGTCTGTGTGACCAGCAAGATTGACCAGCAAGCGTCAGGTCACCGTGCCCAACCAACCACCTCGTCTACGTGTTCATCACAGACACCCAACATAAACTGGGCTCTGTGGCACTAACTACATCAGTCAAAGGTGCTGGGGCTTCTTCTGAATGGCAGACTGTGTCCGTATGGTCTGTCTCGTCTGTCTGTCTGGTCTGGTCTGTCTGTCGTTTTGAAACCAACAATATTGGCCAGCAAACGGTCAAATGGTCACCGTGCCCAATCAAACCACCTCGTCTACGTGTTCCAGCACACAGACACCGGCTCCGTGCTCCTCAGGTCAAAGGGGGAGTTTTGTCTGTTTTGTCTGTCCTGTTCTGTGTCCTGTCTGTGTTGTCTTGTCTGTTTGTCCTGTCTGTGTGATCAAGCAAGATTGACCAGGCAAGCGTCAGGTGTCACCGTTGCCGCAACCAACCACCTTCGTCGACAGTGTTCATACACCGAAGAAATACAGGGACACTGGTGTGGGCTCCTGTGCTCTAGCAATAGCCAAAGGTGTAGGGCTTCTCTTCTTTCTTTTCTTTCTTTTCATGTGTGTGTGTGTGTGCGTGCGTGTGCCGTGCTTGTTTTGCGCGCGCGCGAGTGCGTTATTTCATAGCTTAGCATCCCATCCCATTGCATGCCATGGTTACTTTCAGGCTGACGATTCAGATGAACTGCGACATGAACCTGCAGAAGTTCCCTCACGACACCCAGAACTGTGAATTCATCATCGAGAGCTGTGAGTAACAATGTTTTTTCCCCTGCACACTTCTCCATCTGTCTGTTTGTCTGACCATCTCTGTCTGTCTGTTTCTTATAGTCCGTATCTGTCAGCTCCTCTTTCCTCTGTCTTAGAGACCCCTAATCCCTTTCTCAATCTCTTTCTCTTAAAACTTTTTTTTTTTTAAAAACCTTTCTTGTCCCCCCCCCCCCCCCCCCAGGTCGCATAAATCCGGTTGTATGCGCAACAGTGTGCTAGACATTGATGGATCATGAACGCATGCTCTCTCTATCTCTACACTTAGGGCTGAGTGTAAAAAAAGTATTTATGCTATCTCATTACCCTGTTATAAATAAAATTTCGTTCGTTCGTCTCTCTCTCTCTCGCTCTCGTCTCTCTCTCTCTCTCTCCCTCTCTCTCTCCTCTCTCGTCCTCTCTCTCTCTCTCTTCCTCTCCTCTCTCTCTCTCTCTCTCTCTCTCTCTCTCTCTCTCTCTCTCTCTCTCTCTTTCTCTCATCTTTACGTGTGTGTGTGTGTGTGTGTGTGTGTGGTGTGTGTGGTGTGTGCGCGTGTGTGTGTGTGCGTGTGCGTGTGCGCACATGCATGCGGACGCAGGGTTTATAAATGCCTGGCTGAGCTTTGTTTTCAACGTGCTTAGGTCCATAATTATACGTTGGTGCGATATGGGGAAGACGGTGTAAAAAGCGCATGGTCGGGTAAGAATCCCACCCCAATTATCTCATTAAATAAAGAAAATTTCAGTCAAATTTGCCCATGAGACGAATGCTAGACATTAACGTTCGTCTCATGGGCAAAATGAGACTGAAATTTGCTTCATTTCATGAGATAATTGGCATGGGCTTCTACCCGCCCATAGGCTTTTTACCCCGTCTCTCCCTATGTACGCCTACGCCCCAAACACGCGCGCGGGCGTTCTGTGCACACACACACTCTCTCTGTGGAAGAGACAAAATAAATCAACGAAGTAAATTGTGTCCCTTTCGGTAATACAGTGGAACCTCCCTTATAAGACACCTCCCATTATAAGACTTCCTATGAAGACTCCCTCTCATTTAAGACCTGCTTTTCCAAGACATTGCCCTGGTTTGTAAGTATTAAAATTAACTCCCTTATTAGACCCCTCCCTTATTAAGACCTTATTTTGGATGATTTTTTGAAGGTCTTATAATGAGGTTCCACTGTATAAACACCTGCGGGTTTTCTGCTTTCTGTGCAATGATTTGAGCTCATGCTATCTCAACGTGAATACAGGCCCAGGAGTAGAAATTGTCCGAAATTACCCTAGCTAAACTGTGCTAAATAGGAACTGTTCGCAAAAAAATGCCAAGGGACATAATTACGCGGTTTGCGCGAGTGACCTTTAATTAAATTGGTAGGACAAACGCCTTTTTCATGGAGGACAATCCGATTTTGTGGTAAAAAGACACATTCCATTTTTCCGAAAATCGTCTATTAGGGTAAGACGGGGTAAAAAGCCCATGTGGCATGGGCTTCTTACCCGCCCATGGGCTTTTTACCTCGTCTTCACCTACACCAAAGGTCGATCGAAGCTGATAAGAAACTTGATTGCTGCCACAAAC
>CM065696.1:35988261-35995761 GCA_017654935.2 Phymorhynchus buccinoides
TGGGTAGCTGTGACCCACATAGAAATGTCTTAATTTTTAAGCATAATTTTTTGTTACCACATACCGGGATAGTCCCACTCTGTAATTTGACATCCATGATACGAGTCACACATACTGCTATTCCCACACAAAATCTCTCTCTCTCTCTCTCTCAGTCTCTCTCTCTCTCTCTTCCTCAAAACTCTCTCTCTCTCTCTCTTCCCGTAGCCTCCTTCCTCTTCTTCCGTCTCGTCTCTCTCTCTTCCGTCTCATCTCCCGTCTCTCCTGTTCTCTCTCTCTCTCTCTCTCGCCCGTGGTTCGTCACTCTCTCTCTCTCTCCTCTCTCTCTCTCTCTCTCTCTCTCTCTCTCTCTCTCTCTCTCTCTCTCTCTCTCCTCTCTCCCATCTCGCTCTCGTACTCTCTCTCTCCCTCTCTCTCTCTCCTCTCTCTCTCTCTCTCATTCTATCTTCGTCTCTCTCTCTCTCAACTCTCTCTCTCTCTCTCTCCTCTCTCTCATCTCTCTCTCTCTCCAGTCTCTCTGCTGTGTATGTCAAAACACCGACATAAACGCACGCGCGCGCGCGCACATACACGTACAAGTTTGCCTCCAATCAGCAGGTCATTGGGGGCATTCAAAAAACAGCCCTCCATAAACACCTCCACCCAGCAAACCACCCTGTCTCAGTCACCCCCCACCCCCCACCCCCACTCTCCCCCTTGCCCCAACCTCACATCAAAAACTTAAAAGAGGGAACTAGGGTCCATAGATCAAAGTAGTGGTAAATGAAGGGCAGGAGCTGTGGCCGGTTGGGTTTCGACCACGGGGGCCGCTACGGTATCGCACGTCTCCCCCCCCCCCCCCCCCCTTTTTCTTAAAAAATCAAATCTTCAATATGTGACTGTTTTCCTTAAAGTTATAAATCTATCTCATAAAAATTATCATCCTTCTACGTAGCAAACGGAGTATCAAAAAATGCTTAAATTATTCCTGACTATCTTGGGCTCTATCTTTTCCCATAATAATCTCATCAGTTCACCTTCTACCCTATCTTTCCCCTACCTTTGCTGAACTTTTTTTCTTTCTTGTTCGTACTACCCCCTAGAGTGCAGCAGAATCTTCAACGTGATGAAGTTGGCTGCCTAAAGCGAAGAAGAAGAAGTGTCGACATGTACACTAATTCACACAAGCCCATCCAGAATATAACTACATGTGCGTTGCACACACGCACAAACAACGGTGTGTGGGACTAGCGGTATGTGATAACAAAAGTATGCTTCCACGTGCCCTTGTGTGTAAGCGCGTGCGTACAATGCATGCAAGCCCACATACTCTCACGAGTCTCCTCCTCCTCCCTTCCCCCCACCAGGTACCTTCTCCTGCCTGAAGGCCACTGTGACGCTGGAGCGGAAGATCGGCTACTACATCACGCAGAACTACGTGCCCACCATCCTGATCGTGGTCCTCTCCTGGGCGTCCTTCTGGATCAACCACGAGGCCGTCCCTGCCCGCATCTCCGTGGGTCTGCTCACCGTGCTCACCATCACCACCCAGCTCTCCGGGTCGCGGGCCCAGCTACCCAGAGTGCCCTACATCAAGGTTAAGGAGTAGCGGTTTAGCACAGTCGTTCAGTTTGAGCATTGATTCAACAATTAATGGATGTCATTCATTGATTGAGTTGACGTGGGGACGGGGGGGGGGGGGGGGGGTGGGGGGGGGGGGGGGGGGGGGTGGTACGGGGGGGGGGGGGGGGGGGGGGGGTTGGGGGGGGGGGGGGGGGTGGGGGGTGGGAGGGGGGGGGTGGGGGGGTGGGGGGGGGGGGGGGGGGGGTGGGTCTTTTGTATATAGTTCCCCCACCTTCTGGAAGTTCTGTGCTTGTAACTTAGCTTCTTCTAATTCTGTCACTTTCTTTGACTCTGCCTTTTCCTTTGCTTACTGTCATCTACTATCTTTCTGCCTACCGGTCCATTCTCCTGTGGTTTTTTGACAAACACATTTCAAAAAGATTTCCTCCGGCCGAAGTCGGACTTGCTGGGCCTAACTATTTCTTAGTTAGGCGCATAACGGCAGCATGACGCATCTGCGCTCATAATTGACAGGAAACTGTCTGAACGATCGAAGAAGAAGAAAGAAGAGTCGACGTTATGCTTCAAGCTTGGGAGACCAGGTGGGGGGTGTGTGTGGGTGTGTGTGTGTGGTGTGTGTGTGTGTGGTGTGTGTGGTGTGTGTGTGAGTGGTTCTGTGTGTGTGTGTGTGTGTGTGTTGTGTGTGTGTGTGTGTGTGTCCTGTCTGTTTGGGGGGGGGGGGTCTGTCTGTCTGTCTGTCCTATGTGTGTTGTGTGTGTGTGTGTGTGTGTGTGTGTGTGTGTGTCTGTCTGTCTGTCTGTCCTGTCCCTGTCTATCTGTGTGTTGTGTGTCTCTGTCCATCTGTCTGTCTATCTGTCTGTCCTGTGTTTGTGGTGTGTGTGTGTGTTGTGTATGTATGTGTGTGTGTGTGTCTGTCTGTCCTGTCTGTGTCCTGTGTGTGTGTCTGTCTGTCTGTCTGTGTGGTGTTGTGGGGGGGGGGGGGTGTATGTGTTTGTGTCTTTCTGTGTTTGGTGTCTGTCTGTGTATTGTGCGTGCGTTGCGTGTTGTGTCCCTGTGTGTAGGTGTTTGCAGCCATGGACAAGTACAGAACATCTTGTCCAGCGTCTGTCGTATGTTCCAGAACATCGGGAACTTCTTCTTCTGCGTTCCCAGTGCCATACGGCCATAATGCTTAGGAAGTAGTGTATGGTTTCCGGTTTTCACAGTTCTCCCCGCTCACTGGTCTCAGCTCTCACCGCTTGCGTACAGCCGACACGTTCCGATTTCGTAGGAGCTCAAAGGAGGAAAATTATTGTTGGAACTATTCTTTGAGAGATAAAAAAGGCAAGGCCGGAAATGGGCCAATAAGGGTCAGAAAGATAGTAGATGATAGAAAGGCACAAGGTAAAGGTCAGAGTCAAAGAGAGTGGCAGATTAAGGGGGGGAAGTTACAAGCTCAGAACTTCAGAAGAATGTGGAGGAACTATTTTTACGAGAGACCCCACAAGTGAACCACCCCCACGCCATCCACCCCCGCCTGCGGTATCTTGTATCCACGGGGAGAGACTGGTGGAGGGGGAGGGGTCGTCCATCTCCCCGTATGGAAGCACAAGGCATCCACCCACTGCCCCATCTTTGGGAACGAAATGTGGCCGTCTAACGTACATCGGTATGATAGAAGATCCTCTGCCCTTTGGAGGATCTTCAGCGTACGGCAGCCTTCATTTCTGCCATTTCTTGGTGGTCCCTGTCAGAGACATTGTCGACGACGAAGAAGAAGTAGTTGCTAAGTGACAATCAGAGAGAGAGATGTAATATAATTTACTAGATAAACCCGTGCTCCGCACGGCAACATGAAGCATCTGCGTTCATAATTGATAGGAACCTGTCTGAGCGATCGAAGAAGAAAAAGAAGAAGAAGAAAAGAACTGGTTAGATGTAAATAATGAAGAAAAGAGACCAAAAAATATGTGGTGGTGCCCCCTCCTTTCCGCCCACTCCCCTCTCCTTTAAAAAAAGATGATGAACCCCCCCCCCAAAAAAAAAAAAAAAAAAAAAAAAATGTGGCGAGGGGCCGACTCGAACCCGCGACCACGGACGTGTGTAGAGGTGCGTGCCGCGACCTACTGATTTGCGGACGCGCCGCTTTACCTATTGAGCTATCAAGGCTTCTTAGACAGTCGATGTAAAAAAAATATTATAAGAGGAAGAAGGGAAAGCAGTCAAGTCGGACACCTGACCTAGCTTCATGAAAGCAGTTGCAAGCCTTGCACAGAACAGACTTAGGTTTTGTCACTTTGAGAAAAGTAGGTGCCTAAATGTTGTGAACACACACACACACACACACACACACACACCACACACACACACACACACACACACACACACACACACACACACACACACACTGTAGTAGACAGCACACACTTAATCATTGCTTGCTCGGTTTCCTGTCAATTCATGAGCGCAGATGCGTTGTTCTCCGTTATGCACCTTTCAAAACAAATATGATTAGACCAAACACAAAACTTCCAGAACGTAGAGGAACTATTTGTAAAAAAAAAAAAAAAAAAAAGCCCTACTCGCCTCCCTCTTCTCCTTCCTAGCCACCCCTCCCCCTCCCCCTCTCCCTTCTTCTAACCAAAGCAACCATAGAAGTTTCTAGGTGCAGTGAGTTAGGCCTAGCCTCGGCTTTTTGTTATCACACGCACAGTCTAAAAATGAACCGTTTTTAGCACCGTTTCTGCTACTCAGGCTATTGCAGCATCGTGTTTGCCCCCCCTCGGTATGTACGAAGGGGCCCGATTAAGGATTAATCCACTATTGTTTTTGAAAACATTTTGGCAGTTTGAGTGTTTTTACCTGGTGATTGTTGTTGGGGGCCTCCGACATAAAGGTCGTACAGGGATCACGGCTGTTCCCTCAAGCACAAAAAATCTAAGTTTCGCGTAAAGGATATGACGTCACGGCTATTCCACTGTCACGGCTATTCCGTGAAACTGTCTTTCTTGAAAATCACTCCCTCCGTTAAGCAAATTTTATGTGAAATCCCGGCTTTAAACGACGACTTGGCGAATTTCACTTGGAAGAACTGTTAAGCACCTACACGTGCCCCTATATTTCACATTTGAAGGTAAAAATCGCAGCGACTTAGGAGAAAATAGAGATTGAAAATTCTTATCGGCACGCGTATTATAATATAGATTATGGTGACTGGGGAAGACGGGGTAAAAAGCCCATGGGCTGGTAAGAAGCCCATGCCAATCATCTCAAAGCAATGTATTCGTCTCATGAGCAATTCATGACATAATTGGCATGGGCTTCTTACCAGCCCATGGGCTTTTTACCCCGTCTTACCCTTTTTCGACAGCGAAGGAAAACCAGGTTTGCATCTTTTCTTTCAGTGAATGACTGTGATTCTAAAACGTGAAGCCTCCTGTACCCGTACCCGCTTTTAGTGCTTTCAGCTAGGGCTGGGTACTAGTTGGTCATTGGACACATGTCATAGTCTTTGCATAGTGAAGTATAAAATCATACTATTTGTGGCGGTGCCATAGCCGATGAGGTTTAACCGAGGCGTGGTCACCGCTACAGCTATCTGTATTAATATAAAAAAATCGGGACTTTACTGGTTTCGTACTGCCTCCGGGCATTGCCTCCAGTATTGTTCTCACCATATTTGTATTTACAAATGTCCCATATGTGTCTGATTCAGACCAAGAGGACGTAAAACACCATTTTCGCTCGAGTCTTTGCATAGTGTGTTGTTTTCAATAGTAGGCTACACATTTTTACGAGAACAAAAACAACTGCAAAAGTCTGATCCGGATCTACTTTCTCCAGGAGGTAAATCTCTGGATCAACCACGAGACCTTGGTCTCACTATTTCGGGGGTGGGTGGTGGTGTTCACTATTTCTCCTAATAGGCCTCGTACACAGTTCACGCGGACATCCCATACGCAATCCGTAAATAGGTAAAAGAAAGAAGGGTAAAAATGTACGGATCAGGGGAAATACGGACACGTACGTGTGCAAATCTTTTCCCTTCTTAATTCTTGTTAGTTATTTACGGATTGCGCATGGGTTTCCGCACAGAATCTCCTCATGTATGTGTACGTGTTACACGCAATCTATGAAATTGACCTTTTCATGAAATGGGCAAAATGGTGTGCCCAGTTCGTGAAATAGACAATTTATAACTTGCAATTGAGAAAATCAATATGAATGAAAAATAGTTTTCATTCATTAGCACACACAGGGGAAGACGGGGTAAAAAGCGCATGGGCGGGTAAGAAGCCCACCCCAATTATCTCATGAAATAAAGAAAAATGTCAGTCAAATTTGCCCATGAGACGAATGCTAGACATTAACGCTCGTCTCATGGGCAAAATGAGACTGAAATTTGCTTCATTTCATGAGATAATTGGGGTGGGCTTCTTACCCGCCCATGCGCTTTTTACCCCGTCTTCCCCTAGATCTTAGCATCATAGCTTAGCATCATAGAATGTATACATTCTACGCGGGTCAACATTCTATACAACATATGATACGCCCAAAATCCATGAAATTGCCCATTTCATGAAAATGGTTTGCCCAGTTCGTGAAATAGCCAATTTGTAACTTGCAATTCAGAAAAGCAATATGAATGAAAAATAGTTGTTGTTCATTTGCACACATAGATCAAGAATTGCTTCAAACGAATGAGAAATCTCTTCTGTAGATGAGTTACAATTATTTTATTCAGACTTAATTTGATAAAACGTTTGATTCAACATGTGGCTCAGGGCATGCCCTAGCTTAGCATCTGGTCGAGTTGGGGGGAGCAGGATAGGGGTGCAACTACAATGTAGAACAGTGTGATACCACTGAATCAATCTTAATCAGTACCTGTGTGAATGGGGATTCAAAAATGTGATATTCATTGTCCATTTCATAAATTGGGCAAAGCATTTTGCCCATTTCATGAAATAGGCAATTTCACGGATTGGGCGTAACATACGTACTCTTACACCTGCACCATGTGTAGGTGAAGACGGGGTGAAAAGCCCATGGGCGGGTAAGAAGCCCATGCCAATTATCTCATGAAATGAATACAAAGATGGTGGGAACAATACTGGAGGCAATGCCCGGAGGCAGTGCAACTCCAGTGAGAAGTCCCGATTTTTTTAGCAATACAGATAGGTGTAGCGGTAACCACGCCTCGGTTAAGCCTCATCGGCTATGGTACCGCCACATAAGTAATCCTGTTCCCCTACCCTTGACACCCGCACCATGTGTATTGTCCACTGGCAGGCTATCGATGTGTGGATGTCCACCTGCCTGGTCTTCGTCTTCGCGGCCTACATGGAGTACGCTGTGGTCACCGTGCTGTCCAGGAGGTACAGGAAGAAGCTGGCCGGACGCAGGGTCCGCTCCATCTTCAAGGTCAGTCCTTTGGTCCGTTCAAGGGTCAGTAGGCCTACGTAGTTTCGGTTTGATATATCGTTCGTCAGCCTAAAAGTAAACCCGGCCATGAAAAAAATGTGCGGATGCGTGTTTGGCCAAGAAAATATTAAAGTCTATCTTGTTCTCTGTTTCAGTCTGTTTTTTTGTACCAGCCATTGTCCTTCTATCTGTGTTTGTGTGTTTGTATGTGTGTGTGTTTGTGCGAACGCGCGCGTGTGTGTGAGAGAGAGAGAGAGAGAGAGTGTGTGTGTGTGCGTGCGTGCGTGCGTGCATGCGTGCGTGCGTGCGTGTCTTGCGTGTGTGTGTGTGTGTGTGTGTGTGTGCATGCGTGCGTGGTGCGTGCGTGCGCGTGCGTGTGTGTGTGTGTGTGTGTGTGTGTGTGTGTGTGTGTGTGTGTGTGTGTGTGTGTGTGTGTGTGTGTGTGTGAAAGAAACGAGAGTGGTTTTAAAATGTACGGGGTGTAATTTCTTTGCACTGATCAAACCTTTGATACAACAGTTATCTTTGTTTAGT
>CM065696.1:36000761-36013261 GCA_017654935.2 Phymorhynchus buccinoides
CCCACTTAAGACCTAAATTCTCGGAGACATTGACCTTCTTTGTAAGTATTAAAATTACCTCCCTTATACAACTCCCTCCCACCTTATTTTGGATGTGTTTTTTATACACGTAACATGTTTACTTAGAAACGTAAATAGTGGTTTACGATTTTCTGTTTTTAAACCTTTTGATACTACTACTACTACTATTGCTACTACTACTACTACTACTACTACTACTACTACTACTACTACTACAACTACAAGTGAACTCATGAAGAATGCATAAACTGGGCAGCAGTTGTGCACGGATAGGACACTACAACTTTGGCAGAAGTGTGACGGTTCAATGCCGCGATCTAATATAATCATGTTGTGCATCTGAATGTCAGCACCAGTTTTATGAATAATTCAATGTAACGTGCTAGGCGTGTATATTAGGACGTACGTAGGGCCGCCTATTTGTTGTAGACAAACAGTATGCTGTTGAAAGAGCTAGGGTAAACTGAAAAGGAAAAACTTAACTGGAAAACAAGTAAATCATAGAGGAGTGTACACACACAATCACAATAGAACTGCGTATTTCGCACGTTTTTTAAATTTTCTTTTCAAATATTTTTCTTTATTTCATGAGATAATTGGGATGGGCTTCTCTACCCGCCCATGCACTTTTTACCCCGTCTTCCCCTACTACTACTACTACTACTACTACTACTACTACTACTACTACTACTACTATTACTACTACTAATACTAGGGGGAAGACGGGGTAAAAAGCGCATGGGCGGGTAAGAAGCCCACCCCAAATTATCTCATGAAATGAAGCAAATTTCAGTCTCATTTTGCCCATGAGACGAGCGTTAATGTCTAGCATTCGTCTCATGGGCAAATTTGACTGAAATTTTATTTATTTCATGAGATAATTGGGGTGGGCTTCTTACCCGCCCATGCGCTTTTTACCCCGTCTTCCCCTACTGTCATCTACTATCTTTCTGCCTTACCGTTCCATTATCCTGCCCTTTTTCACGAAACACTTTCAAAAAACATTTCCTCCTCCAGCCGAAGTCGGAACTTGCTGGGCCTAACTATTTCTTAGTTAGGTGCATAACGGCAGCATGACGCATCTGCGCTCATAATTGACAGACAACTGTCTGAGCGATCGAAGAAGAAGAAGAAGAAGGAAAAAAATACTGCCAATAAAAGAGAGAACATGCTTAAAATAATAAGAGAGAGAGGGAAAGAGAGAGAGAGAGAGAGAGAGAGAGAGAAGAGAGAGAGAGAGAGAGAGAGAGAGAGAGAGGAGTGAGAGACAGACAGACAGACAGACAGACATGGAGAGAGTTAGAGAGAAAGAGAGACAGACAGAAATACAGACATACAGATACAAGGAGAGAATGACAGACAGACAATTAGACAAATCAACAGAAAGACTGACAGTCAGACAGAAAACAGATAAGTAAAAAGATGCAGAGATAAAGCCAGCAAGCCACAGAGAGTCCAACCTAAATACAAAGAAATCCGGAAAGCAACAACAATCAGCAGAAATATATCAGAGAAGAAAAGGCAAAATGAAAAGAAAGCGTGGATTATAATAATTTAGAAAAACACACACAACCAAAGCCAGAAACATACAGAAAAGGAGCGGAAGTAACGGAAGTGACCTAATTCACACAGGGGAAACTAAAAAGTAGTATCGGCACGGTACTTCTGTACATTCCCTCAAGATATTATTTCCTGAGAAATGACTTCAAAGCCTTTGGCTCTGACGTTTTGACAGATTAATGAGAGAGTGTGTGAGAGAGAGAGAGAGAGAAGAGAGAGAGAGAGAGAGAGAGAGAGAGAGAGAGAGAGAGAGAGAGAGAGAGAGAGAGAGAGAGAGAGAGAGAGAGAGACTTGACACTTGACACTTGAGAAAACTTTATTACCCAAGGATTGAGATTTTAGGCCAGGCCTATTCTTACAATCTGTCCTCGTCCTCCGAGAGAGAGAGAGAGAGAGAGAGAGAGGAGCTGACGAGAGAGTTACCTTAGAGAGAGAGAGAGAGAGAGAGAGCGAGGAGAGAGAGAGAGAGACGAGAGAGAGAGAGAGAGCAAGAGAGAGAGAGAGATGACGAGAGAGAAGAGGAAGAAAACGACAATTTTTATTTAACCAGGGAACATGAGATAAGCAATGGCAGCTTTTCCCACCCAGCCCTGGAAAGAGAGAGAGAGAGAGAGAGAGAGAGAGAGAGAGAGAGAGAGAGAGAGAGAGAGACACATACATGACAGTGTAAAAAGTCCGGGTGGGAAAAGACCTAGGGTGTGAAAAGTCCGGGTGGGAAAAGACCTAGGGTGGGAAAAGTCCGGGTGGGAAAAGACCTAGGGTGGGAAAAGTCCCGGGTGGGAAAAGACCTAGGGTGGGAAAAGTCCGGGTGGGAAAATACCTAGGGTGAGGAAAAGTCCGGGTGGGAAAAGACCTAGGGTGAGAAAAGTCCGGGGTGGGAAAAAGACCTAGGGTGGGAAAAGATCTAGGGTGAGAAAAGTCCGGGTGGGAAAATACCTAGGGTGGGAAAAGTCCGGGTGGGAAAAAGTCCTAGGGTGTAAAAAGTCCGGGTGGGAAAAGACCTAGGGTGGGAAAAGTCCGGGTGGGAAAAGTCCGGGTGGGAAAAGCCCGGGTGGGAAAAGTCCGGACACCCGTTCGACAATAGTCTTCAGAAAGATTCAAAACTTCTTTGGGTTACAAACAAATACGATACAATGAATACGATTGATTTCATAATACAAAAGTCTATCGATCGATCCCATAGACTTTCTCCTGTGTCTGAATGGGTGTGATATGTTTACCTAGATGCGTGCATCAGCTTGCCTGTATTTCTTTCTTTGTGCGTTTTGCTTGAGTATGTCTTCTTGCCTGTCTGTCTGTCTGTCTGTCTGTCTGTCTGCCCTCCTTTCATTATAAACTTCTTTTTGTATCTCAACAACTTTTCATGTGAAAGAACGATGAGTACAATATAACTTCTTTGCTGATCTATACTACAAAAGAAAAAAAATATTAGTTTTTTTTTCAAGCACGTAAAAAAAAAGACGTATAAAAAAACCACCAAGACAGTTCAACCACATCGGGTTTTTGGGGTGGTTTTTTTTTAAGATGTCCAATTCAAATATTATTGAACAAATGCGTCAAAGTTTTCATTCCGCTTGAATTTGTTTTGAAGCAATGGCTCTATAAAAACACCACTATAGGCCTATTTATGCTCTCTTTTTTTTTTTAAAGAAGAAAGAAGAGGTCCATTAACTTTCGTTGAACTGTATAATAATAAATACATTTTGCCATTTTAGTCTCATCAAAGACACTGTATCTAAGCTTTCGGGTCTGATTTTCCAAAGTTACACATAACACATTAGAGTTGAGAACCGGTTCAAAAATTCGAACCGGTTTTAAACCGGTTTCTTCCTCTTCGAACCGGTTTTACCGAACCGGTTTTTTTTAAACCAGTACTCGCATCACTAGTTTCACCTATGCAAACACATATTTATTTGTCAGAATATTCACACACGCGCACGCACGCGCACACATACACACACATACGCACAATAAAGAAACGTATGACACACACACACTCAAAGTCAAAGTCAAAGTCAAAGCCATAGACCACCACAAACTAGAAACAGCTACTCTTGGTTTACAAACACCCAATCTGCGCTGAGAATCAGTGTTGTTTTTCGAAAAGAATGCGTTATTCTAAAAAAAAACTTACTTTCAGTTTGCAGTTAAAAAACCGGTTCACAGCAACTCGAACCGGTTTTTCGAACCGCGAAAGTTCAGCACCGGTTTTTCGGTTCAAACCGGTTTCTCCCTCCCCCCCCACCCCCCCCCCCCCCCACCTCTATAACACATTAGGATATCCATGAACCGCGATCTAAACGCTCAGTAAGTTTTAAACAACATTCTAACTTTTATATAACATGGGGACAGCAAGGGTAGGCTTGTGGAAAAGAAGGTGGTGATGGTGGTGGTGGTGGTGGGAAGGGGGAGGGGGGTTCAATCCCTTGGTTTGCCAGAAATTTCCTTTGGCAGGAAGGTTTGTCTGTAACTGTGGTGCTTTCTTTGTCCGCACGAACAGTAGGTCTGTGTGAAAGTAAAGAATCCAATAAACGATATCAGGCCACTTCCCCTCCGGACATTTGCCCCCGGACACTTCCACCCTGCCACCCCACCCCGAACATTTGCCCCCCCGGACCATTTGCCCCCCGGTCTCTTTCCTCTCCTGGTACTTTTGCCCCCCGGACACTTGCCCCCCGTTCACGGCGGATATTTCCCCCCTGGATATCCCTTCCCCCCTCTGTGTGTGTGTGTGTGTGTGTGTGTGTGTGTGTGTGTGTGTGTGTGTGTGTGTGTGTGTGTGTGTGTGTGTGTATGCGTGTGTGTGTGCGTGTGCGTGCGTACGTGTGTGCATGTGTGTGTTGTGTGTGTGTGTGTGTGTGTGTGCATGTGTGTGTGTGTGTGTGTTGTGTGTGTGTGTGTGTCCTGTCTATGTCTCTTTCTACCTGTCTGTCTGTCTGTCTGTTTGTCTCTTTTTCTCTTTCTTGCTCTCTCTTTACGTGCCCCCGAGTGTGTGTGTGCACGCGCGCGCGCGCGCGTGCGTGCGTGTACCATGTATGTCTGTAAGCGCACGTGCGTGCATATGTGTGTGGCTGTGTATGTGTGTGTGTGTGGTGTGTGTGTGTGTGTGTGTGTGTGTGTGTGTGTGTGTGTGCATGCATGTGTGTGTACACACGCGCGCGCACACGCACACACTCGGGGGCAAGTAAGAGAGAGTGAGAGAGAGAGAGAGACGAGAGAGAGACAGCCAGACGGACAGGTAGACAGAAACATAAGACATAGACCACACACACGCACGCACACGCACACGCACACGCACACACACACACACACACGCTTGCGCACGCGCGCACACACACACACACACACACACACACACACAAACACACACACACACAGGGGGGGGGGGGGGGTCCAGGGGGGCAAATGTCCGCCGTGAAATGGGGAGCAAGTGTCCGGGGGGGTAAAAAGTACCAGGGGGCAAGTGACCGGGGGGCAAATGGACAGGGGGCAAATGGCGGGGGGGGGGGGGGGGGGGGGGATGGCAGGGGGGAAGTGTCCGGGGGCAAATGTCGGTGGGGTGGGGGAGGGGGTGGCCTAGACCCCAATAAAACACACACACACGCACACACACACACACACACACACACTTCACTTTCTTTCGCACCTATAACTGGTACATGAGCAAAGAGCCATTCATACCAACACTTTTTGAAAGTTAATGGAGATGGGCTGCTTTGAACTTTTTCTCTCTGACTTTGCCTTTGTAGTGGTTTGTTGTGGGGAATCCAATGAGCGACTTAGCGGGCTCTTTTGCCCGCCAGGTAGCATAACGCTCGAGTGGGGCTAATCCTCTCTATATTCTTAGTCGTGGATAAAGAGAGAGAGAGAGATAGGGAGGAGTCCAACCCCCTCTCTCTCTCTCTATCTCACTAAGAATATAGCGTGATAAGCCCCACTCGAGCGCTATGCCCCCTGGCGGTCAAATAATCGCCATAAGTCGACCACTGGTGTAGAGAGCTTTTCTGTATAAAGTCTATATATATATTTTTAAAAAAGTCTGATCTACCACTTCCCTGTGTCTAAACCTGAAGTAAAAACCCGAAATCTTCTTTCATTTCTCCTTTTGTTTATGTATGTTTTGTTTGTGTGTATGGCTGGAGTGATTTGTTAGTTTTTAAAAAAAAATCAAAATCGCTGCGATGCGAATGAGTTCAGTAGATCCAACAGAAAATGAGGGCATTTTCAATTTCAGTAAAACGATCTATATATTTGTCAACGTATAGGTGTTACCAATAGGGAATGTTGTTATTGTTGTCATACCCTGGCTTAAAGACTCCAGGGATCATCCCAGCAGCCGAAGCACTTGAACACTATGGTACAAATGCACCAGCTAGGGATGAGAACATTACGTGTGTGACCGTTTTTGATTACCCCGCCACCACGTGAGCAGCCACACTCCGACTTCGGGGGATTTTGGAGACTGATTATGTTATGCTAGGAGCTTGTCATGGCTAAATACAATCAAAGATATTCTTAAGAGCTCGGCGAACCGGGCTGATAGAGTTATCGTTAGTGGCGACAGTACACCATTCACAGTGACGACTATCCAAAAACTCAGACTGGAACTTGAACGGAGAATTCAACTGGCCTATCGACGTGTAAAATGTGTCCTGTTTCAAAGGGACATAACCAGTGTTTCTGTCCTCACTACTCATATAGGGAAAAGAGACCGGATGCTTATCTTCCCCTATACAGTCTTTGATACAATCCCCCGTACTATAACTATGCAGAGCATGACAACATTTTTTGATGTAGCCTTGGTGTTCTAGCCCATGTCGGTTGACACAGCCAGCCAAGACGAACCAATAGGAAATGATGAAGATCTATTGCTGTTTTACAGGGGAACGAAACTGTTGCATTGTTATGTGTTTGGTTCTGTTGAGAGCATCACTAGGGGAAGACGGGGTAAAAAGCGCATGGGCGGGTAAGAAGCCCACCCCAATTATCTCATGAAATGAAGCAAATTTCAGTCTCATTTTGCCCATGAGACGAGCGTTAATGTCTAGCATTCGTCTCATGGGCAAATTTGACTGAAATTTTCTTTTATTTCATGAGATAATTGGGGTGGGCTTCTTACCCGCCCATGCGCTTTTTACCCCGTCTTCCCCCTATGAGATTATATATACTGCCACTCGTAGCTAAAATTAACACGTTAAATGTCTTCCCCTAACTAAGGCCCCCTTACTGCTGACAACACAAATTATTGATAAAATGAAGGATGAATGTGGGTTAAGAGAAAAATCGAAATTGAGTTGAACATGTAAACACGCCATACTCAGACCAAATCAACTAATGAAAGAAAAATAAATAAATAAAAAGTCAATACAATAAATCTGGTAATGCATTTGAGTTCCTTTTTTTTTATTTTTACCGAAGCACAATTCTATAGCTCCCCCCCACCTGCGTGCGCATCTCGACCCTTCCAACGGAAGTGTCGCCATCTTAGTCCTTATTTGTGTGTAAACAAAGTGAAAATGTTATCTAAATGTGTAAAGAAAACATCCAGATGTTATAAATACAGTTTTAGATAAGTTTCGAGTTGGAACAGCCAAATACGCAGCATCGATCTGGCATTTTTCAAACAAAGTTACTGACTAAGATGGCGGTCTTCCATAATATGGCGCTCCTTGTGGCCGGATATGACGACACGTGGGTACAAGCCATACCGTTCTGTTTTAAATCTAGCCTATACCTACCTACGCTAAGTTACTCGCGAATAGGCTTACATACTGGTACGGTTGCAGCCCTAAGCTAAGTGAACATAATGTTAAACAACAACAACAACAACGACACAAAAAATAAGAACAGCAACATTTTTTAGGTATCAACTCGGAGTTTATTTACATAATTTATACGAAACAAAAGGGGCTTAACCCCCATTTCTGAAAAAAAACCCACCACACCCACACTTTTAAGGTCGGTTATGAAAGGGCATTGTTAAACATTCGGGACTTCCCTGGTGTTGCACTGCCTCCGGGCATTGCCTCCAGGATCGTTCACACCATTCTTTATATCTACTAATGTCCCCATGTGTGTCTGTTCCAGACCGGAGGACGTTAAACAGAATTTCATTCATACGAAAGGGCAGCTATTGTTGGACATAAATTGTCAGCTATGGAGTTACAATGAGAGACTTAGTGCGATTTTTCTCACACCAGAGGGCATGACGCTCGTGTGGGGCTAATCCTCTCTATATTATTAGTTGGGGATAAAGAAAGAGAGAGAGACAGTGAGTGGTCCTACCATCACTCTCTCTCTCTCTCACTACGCCCAAGTAAGAAAATCGCGTGATAAGCCCCTAGTGCATTGACTGCCCTCTGGCGTGAAAAATATCGCCATAGGTTGACCATTAGCATTACTAGTTGTCTTTCTTGAGAGAAAAAACCCCACAAGGGGGAAGCCTTGTTTTTAACAACAACAACAACAACAACAACACACGGAAAGAATAAAAGAACGAAAGAAATACTTGAAAATAATTAGATGACCACTATATAGGACCACTCGCAGACTACCTGAATGTCTTGGGTTTCGAAAGAAAGAAACTTGGACAATAAATAAAACGTGTGTGTGTTTAATGTACTTGTGGCGGTGCCATAGCCGATGAGGTTTAACCGAGGCGTGGTTACCGCTACACCTATCTGTATTAATTATTTAAAAAATCGGGACTTTACTGGTTTCGTACTGCCTCCGGGCATTGCCTCCAGTATTGTTCCCACCATATTTGTATTTACAAATGTCCCATATGTGTCTGATTCAGACCAAGAGGACGTAAAACATCATTTTCACACGTGTGTGTGTGTGTGTGTGTGTGTGTGTGTGTGTGCTGTTGGTATAACTGTGTAGTGTAGGTCTGAGAGTAAGAGAGAATCCGATGGAGAGATATACTATACTCTTAGTGGTGGTACCATAGCCGATGAGGTTCAACCGAGGCGTGGTTACCGCTACACCTATCTATATTGTTAAAAACTTTACTGGTGTTGCACTGCCTCCGGGCATTGCAGCCAGTATTGTTCCCACCATCTTTGTATTTACAAATGTCCCATATGTGTCTATGACCGAGAGGATGTAAAACATCATTTTCATTATCATCATCAACACATGATTATGTAATCTGATTTTGTTACTATTTCTTTGTCTTATATTGACTGTCCATCCTTGTGCATGTTGTTGTTTTTGTTGGATTGTGCCTTGTGCTTTGTACTCTGATGCATTGGCTGATTAAAGAATCTTGAATCTTGAATCTTGAAAATATAACTGGATTTTTTTTTTTAATCCACATACTGCTTTCTGTTTAAACGTAACCAATACAATAATTCTTTTTTCTTTCTTTCTTTTTCGTTTTTTCCCCCCATTTTTTCTCTTCTTCTTTTTATCTTTCTTTTTCTTTGTTTTGTAACGCACAGTAAGCTCACTTTCCACGTCACGCGCAACATGCGAATGACAAAAGATTAGAGGCCATTGCGATTGATGGTAAGTTGATTGTCTTTTAAATATGGCAGCTGCTATTAGGATGAGATTACATGATACGATAACAGCATTTTCAAATTAAAAGAACTATAGCGCAACGCCGAGTACCGGTAACGCATAGTAACGGTAACGCCTAGTAACGGTAACGCCTTCTATTAACGGTAACGCCAAGTACTGGTAACGCTGAGTACAGCAAATTTGAAGCGATTCGGTTAAGAAACGGCGGAGTTATAAGGCCCCGTTTCCCGTTGGCGCTGCTCTGAGAGTGACGCTCTCTCCCGATTCTCTTCAAATTTGCTGCCAGGCTTTGCCCCGACCACAGCAAGCCTGACAGCAAATTTCAAGCGATTCGGTCGAAAAACGGCGGAGTTATAAGGCCCGTTTTGTGTTTATGATGATGCTTCATTAAAGCTTACTAGTCAGCCGATTCTTTTCTCGAAGAGCATCCAATGAAAGTCAATGCACGCTTGATTTGCATCACATTGTTTGCTGTTCTTTGAAGTCGTAAATATCGATATGAATCATTAAAAGTGGTTTGAACTTCTAACATAATTGATCTTATCCCCACGTGCGTCTCTAGTTCACTTCCTGGTTCATTAGAAGGTCATTATAATCGGCTTACAGCCTAACAAAAACAAAGGACCTCTCTCTCTCTCTGTGTCTATGTCTATCTGTCTGTCTGTCTGTCTGTCCCCTTCTTCTCTCTTGCCCTCTCTCATAACGCGTGTGTGTAGGCTACGTGTGTGTGTGTGTGTGTGTGTGTGTGTGTGTGTGTGTGTGTGTGTGTGTGTGTGTGTGTGCGCGTGTGCGTGCGTGTGCGCGCGCGCGTGTGCGTGTGCGTGTGCGTGTGTGTATGTGCCTGTGTGCGTGCGCGTGCGTGTGCGTGCGCGTACGTGTGTGTGTATGTGTGTGTGTGTGTGTGTGGAGAGAGAGAGAGAGAGAGAGAGAGAGAGAGAGAGAGAGAGAGAGAGAGAGAGAGAGAGAGAGAAGAGAGAGAGAGAGAGAATGAAGGCTGAAGACTGAAAAACTTTATTACACAAGGATTAAGATTTTGGGCCGGGCCCATTCTTCCAATCAAGAGACAGAGACAGAAACAGACAGACAGACAAACTGAGACAGAGACAAGGAGACGCACTCAGTCGATATTCAAATCAGCGCCAACGCAAGAACAATACCTCGCTTGGGTGGATTTCGTGTCGCCTGACTGAAACCAAACCGTTTTATTTCTGACATTGTTTGTACCCCCCTCAATTCTTCTGCCCGCCCCTCCCTTCTCCCCTACTCAATCTGTCATGCCTCTGCATGCTCTCTGTCTCTCTCTCTCTCTCATGCTCTCTCTCTCTCTCTCTCTCTCCAGCTCTCTCTCTCTCTCTCTCTCTCTCTCTCTCTCTCTCTCTTCTCTCTCCTTTTGTCTCGTCTCTCTCTCTCTCTCTCTTTCTCTCGTCTCTCTCTTTTCTGTCTCTCTCTTTGTGTCTCTCTCACTCTCTCTTCTCTCTCTCTCTCTCTCTCTCTCTCTCTCCTGTTCTCTCTCTTCTCTCTCTCTCTCTCTCGTCTCTCTCTTTGTGCCAGTCATCTCTCTCTCTCTGTCTACCTTCTCTCTCTCTCTCCCTCTCCTCCTCTCTCTCTCTCGCTCTCTCCCTCTCTCTCTCTCCTCTCTCTCTCTCTCTCTCTTTTCTGTCTCACCTCCTCTCTCTCTCTCTCTCTCTCTCTCTCTCTCTCTCTCTCCTCTCTCCTCTCTCTCTCTCCTCTCTCGTCTCTCTCTCCCCTACTCTCCTCTCCTCTCCTCTCTCTCTCTCTTGTCTCTCTCTCTCCTCTCTCTCTCTCTCTCTCTCTCTCTCTTTCCTTCTCTCTCTCTCTCTCTCTCTCTCTCCTCTCTCTCTCTCTCAAGATTCTCTCTCTCTCTCTCTCTCTCTCTCTCTCCTCTCCTCTCTCTCTCTCTCTTCTGGTCAATCTCTCTCTTTTTGTCTCTCATCCGTCTCCAACTCTCCTTCTCTCTTCCTCTCTCTCTCTTCTCCCTCTTATCTCTCTCTCTCTCTCTCTCTCTTTGTCTCTCTCTCTCTCCTCTCTTCTTTCTCTCTCTCTCTCGTCTGTCTCTCTCTCTCCTCTCTCTCTCTCTCTCTCTCTCGCTCTCTCTCTCTCTCTCTCTCTCTTGTTCTCTCTCTCTCTCTTTCCCTTTGTCTCTCTCTCTCTCCCTGCTCTCGCTCTCTCTCTCTCTCTTGTCTCTCTCTCTCTCTCTCTCTCTCACTCTCCTCTCTCTCTTCTTCTCTCTCTCTCTCTCTCTTCCTCCTCTCCCTCTCTCTCCTCTCTCTTCTCTCTCCTCTCTCTCTCTCTCTCTCTCTCTTTTCTCTCTCCTTTTCGGTCTCCCTCTCCCCTCTCTCTCTCGCCCTCTCTCTCTCTCTACTCTCTCGTCTCTCTCTCTCTCTCTCTCCCTCTCTCTCTCTCTCCTCTCTCTTAACCCTCTCTCACCTCCTCTCTCTCTCTATTTGCCTCCTCACGTCCTCTCTCGCTCCTCTCTCAGCTCTCTCTCTCTCTCTCTCTATTCTTCGTCTCCCTATCTCTCTCTCTTTGTCTCTCTCTCTCTCTCTACTCTCTCTCTCTCTCCTCTCTTCTCTCTCTCTCGCTCTGCTCTCTCTCTCTCTCTCTTTGTCTCTCTCTCTCTCTCGTCTCTCTCTCTTCACTCTTTGTCTCTCTCTCTCTCTCTCTCTTCCTTTCTCTCTCTCTCTCTCTCTCTCTCTCTCTCTCTTCTCTCTCTCTCTCTCTGTCTCTCTCTCTCTCTCTCTCTCTCTCTCTCTCTCTCTCTCTCTCTCTCTCTCTCTCTCTCTCTCTCTGTGGCTTAAACGATTTATTATTCAGTTACATTCGCATAGACATAAAACACAACAGACTGAAGCAACAACAAGCGAAGCTTATAGCGTGCTCAGTTAGAAAATGTACACAGCAATATTGGCGGAATTAAACGTGGAAAACAAATGTACGAAAAAGAACAAAAAAATAATGAAAATGAAATACTGGGTGGATGCAAACTTGAATCAACACAGCTATACATTATTTTTTTTTTATCATTAGGAAAAGATGCAATACACAAACATGAACATAAATAATATTACGCACATCTCTCTCTCTCTCTCTTTTTCCCGTGTGTGTATGTGCTTATATTACTTCTTAATTTATGCATGTTAAAAACATTAGGAACAAAATAAAACCTAGTATTGGATGTAAAAAAGCATGTTATTGTTTATTCTGTTACCCTCTCTAAATAAAATTCAATCCAACTCTCTCTCTCTCTCTCTCTCTCTCTCTCTCTCTCTCTCTCTCTCTCTCTCTCTCTCTCTCTCTCTATCTCTCTCTCTCTCTCTCTCTCTCTCTCTCTCTCTCTTGTGAGGCTAGGTAAAGTAGAACTAGGTTTGACT
>CM065696.1:36018261-36020761 GCA_017654935.2 Phymorhynchus buccinoides
GAGAAGACTATCCAGCCTTCATGCAGAACGTCCATAAGGACCTACGGTCAATTGGACGGAAATCTCACCCTCTACCGTTTAGTAATTTTCCGTTTCGTCCTTCAAAAAATATTATATGGCCAAATTTCCAAATTTCTTTCATTTAGATGTAAAAGCAACAGTCGTTTTGTTCTTTGACCTTTGAGAGAATGAATGAATGAATGAATGAATGAAATGGATGAATGAATGGATGGATGGGTGGGTGGGTGGGTGGATGAATGCATGGACGGAAGAACAGATGATGAATGGATGGATGGATGGATGGATGGATGGATGGATGGACAGATGAATGAATGAATGAATGGATGGATGGATGGATGGATGGGTGGATGTATGGATGGATGGATGGATGGATGAATGAGTGAATGCATGAATGAATGGATGAATGGATGGATAGATGAATGGATGGATGGATGGATGGATGGATGGATGGATGAATGGATGGGCATGGATGGATGGATGGATGAATGAGTGAATGCATCAATGAATGAATGATAAAATCAACGAATCAATCTATTTGTTTGGGCTTTCACCTATTGCAACGGTGGGGAATCGAAGTGGGATGGAGGAAGTTTCAAAACTTTCATTCTCTGAAAGTTTTAATGGATGGACATAGTCATAATCGAATTGCCGTGACAGGGGAAACATGTGTCGCAGCAGTGTCTTTGACTTACGAAGAAAGAGAGAGAGAGGAGAGAGAGAGAGAGAGAGAGAGATGAAGAGAGAGATTGATAGCGAGAGAGAGAGAGAGAGAGGAGGGAGAGGATGGATGAGAGAGAGAGAGAGAGAGAGAGAGAGAGAGAGACAGACAGACAGACAGACAGAGAGAGAGAGAGAGAGAGAGAAGAGAGAGAGAGAGATCTCATTCCAAGATTGTCGTCAAATCAGTCATCTTAGCCACACACACACATACATTAGGCCTACTCGTCGTCTCGTAAAGACTGACTGCAGTATTCCGTGAATAATTCATGAAACTAACAGCCTTTGCATAACCTCATAGAATCAAACAACTATTAACCCTTTCACCGCCAATGTCGCATTTTTGGGGACCACAGTGGGATGGACCCATGTTTCTAAAAGGTTGAAAGTTGGATCAGTTTTAATCCAATATCCTTATGTCGTTAATTGTGGGATATAAGGAAAGAGTTCATTGGATGCATGTCATTGGGGGATTCACAGTACTGCAGATGCTAACTTTTTCTTTACCTAGGTAAGTTTGAGAGAAAGATGAGAGGATGAAAAATGGCTGGCGGCGAAAGGGTTAACACGGTCAGTCGTGAAACAATAAAGAGAGGAGAAGGCTTTTAAGAACTCATTACATATTGTGTAACAGTCATCTCCGCAACACGAGGTTATACATTAGGCCTACTCGTCGTCTCGTAAAGACTGACTGCAGTATTCCGTGAATAATTCATGAAACTAACAGCCTTTGCATAACCTCATAGCATTTAACTATTAAGCCATAGAATAATGTCGCATTTTAGCACCACAATCATTTAACACCCATGCTACTAGAAAGGTATGAACCTATGGATGATTTATCCAATGGACCTAAATGTTGTTAATTGTAGGATATAAGGAAAGGGTTCAAATGCATGTCATTGGCGGGTTCACAGTACTGCAGATGCCAACTTATCTCACCTAGAAAGTTTGAGAGAAAATTTTGTCTGAAAAATGCCCATGAGACGGCGAAAGGGTTAGCATTCGTCTCATCGGCAAACAATGACTGAAAGGCTTTTAAGAACATGTACATACATGTAACGTATCTCCGCAAACGAGGTTATGTTTTTGTCCTTGACCCCCTGTTTGTTTGATTGACTTCAAAAATCGTCCAGATAATCATCCAAATTTTATAAATATATTTAGAAGCATTGATTAAAATTTAGCCATAGAAAAATTCAACCGTATTACATCTTTTCATCATTACATATATCTAACAGAATTTGATGACCTATGGGACTGCCTTAAAGCTTGACGGTTTATTTAGTCCCTACCCCTATACTGGGAAGACGGGGTAAAAAGCGCATGGGCGGGTAAGAAGCCCACCCCAATTATCTCATGAAATGAAGCAAATTTCAGTCTCATTTTGCCCATGAGACGAGCGTTAATGTCTAGCATTCGTCTCATGGGCAAATTTGACTGAAATTTTCTTTTATTTCATGAGATAATTGGGGTGGGCTTCTTACCCGCCCATGCGCTTTTTACCCCGTCTTCCCCTACTACTACTATTACAAATGTCTCGTATGTGCCATGTTTCAAACCACGAGGTTTCACGAGGAATAAGTCCTCCTGTGAAATAAGCCCCAGTCACTGGAATATGCATGAGCGCCACAACCGTAACGATAACTATTCTTTTTCCCTAAATTAAATAGAGAGATTTAAGTGCTCAATTTACACGGGAAGAACCGAGAAATTGAACGGGATGGTGTTAACCCTTTCACCGCCAGCCATATTTCAGCCA
>CM065696.1:36025761-36038261 GCA_017654935.2 Phymorhynchus buccinoides
AGATTTTGCGACGTACTGATCTTGACCCTGATCCTGATGTGTGCTTCTGAGTTTGGTCTCCGAAGCCACATGCAGCATCCACCGATGAAGGCACAGCGAGAATGTTATCCTCGGACCCGAGGGGAGGCTGTTATGTCCTCTGGCGCACATTTTGTCCTTATGTGCACACCAGTCTAAAATGACCCTGTTTCTACTTTGGTTTTTTTTGTGGTGGTATTTATTGCAAGTATTTATTTCATTACTCGCATGTGATATGCCAATATCTGTATTGTTATAAATTCGGGACTTTCCTGGTGTTGCACTGCCTCCGAGCATTGCCTCCGGGATCGCTCCCACCATCTTTATTATCCACCAATGTCCCACATGTGTCTGTTCAAGACCGGAGGACGTTAAACGGATTTTCACTCATTACTCGCCATGTTACATTGCCACACACAATGTGAAGCCATTCTACCCCACTGGTTCATGAGATACAGCTCGGACATGAAATATATAGTACAAAGAAGGACATTTCGGTTTCGTGAGTCTTCCTTGGCGGAGGTTTGCACTGGTGATTCAAAAATCAGGACCTGAATAGGTTGTGACATGCTGATCAAGAATATATAAGGTTATGGGAGACCCTATGCTTATTGTAGGTCATGGTATCCGCGAGAGGACAAAATGATCACAAAAGACTTAACAGACAGCCATGATGATGATACTTGGTATATTCTAGTCACAGAGACTTATCTCTGTGAAATTCGGGCTGCTCTCCCCCGGAGAGCGCGTCGCCGCAAGTGCAGCGCCTACCCAATTTGTTTTTGTTTTGGGGGTGCACAGGATGAGGAGGGGGGGTGTGGGCACACTTGTAAAACCTAACTATCAAGTTGGCCATACCAGGCAGCGGGATTTATAACTGCTCTTACCGACTTTCAGCTGCCGTGGGATTTTTGCTGTGCGTAAAGCGCACGGGTCAGACTAGCTTTTAAATCCCCATCCGAAGGACTGGACGTTCAGTTCGATTTTCCTGTCAAACTGTGAGGCCGGGATTCGAACCCGCGGGTCACTCACGCTGCAGTCACGCATTACATTTGGCAGGCAGAACATCTTAACCCACTCTGCCACCTTTCTCCCCTGACGATGTTGCAGCAGCAGCAACAACAACTACCAACAACTGACTAAACCTACCCACTAGGCGTTCAAGACTGCACTTGGTTATTTCCAAACACGGAACACTCAATTTTCAGTAAAGTTTTATTTTGTGTGTGTATTTGACGGTCTAAGGTTTTGGTTAGGGTTAGGGATAGGGTTAGGGTTAGGGTTAGGGCTAGAGTCAGTTTAATTTGAGATGGAATGGCTAAAAGGTACACGTTCTAAAGTTTTGCTGAAAACCGACATGCTCATGCGAATGGCGTCACTTTTCCACATTTGGAGATGATCAAGTGCAGCATTGAACGTCTTGTCAACCTACCCACTCTTCCTCCTGTCTTTTTTTACCTTGATTAGCTACTCTACCGCTTTGTTTATGTCTTCACAGGGGGGGGGGGGGGGGGGGGGCGTGACTTTACTTTGATCAAAGATACTTAGAGCTATGTAAATGCGTAAGCTCTAAGCGCCTTTGCTTTCACTTGACTTGACTTGACTTGACTTGACTTGACTGTGTCGTTTGCAGGCCGTGGGTGGACGGTGCTAACAGTTCGGCTCACAGGGCCATGTTGGAGCAACTGCAGTTTCCTGATTACGACTCCGGAGAACGACCCAACGCCGGTCGGTTTCTCCGTGTGTTCTCTGTCTATCTGTCTGTCTGTCTGTCTGGTTGTCTTTTTTCATCTGTTTTTAGTCTGTTGATCTCTATGACCGGGTTCACATTAGACGCGTAAGTTCCGTACGGAAAACCCTAAATAAGTGGAAGAAAGAAGGATACAAGTTTACCCCTATAGGGGAAATTCGGACACGTGCGCAGATCTTTTCCCTTCTTTGTTTCACTTATCTATGGATTGCGCACGGGTTTCCGCATGGAATATTCGCTTATGTGTGTGCATGGCCTATCTCTCTGTCTATCTCTATCTGCCCCCCCCCCCCTCTCTCTCTCTCTCTCTCTCTCTCTCTCTCTCTCTCTCTCTCTCTCACTTCGTCTCTCTCTTTGAATGTTAGGTTTTACCTCCACAGTACATATGGGACGAGCCAACAACCAACCATCATTCAATGCTCTGAGCAGATCCTGGAGGTACTGCAATACCATGTTTGTAAGTAAGAGCATCGTATCACATTTGTTTTAAAAGTTGCTCTCTTTCTCTCTGTTTCTTGTTTTTATTATGTAGGTGTGCCTGCATATCATATTGGTAACAGGAAGTCTGAAGAATGGTCAACACAGGTCAATAGTTTTACCTTAATCAAATAAAATCTCTCTCTCTCTCTCTCTCTCTCTCTCTCTCTCTCTCTCTCTCTCTGCCTCTTGTTTTTATGTGTAGATGTGCATGCATATCATATTGGTCACAGCAAGTCTGAAGAATGGTCAACATAGGTCAATAGTTTTACGTTGGTCAAATAAAAGATCTCTCTCTCTCTCTCTCTCTCTCTCTCTCTCCCTCTCTCTCCCTTTCCCCCTCTCTCTAATACTACTCTCTTTCCCACTGCTCATTAAGCTATTGCTCTCTCTCTCTCTCTCTCTCTCTCTACCTCTCTCTCTCTCTCTCTCTCTCCTCTCTCTCTCTCTCTCTCTCTCTCTCTCTCTCTCTCTCTCTCTCTCTCTCTCTCTCTCTCTCTCCCACCCCCCTCTCTGTAATACTACTCCCTTCCCACTGCTCATTAAGCTATTGCTCTCTCTCTCTCTCTCTCTCTCTCTCTCTCTCTCTCTCTCTCTCTCTCTCTCTCTCGTAAAATGTCCCGTTTCCTTCTCTGAAACTCCGTAGGGGGGTGTAGGCCTATACATCTCAAACCCCAAAACTACCAGAATGGTGGTGACCTCCGTCATGGTTCACTTCCCTCTTGTACATTAATATCACGCGACATGGAGCTCAATGCAAAAGAGTTTGGCCAAAGAGTCTAAAAGGGTAAGATGGACTACTTAAGAGTTACAGCGAACAGGGCTGATAGAGTTATCGTTAGTGGGGTAGTTATACACCATTCACAGCGGCGGCTATCCAAAAACTCAGACTGGAATTTGAACGGAGAATTCAACTGGCCTATCGACGTGTAAATGTGGCACGTTTAAAAGGGACATAACCAGTGTTTCTGTCCTCACTACTCATATAGGGAAAAGAGACCGGATGCTTGTCTTCCCCTATACAGTCTTTGCTTCGGCTTAAGTTTCAGTGTAGGATGAATAGTACAACTTAGTTTTAACAGAGTCGAAAGGGGGGGGGGGGGGGGGGGAGGGGGGGGGGGGGGGGGGGGGGGGCTTAGGGGGCTGCATTCCCCACCCTTTTTCCTCCCCCCAAAAAAAAATTAATGTCGCAGTATCAATGACGTCACGTCACTAGCCTGAGTGATTTTGTGTGTGTTGCTTCTTCAAGTGTATTGCGTCGTGCTGTGCACTGCATTCTATTATTTGGTATTTGGTATATTCTAATCACAGAGACTTATCTCTGTGAAATTCGGGCTGCTCTCCCCCGGAGAGTGCGTCGCCGCAAGTGCAGCGCCTACCTTTTTTGGGGGGAGGGGACAGGGTGAGGAGGGGGTGTGGACACACTTGGAAAACCTAGCTATCAATTTGGCCATACCAGGCAGCAGGATTTCTCCCTGCTCTTACCGACTTTCAAATGCCGTGGGATTTTTTAACGTGCGTAAAGCGCACGGGTCAGACGTTCAGTTCGATTTTCCAGTCAATCTAGGAAGAAAGGGCGAGGACGGGATTCGAACCCGGGTCACTCACGTTGCAGTCGCGCAATACATTTGGCAGGTGAACGTCTTAACCACTTTGCCACCTTTCTCCCTGTCACGCATTACATTTGGCAGGCAGGCGAACGTCTTAACCACTCTGCCACCTTTCATACAGTCATATTATAAATGTAACACTATCCTGTCCAATCCTACGCTATCATGATCCTAGTAGTATAATATTGTATTGTATGATAATTATCATCTGTATCATATAATATCATACAGTCCTATTATAAATTAAAACGCTATCCTGTCCAATCCTACGCTATCATTATCCTAGTAGTCTAATATCGTATTGTATCATAATCATCATATCATGAAGTAGACCCCATCATATCATAATTATTATCACTAGCGCAACGCCTAGTACTGGCAATGCACCGCACTGGTAACGCCTAGTAACGGTAACGCCAAGTACTGGTAACGCTGAGTACAGCAAATTTGAAGCGATTCGGTTAAGAAACGGCGGAGTTATAAGGCCCCGTTTCCCGTTGGCGCTGCTCTGAGAGTGACGCGCTCTTCCGATTCTCTTCAAATTTGCTGCCAGGCTTTGCCCGGGCCACAGCAAGCCTGACAGCAAATTTGAGGCGATTCGTGAAACGGTGAAGCGGCGTATAGCGCGCGCGTTTTTGAACCGATTCGCTTCTGGTTTGGTACACGGATAGTCACTGTCCCCGGTCATCTTCCTGCCAAATGCGAAGGCAATCGGTCCAGAAACTCCGGAGATACGGGCGCTGAGAGGCCGGCTGATGCGCGTTTCGCGCATTTGCCGAACCGCGCAAATAACACGGCCACCTCGGTTGCCGTTGCCATCGCCCCGTTAGAGCTCATAGCAAATTTGAAGCGATTCGGTCGAAAAACGGCGGAGTTATAAGGCCCGTTTTGTGTTTCAGACAGACACACGGACACTTGGCTTTTTACTATATGACTAGTGCAACGCCCCATACTGGTAACGCCTAGTACCGGTAACGACTTGCACAGGTAACGCCAAGTACCGGTACCGCTGAGTACCGTGTCCGCAAACTAGTATATTTTTACTTTTGTGGCTGAAAATTTTAAAAATTTACCCCTACCACTTTCAAGGCCTACCAATCTCCATGACCTTGACCTTGACCTTGATCGGTATGCAATCATCAGAAGAACCATAAGCCAAAGTACCTACATGCCAAGTTTGAAGTCCCTAAGACCAACGGTGTGGACGTTATAGCCCCTTAAAGATTTTCGGTTTTCAAGGTCATACGCCAAGGTGAAGGTCATGACAGCGATAATTTATGCTCGGATGCCTTCTCTCATGGTGACACGCCACCACGCAAAACTGGAAACGATTCGGTAAAGCAGTTCGGGAGATATGCGTGGGACAGTAAAACCCAGTCATTAGACCCCTACCACTTTCAAGGCATACCGATCTCCCTGACCTTGACCTTGACCTTCATTGGTACACCATCATCAGAACGGCCATAAGCGAAAGTACATCCATGCCAAGTTTCAAGACTCTAGGACCTGCGGTGTGGAAGTTATGGCCCCTTAACGATTTTCGGTCCCCCCCCCCTCCCCACGACCCCTTGGCGGAGGTTTCCGAAAAGTAAGGACGGCATGACCTTCGGAGGGTGCCAAGGATGCTTGATGCCAAATTTGGTGTCGATCGGTTGAGAACTGTGGCCGTGCATAAGGGACAGACAGACAGACAGACAGACAGACAGACATACAGATTTCGAAAATATATATATAAGATGACCCACCACTGCCACCCAAAACCAGTCCGCGGGAGCCCACCTACTCCTCTCCACCCGCGTGCGTTAAGCTGCTGGCTGCAAGTTGTCTTTGCTCTATTCCACAGTTTGTGTTGCTCTTTTACTCCTTGTAAAAATGGCAACCCCGAAATGTGGCAGTGCATGGTGTGTAGCAGACACACACACAAACAAACACAAACACAAACACACACACACACACACACACACACACACACACACACACACACATAAGCGCGCGCGCTTATTGAACAGTAGAACAGTGGAAGAATATCTGAAGATGTATAGTCAGAAGTAGCTTGACTGCCGTATAACGTATCACGTACTGACTTGATGACATCACTGATTATGTCATCAGATGAAGAGAAATAACTCTAATATGCTGGCGTTTGCTCTAACACAGTCAAGAGAGCTATACCCCCAGACCATTTAGCCAGATTAGCTCTATCAGTTGTCTTTTTCGTGGCATGATTTGTACAATTAATGTTTGTTTAATTTTCTCTGGCAGTCAAGGGGTTAATGGTTTTAAAATTATTTTACGTTATGAGTGTTTTAAAATGCTATTTTATTAGTATGTGTGTGAGTGTCATTCATTTAATGTGGTTTTTTCCACTAATCGTGTGTGTGCGCGTGCGTGCGTGCGTGTCAGTGTGTGTGTGTGTGTGTGTGTGTGTGTGTGTGTGTGTGTGTGCGTGCGTGTGCGTGCGTGTGTGTGCGCGTGCGTGCGTGTGTGTGTGTGTGTGTGTGTGTGTGTGTGTGTGTAGGGGTGTGTGTGTGTGTGTGTGTGTGTGTGTGTGTGTGTGAATGTTTATTAATATTGAATATTATGTGCCTTTTTTGTGACTATTGTATGTACAAATTATAGTAAGTTGTTATTTTATGATGCATGCAACTGTATTTCAGTCCTATATATCTCTGTCTCTGTTTGTGTGTCTCTCTCTTCTCTCTTTCTCTGTCTGTCCCTCTGTCTGGCTCTCTGTGTCTCCGTCTCTGTCTTTCTCTGTCTGTCTGTCTGTATGTCTGTCTCTTTCTCTTTCTCTCTCTCTCTCGTCTCTTTCTCTCTCTATCATTATAAGTGTGGGTGTGAGTGTGATTTGTTAATAGTGTGGCCTGGGCGTCTTTAAGTGTCCATCAGTGAGTGTTTCAAGTTGGTTGCGAAAGTGTACTGTAGATTATGTCATTCATTATTTGGGCGTGATTGAGAAATTGACTGAGGGATCAGGGAAGGGGGGTGTTGGTCAATGTTTAATGTATACTTTTTGTTCATTGTGTTTACTATTCATTTTAGTGATTTCTGTAAAGCGCTTAGAGCTTAAAGATTAGGCGCTATAAAAGTTGTCTTAATAAATAAATAAATAAATAAATAATGGTACGTTTATGAGCGCTGACTAATGGTTTCAGTGAGTGGTCTCCCAGAGAATAGATGAATAATCTCTGGCAGACTGAACGAATCATCATCATATAGTAATAAGCCAACTGTCCGTGTGTGTGTGTGTGTGTGTGTGTGTGTGTGTGTGTGTGTGTGTGTGTCTGAAACACGAAACGGGCCTTCTAACTCCGCCGTTTTTCGACCGAATCGCTTCAAATTTGCTGTGAGCCCTCACGGGGCGATGGCAACAGCAACCGAGGCGGCCGTGTCATTTGCGCGGTTTCGCAAATGCGCGAAACGCGCATCCGCCGGCCTCTCGGCGCCCGTATCTCCGGCGTTTCTGGGCCGATTGCCTTCGAATTTGGCAGGAAGATGACCGGGGCCGGGGACTATCCGTGTGCCAAACCGGAAGCTCCTAGTCTGCGGAGCACGCAAGATACGGCAAACCACAGCATGGCCGACTCGGCGAGTACGAAACATGTTGCTGTATGCGGCGGGGGACTGGTGGGGGCGATGACTGCATGCTACCTGGCGAAGCGGGGATTCACAGTGGAGCTGTTTGAAATGAGGCCAGGTGGTTGCGGAGAGTCCCATGTATGCTCTTACCTTGCTGTAACCTCTACTGCCACAAGTGGGGGTAGCGCTCGTATTTCCCTTCGTCTTCTCCTGCCTTCTTTACTGGTCTTCCTGAATGTTTGCTGAGGAATTCTTGTCGGACGCTTAAGATCTTGAAATAAAACCCTAAACCCTCAGAAAGTAGTGGAGTGGATCCTAGTGTGCTGGATGAGAGGGAATGGAAGAGACCACACACATCAAAGCAGCTCAATCATTCGGACTGCAGGCACCCACCCTGTTACCCACCCGGAGATACGGGCGCCGACAGGTCGCTTCACGTTTTCACAAACCGCGGCGTAACCAGACCCGACATTGACTCAAGATTTGGAACATGCGTGACCAGGGATAGTGACTATCGTCGTGCAAAATTTCAACACCATCCGTTCATAAACACGCGCTATAAATCGATTTATTTTGCAGGACGCTAATTTCAACCAACACTTGACACATAACCACAGACTCTAAAAGGGGAAGATGGACTACTTAAGAGTTACGGCGAGCCTGGCTGATAGAGTTATCGTTAGTGGGGTAGTTCACAGTGGCGGCTATACAAAGACTCAGATTGGAATTTGAACGGAGAATTCAACTGGCCTACCGACGTCTCTCTCCCCGTGGGGATGCCGGGGGGTCTTTCGTTAAAATATAGATCCCCCTACCTTCTGGAAGTTCTGTGCTTGTAGCTTCCTCTAATCTGCCACTCTGTTTGACTCTGCCTTTTCCATTTGCTTTCTATCATCTACTACCTTTCTGACCTGTTGGCCCATTCTCCTGCCTGTTTTTTCTTTTTTAAAGTTCCAAATAATTTTTCTCCTTTAAGCTCCTCCGAAATCTGAATGTGTCTGCTGTACGCAGCGGGGAGACCAGTGAAAACTGAAAACTGAAAACGGACACATACGCGCTTTACCTATTATGGCCTTTTGGCCTGGGAACGCAGAAGAAGAAGAAGAAGAAGAAGAAGAAGAAGAAGAAGAAGAAGAAGAAGAAGAAGAAGAAGAAGAAGGAAGAAGAAGAAGAAGAAGAAGAAGAAGAAGAAGAAGAAGAAGAAGAAGAAGAAGAAGGAAGAAGAAGAAGAAGAAGAAGGAAGAAGTGACAAAGGACCAATCCCTATTGTCCACTGCAACTAGGGTTACTAACGCCCTTGACGGCAAGAGTTAAGCCCCAGCGCAATCGACAATGACTGACGTGATTGCCAGAGTAGGCCTGTAATTATGGGTAATCGCAATCGGTGTAATTGAGATGCACCCAATAAGTGAAAACACTGGTTGTTTCAGATGGAGAGGCTGTTCTGGTGGAGGTGGATCTGGTGCTCATTTCTGTAGGACCCATCAATGAAATGGACATGGTCAGTCCGCTAGTCTGTCCATCTGTCCGTCTGTCTGTCTGTCTGTGCGTGTGTCCGCCCTGTCTGTCTGACCTGGTTTGGTTTGTCGGCCCGTCCTCTGTCCCGTTTGAAATTACATTATTTTATACACTATCGCATTATCCACTGATCGATTGATTGAGTGAGTGAGTAATTGAGTTAGTAAGTGAGTGAGAGAGTAAGGATCACTTTGTGTGTCATTTTGCGTGTCACTCTCTCTCTGTGACTGTGTGTGTGTGTGTGTGTGTGTGTGTGTGTGTGTGTGTGTGTGTGTGTGTGTGTGTGTGTGCGTGCGCGCGCGTGCGCGCGTGCGTGTGCGTGCGTGTGCGTGTGCGTGTGCGTGTGTGTTCGTTCGTTCTTTAATTTAACGTCTATCCACCTTACAGTGATCTTAGACAAATCTTAGGTGTGTGTGTGTGTGTGTGTGTGTGTGTGTGTGTGTGTGTGTGTGTGTGTGTGTGTGTGTGTGTGTGTTGTGAATGCGTGTATGCGCCTGCGTGCGCGCGCGTGTGTGTATATGCACGCAAGATGTGTATGTGGGTTGTGTTCAAAGAAACCGCGTCAGAACTTTCTTTGATGCCATCATTACACCCTTTTTAAAACTGTTAACTTATTCAATGCCCCCCCCCCCTCCCCCCCCCCCCCCCCCCCCCCCTCCCGTTAAGACTTGTACTCTTGTTTTCATTATTAACGCATGCATTATGCAACTGAGAGAACTGCACTGCATGGTTTTCCTTCTGAAAGTTGCTGGAACTGGAAGCAGTAACAAGCTTAATGATTGGTCGATAGCCCGACTTCCTGTTTGGCACGTGGTAAAACGGAAGAGGTTGGACATTGGAGGCACCGTTGTAGGCCCATTTAGAATCATTAACATCTTAGGGGTTGGAAATTGCCAGCGGAAGCCTTGATTATGAGAGAGAATTTTTAATGAGAGGGTTGAGGGCTTTGCTGTTAACCCTTTCACCGCTAAAGTCACATTTTAGCACCACATTGATTTAACACCTATGTCACTAAAAGGCATCAAATTGGAGTCTATTATCCAAAGACCCTATTGTCATAGTTTTGCGAAGTAAGGATAGACCTTATTTTATATACGTCACAGAAGAATCCCCAATACTGCAGATGGATTTTGTTCTCTAACCAGGTTAATTTAATGGACATTTTGGCTGAAATATGGCTGGCAGTGAAATGGTTAAATTCAGGGCTAATGTAGGCCTATTTTGGCCACTGCAACGACCACCTTTTGGAAGAGTGAATGCCCTTGGTAGATGCTTGAGTACTGACCAAGCAAGGGAATTACTCTCGCCAATAACCCTATTTGAGGCCACTAAATGGCTGTCTTTTGCAAGATTAAGAGTGAATGCCCTTTTGGATACTGACCAACAAGGGATTAACTCTCGCTGTCAAGTTCGTTAAATAACCTAGTCACAGTGGCCTATGCAGAGGCCATGGTTAAATGTGTTTGCTGGTATGGGGAGAAAGCTAACATAGAGCTGTGCGCAGTAACCATACATCACTTTGACTGGCTGCTATTTTCGTCACTTGCAAAGGTTCAACTTCGTTCACCCCCACACTAAACATTCTCACTGAATATACTCAGTAGAAACAACTTTTTGTCTTTCTCTGGTAAGGGATAGGGTTAGGACAAGGTTAGGTTTGGGCAATCAGTATTAGGGTTAGTTTTCATGAAACATAATAATAATAATAGTAGGGGATTGTTATTATAGCGCGATGCCCCACATTGGGCTCATCGCGCTTTACAACAGTATAAAGGCATTACAAATCATAAAAAGGTTCAACATATATGAATTGCACGCACACACACAAACAAAACAAAAAACAACAACATATAGTTAACAGCATCATATTAAATAGTAAAAGATTCAACAGGCATAACTTATGCAACACCTTTTAAGTGACTGAAATGGCCGCTTGCCGTCATCCAATCAAATGATGTATGGGCACTGCACACAGCTGTATGCGAAAACTAGGGAGGGTTGGGATAGGAGTGGGGGTGTGGGTGGGTGTTAGAAAAGGGGCGTGGGTGGGGTGGGATGGGGGAAATCATGCCGTAATATGGGACGCAAAATGACCTGATGAAACATGCAACTAATCGTAGGCCTGCATAATGATCGGAACACTATTAAGAAGAAACAAAAAACTAAAACAGACTGCAACGTCACTGGAACATACAACAAACAAACAACTACACGACAAAGTGACGTTATTTTATTCACAAGAGACAACACAAAACTACTGGATATTTCGGCGAATGCGCCTTTATCAACATAGACAAACAATTAAACAGCAAACATCAAATATAGCAAAAGGAGCCAAAAGCAGGCAACAGAAGGAACAAAAAAACATCAAGATCAAAATAAAAACAATACTTCCCCTCTATAGTGCTCCTTTTGCTATATTTGCTGTTTAATTGTTTGTCTGTGTTGATAAAGGCACATTCGCCGAAATATCCAGTAGTTTTGTTTTGTCTCTTGTGAATAAAATAACGTCACTTTGCACTATTAAGAAGAGAGAAAAAAAGAAAGAAAGAAAAAGAAAAGAAAAGCAGCTATTATCACTCGTTTGTACTTCTTTCTGTTAACTGTTAGTTATCTTATTTTTGTTCTATTATTAGAAGAGGAAATGGTTGATGTGCTTTCAGTGTTGTTCGTTAATTACCTTTTGTTTAAAACATTAAAGTTTGAAACGCATTCAACGTACCGTTTGTTGGGGGACAGGTACAGATCTAGTGGGTGCGTAGAATGCGGTGACACGGTGGTAGCCTACGGTTTATGCGTTAACTGTGAATGTGACGATGGTCGTTTCAGCTGCTTGTCCCCAATAAACGGCAGTAGTCTACAGTGTTCAGGGCCGGACCTAAGTTTTTAAGGGGTGGGGGCTAATTCATCGAAGTTGTGAAGCACCAAGACCCCTAGGGGGGTCCGGGGGCATGCTCCCCCGGAAAATGTTTTTAATCCGAGAAGCAAAATAGTGCAATCTGATGCAATCTGGCCATGAAATAAAGGACTAATGCCATTACTGTTCATACCCTTATTGAAACATGTTTTGAATCATTAAGTACACATCATGCTGCTTCCACAGTGCTAGGTATAGCCCGCGAGGACATTTAGCTGCCGCTCGGCGACATGAATTTTGTTGTTGGGGGGGGGGGGGTGGTGGGGTGGGGGGGGGGGGGGGGGGGGGGTGGGGGGGGGGGGGGGGGGGGGGGGGGGTGTTGAGGAAAAAGGGTGGGGGCTGCACCTGTTTACGATCTATGCTAATTTGTGTGGCTTACCCCCCCCCCCCTCCACATACACACACCTACCCCCCCCCCCCCCCCCTACACACAACATAGGGGAAGACGGGGTAAAAAGCGCATGGGCGGGTAAGAAGCCCAACCCCAATTATCTCATGAAATGAAGCAAATTTCAGTCTCATTTTGCCATGAGACGAGCGTTAATGTCTAGCATTCGTCTCATGGGCAAATTTGACCGACATTTTCTTTATTTCATGAGATAATTGGGGTGGGCTTCTTACCCGCCCATGC
>CM065696.1:36043261-36048261 GCA_017654935.2 Phymorhynchus buccinoides
TCAAAATGTTGTTGTGCTATGCATAGTTATGTGGGGATTGTCTTTAGGCATGACAAAATCCCCCGAAGACGGAGTGTGGCTGCCCTCGTGGAGGGGGTAATCAGAAATGGTCACACATGTAATGTTCTCATCCCTAGCTGGTGCATTTGTGCCATAGTGTTCAAGTGCTTCAGTTGTTGGGATGATCCCTGTAGTCTTTTAGCCAGGGTTCATCATCAACAACAACAACATATCCGATGCATACTGTTTGTCTTATCAGATGGGTTCCTCATCACAGACCTGGTCCTGCGGTGGTCTTCCAGTAGAGTGGCCACCAGTCTGCTGCCCTCCGCCAACCTGCCGGACTTCTCCATCCAGGACATCCACACCTACGACTGCACTGCTACATATGCCACCGGTAGGCTAGTTATAGGTTCTGTCCACTGTGACTTTTCAAAGTTGCAGGTTGGATTACATTTCTACTGAAGGATTAGACCTTATTTCTTTTATTTCTCTCCTCAGGCTCTGGTAGAAAGTTTGGATGAAAATGTATGACCATGGAGTTTAAATACGCCTCTGGTGTAGGACTTTGAATCACATCGATGTTTCCCCGTCTCTTTGTGTACCCATCTCTGCATGACCCCGTCTCTGTGTGTCTCCTTGGATTAGGATAAGGGTTAGGGAAGGATTAGTTCTAATATTACTAACAAACATTTGTTACAACTTTCTAACTACTCAAAAACTAGGAATAATGATTTGAAATTACTAACCCAATACAGCAGAACTAACATTAGAAAGAATTTCTTTCGTAACAGAGTCACTAAATACTGGAATTCTCTTCCAGCACATATCAAATTGGCACCTAACCTTAATCAGTTCAAAAACCTCCTCGATAAAGACCCCAAGATTCAACCATTGAAATGTGTATATGATTAACACATCTAAAAGCGTGCTAGTCATGCCAATCATGAAAACAATACAAATAATCAGAAAGGTCACATTAAGAGGCCGCGAGGCCTAGTTGTCCTCATTCTCTGACCTGACCTGACCAGGGATAGGGTTAGGAGTTACGTGAGTGTTTAGGTTGGGATTGGGGATAGGGTTAGGGTTGGGATAAACAAAGAGACGGGGACACACAGAGATGGGGACACATTATGGACAGGGAGACACAGATATGTACTTCTAGCGCCACTTCTTTCCTTCTTAACTTTTTATTCATACTGCAAATTGTTTCATACTGTTCAAATTCTATCTTTTCTTCCTAATCCCCTATCTTTGCTACTTCATGTACACTGGAATTTTCTCTCTCGTACTATCCCACAAAGTGCAGCAGAATCATCAACAAGCCTAATGGGACGAAGAAGAAGATACATAACTTAACGAAATTGGGGACCCATGGATTTAACTTTTGATTTGGTTGATCTCCACCTCCACCTCCTCCTCGTGGTCCTCCTCTTGTGCAGGCACTTACCCCTGCCTTCAGGCCACCATGAAGCTGAGCCGTGAGATCGGCTTCTACGTCTTCCAGATCTACCTGCCCTCCGTCCTGATCGTCATCCTCTCCTGGGCGTCCTTCTGGATCGACCACGAGGCCGTCCCTGCCCGCATCTCCGTGGGTCTGCTCACCGTGCTCACCATCACCACCCAGCTCTCCGGGTCGCGGGACCAGCTGCCCAAAGTGCCCTACATCAAGGTCAGAGCGTGGGCGGTGGCCTGGAAGTTTCTCTGATGGAGGATGTGGTTTGTTGACCAAAAAATGCTGTGGTTAGTAGATGGTTGAATAATAATTAAAAAAATGATGGATTTGATAAAAACTAGCAAACCTGCTCGCTACGCTTCACGTATGCAGACACAGACACACACACACACACACACACACACACACACACACACACACACACACACACAGAGACATACACAGACAGACAGACAGACAGACAGACAGACAGACAGACACACACACACACACACACACACACACACACACACACACACACACACACACACACACACACACACACACACACACACACACACACACACACACACACATTCTCTCTGTCTGTGTCTCTGTCTGTCTCTCTCTCCCTCTCTCATTCAGTCAGGTTTATAGTCCCAAGGGAAGCCAGTCCATGAGTTACTACCTTTTACTACTACAGCATATACGATCTTACAGAAAATTGAGTCGATCCTTGGCGGAGATTTGTACTGTGGAGGTTCAACATTTCTATGGGACCGTCTGTGTACAATATGATGCACCACCATATACAATTTGGAGATTCTGTCCTCTGGTTCATGAGTTACAGGGCGAACAAATACACAGAAGCACAATGGATTTTATTAAATAGGCATAAATTCTATTCTGAGGCTAAATCTCATCCAAAGAAAACCAACCCTCGACTAATCTTCGAGGGTTAGTTTTCTTTTGATGAGACGTAGCCTATGCCACGCTTAAATTTCCTATCATTTTTTTTACCACGACACCTTCAAACTGTGCGTCAGTTCTGCTAATATAAATAGCCTGTAGTTCTTAAGCCTACGCGATTGTTTTTTCTCAGGCAATAGCAATAATGTCTTAGAAATGTTTAAAATAAGCGAAATAAGACATTCGTTTTTGGTTTTTAACGAAAGTTTGGCCACATATTTTGCTAATACAACCAGAGATAGTTGACCTTGGCACAATCCCTATTAAGCTTAATGATACCCGTTTGCAATGGCCACTGCAACAACCATGTTTTACTAGAGTGAATGCCCTTGGTAGCTGCTTGAGTACTGACCAAACAAGGGAATAACTGTCGCCAATAACCCTATTTGAGGCCACTAAATGGCTGCCTTTCGCAAGAGTGAATGCCCTTTTCAGTACTGACCAACAAGGGATTCACTCTCACCGTCAAGGGCATTAATAACCCTAGTTGCGGAGACCATATTGGCCAGGTGGGCCCGAGAAAGCATCTTCTCTGTGGTTTGTGCCTGTATCCTAGACTCTATGTGTGTCTGCCTTCACAGGCTATCGACGTGTGGATGTCCACCTGCCTGGTCTTCGCCTTCGCGGCCTACATGGAGTACGCTGTGGTCACCGTGCTGTCCAGGAAGTACAGGAAACAGCTGACCAGGAGGAAGGCCTACGACGCTGGACATGGCTCAGAGGTCAATAGACAGGTCAGTTTGTCATGGGGCGGTGGAAGACAGGGTGGAGGTGGAGAAAGAGGCATACGATGACTATCTGGGAAAATGGCCTACGATGACTATAGGAAGGCCTACGACGCTGGACCTGGCTCAGAGGTCAATAGACAGGTCAGTTTGTCATGGGGCGGTGGAAGACAGGGTGGAGGTGGAGAAAGAGGCATTCGATGACTATCTGGAAAAATGGCCTACGATGACAATAGGAAGGCCTACGACGCTGGACCTGGCTCAGAGGTCAATAGACAGGTCAGTTTGTCATGGGGCGGTGGAAGACAGGGTGGAGGTGGAGAAAGAGGCATACGATGACTATCTGGGAAAATGGCCTACGATGACTATCTGATTTACCATCTCGGAAAACCATCAAGAACATTTTCCTTTGGGGGAACAAAAACGTTATTGACTGATTGATTTATCAAACCGTTGATTCTTCTTCTTCTTCTTCTTCTTCTTCTTCGATCGCTCAGACAGTTTTCTGTCTGTTATGAGCGCAGATGAGTCATGCTGCCGTTATGCGCCTAACTAAGAAATAGTTAGGCCCAGCAAGTCCGACTTCGGCTGGAGGAAATCTTTTTGAAAGTGTTTCTTTTTTTTAAAAAAGGCAGGAGAATGGACCGGAAAGCCAGAAAGATAGTAGATGACAGTAAGCAAAGGGGAAAGGCAGAGTCAAAGAGAGTGAGAGATTAGAGGAAGTTACAAGCACAGAACTTCCAGAAGGTGAGGGAACTATTTGTACAAAAGAGTCGACCCCCCCCCCCCCGGTATCCCCATGGGGGGGAAATCGTGGCTTTAGAAACTCACTTTTTTTCAAAACTGGCAATTCACCGTGTATGCTTACAGTTGGGTGTTAGCCTATAGCTGTTGTTAGTCCCCGAGCCGAAGGTTCGGGGAGCTATTGTTTTTGTCTGGTCCGTCCGTCCGTCCGTCCGTCCGTCCGTCCGTCCGGTGTCCGTCCGTCCGGTGTCCGTCCGTCCGTCCGTCCGGTGTCCGTCCGTCCGGTGTCCGTCCGTCCGGCTATTCGTCCGTTTTTCTAAAAAAAACTATTCAGTCTATCATCATCAAATTTGGTATACTAGTTTGCCAAGATGCAAGCTATCCACTGATGTATTTAGTTTTACATTAAGGTCAAGGTCGCGCCAGTTACGGGGTTCAAACCCCGAAACACATAATCGCTAATATCTCGCGAAGTTTTGCATGTATTTTAATGCAGTTTTTTTCACAACATTTCTTGATGAATGGTCTATAACACAGTTGTCATGAATTTTTCTGTGCGCGCGTGTGCGCATGATCGCGCGCGCTCAAATCACGGGTCCGAACCCCAAGGCTATATATAAAAAAAACTATTCAGTTACGTGCTGTTTTGATGTCTTTTTATGTAGTTACGTGCTGTTTTGATGCTTTTTTATGTATGTGTACAGCCGGCACATTCCGATTTCGGAGTACCTCGGCGATGCTGCGAGGGGACTTTGCAGCCGCTCGGCGTTGCACTTGTTTTTGGTTGTTGTTGTTTGTTGTCTTTATTTTCTTTCCAAATTGTGAAGCAAACAAGGTAAAAGCGCCCCTGTAAGTTTACGTGCACTATCCACTAAACTATGATTGTTTCAATAAGATTATTCCACGATGTGTGTTATACTATACGTACAGTGTTTTTCTTTATGTATATTTATGGTGACCTATGTCACTGCCAAAATCTTCATTGAAAGCGTGTACAGTGGCAGTCAATGCTAGATTGCACGCTTGTTAATTTGACTTGCATTCTGAAGTCTGAATATTGGTAGCTGGGTTTGGTTCTGGTTCAGGGTCGAGTTTCTCTAGATAACGGTTGCCGCGCGAATAACGCT
>CM065696.1:36053261-36058261 GCA_017654935.2 Phymorhynchus buccinoides
TCATTGCTAGAAGAGTTAAGAAGTTTTAGAATGTTCATTGCTAGAAGAGTTAAGAAGTCTTAGAATGTTCATTGCTACAAGAGTTAAGAAGTTTTAGAATGTTCATTGCTAGAAGAGTTAAGAAGTTTTAGAATGTTCATTGCTAGAAGAGTTAAGAAGTTTTAGAATGTTCATTGCTAGAAGAGTTAAGAAGTTTTAGAATGTTCATTGCTAGAAGAGTTGAGAAGTTTTAGAATGTTCATTGCTAGAAGAGTTGAGAAGTTTTAGAATGTTCATTGCTAGAAGAGTTGAGAAGTTTTAGAATGTTCATTGCTAGAAGAGTTGAGAAGTTTTAGAATGTTCATTGCTAGAAGAGTTGAGAAGTTTTAGAATGTTCATTGCTAGAAGAGTTGAGAAGTTTTAGAATGTTCATTGCTAGAAGAGTTGAGAAGTTTTAGAATGTTCATTGCTAGAAGAGTTGAGAAGTTTTAGAATGTTCATTGCTAGAAGAGTTGAGAAGTTTTAGAATGTTCATTGCTAGAAGAGTTGAGAAGTTTTAGAATGTTCATTGCTAGAAGAGTTGAGAAGTTTTAGAATGTTCATTGCTACAAGAGTTGAGAAGTTTTAGAATGTTCATTGCTAGAAGAGTTGAGAAGTTTTAGAATGTTCATTGCTAGAAGAGATAAGAAGTTTTAGAATGTTCATTGCTACAAGAGTTAAGAAGTTTTAGAATGTTCATTGCTACAAGAGTTAAGAAGTTTTAGAATGTTCATTGCTAGAAGAGTTAAGAAGTTTTAGAATGTTCATTGCTACAAGAGTTAAGAAGTTTTAGAATGTTCATTGCTACAAGAGTTAAGAAGTCTTAGAATGTTCATTGCTAGAAGAGTTAAGAAGTTTTAGAATGTTCATTGCTAGAAGAGTTAAGAAGTTTTAGAATGTTCATTGCTACAAGAGTTAAGAAGTTTTAGAATGTTCATTGCTACAAGAGTTAAGAAGTTTTAGAATGTTCATTGCTAGAAGAGTTGAGAAGTTTTAGAATGTTCATTGCTAGAAGAGTTAAGAAGTTTTAGAATGTTCATTGCTAGAAGAGTTGAGAAGTTTTAGAATGTTCATTGCTACAAGAGTTGAGAAGTTTTAGAATGTTCATTGCTAGAAGAGTTGAGAAGTTTTAGAATGTTCATTGCTAGAAGAGTTGAGAAGTTTTAGAATGTTCATTGCTAGAAGAGTTAAGAAGTTTTAGAATGTTCATTGCTACAAGAGTTGAGAAGTTTTAGAATGTTCATTGCTACAAGAGTTGAGAAGTTTTAGAATGTTCATTGCTAGAAGAGTTGAGAAGTTTTAGAATGTTCATTGCTAGAAGAGTTGAGAAGTTTAGAATGTTCATTGCTAGAAGAGATAAGAAGTTTTAGAATGTTCATTGCTACAAGAGTTAAGAAGTTTTAGAATGTTCATTGCTACAAGAGTTGAGAAGTTTTAGAATGTTCATTGCTAGAAGAGTTGAGAAGTTTTAGAATGTTCATTGCTAGAAGAGATAAGAAGTTTTAGAATGTTCATTGCTACAAGAGTTAAGAAGTTTTAGAATGTTCATTGCTAGAAGAGTTAGAAGTTTAGAATGTTCATTGCTAGAAGAGTTAAGAAGTTTTAGAATGTTCATTGCTAGAAGAGTTAAGAAGTCTTAGAATGTTCATTGCATAAAGAGTTAAGAAGTCTTAGAATGTTCATTGCTAGAAGAGTTAAGAGAATGTTCATTGCTAGAAGAGTTGAGAAGTTTTAGAATGTTCATTGCTAGAAGAGTTAAGAAGTCTTAGAATGTTCATTGCTACAAGAGTTAAGTAGTTTTAGAATGTTCATTGTCCAAATAAATAAAAAATGTAAACAAAGAAACAAACAAAAACCATTTTGTGCTAGGTAAGTATATACCCACACAATATTAAACATGTCACTTTTGAATAGCTTCATTGTCCCAAAACAAAGGCATCATCACAAAAAAAATTTTTTAACTAAAAATAATTAAAAAGAAATGCACACAAAAAACCCCCACATCATTAGCAAGATTCTTACAAACAGAAATCATTTAAACCCTATTAGATTTTGTTCAATGCTTTTTTGTCAGTCTCTTTCAATTTTTTTAAAAACAGCGTTTGACCCATGTGGAACGCCGTGAAAGAGACATCATTTTAACAAGATCAGTGCAGACTTTAATAATTAAAAGCTTTTAACAAGATAACACCAAAGATATTCTAAAAGGGTAAGATGGACTACTTAAGAGCTCGGCGAACCGGGCTGATAGAGTTATCGTTAGTGGGGACAGTACACTTTTCACAGTGCAGGCTATCCAAAAACTCAGACTGGAACTTGAACGGAGAATTCAACTGGCCTATCGACGTGTAAAATGTGTCCTGTTTAAAAGGGACATAACCAGTGTTTCTGTCCTCACTACTCTCCTATAGGGAAAAGAGACTGGATGCTTATCTTCCCCTATACAGTCTTTGACAACACTGATCTAAGACTAAAAGCCACCTGCCAGCTTGCAGAATTATGAAAACATCGAAGGCAGTTTCATTGATGGTCTTTAAGTATTAGGTATTAGGTACTTCATAGCCACAGAGTAATTCGGGTTGCTCCCACCTGGAGAGCGCGTCGCAGCCAGAGGCGCGCCACCCAATTTATAAAAAGAATATTTGCACGCTATTTTTGTGTGTGACTGATAAGGAAGGAAATGGGGCCGGGGTAAATTTTGACTAAATGACAACTTTTTCGTTGCCACTGGGATTAATGTGTGCTAAGTGCATGGGCACACGGGACCTCGGTTTATCGTCTCATCCGAAAGACTAATTCATCTCATTGAAGTTTGCTAACACAGGCTGTTGTTGGTGAAGATTTTTCTTTGATAAACAATGTCTACAATACTAATTAAAAAAAGAGAAGAAGAAAAATGGGGGGAGGGGGGGGGGGAGAAACAACCCAACAACAACAACAACAAACAAACAAAACAAAAGAACAAAAAGAAGTTTCAAAGTCTGTGTCCTTTAGTTCATGCTTTCACATACAACAAACAAACAACTACACGACAAGTGACAAGTGACGTTATTTTATCCACAAGACACAAAACAAAACTACTGGATATTTCGCCTTTATCAACATAGACAAACAAGAAAACAGCAAACAGCAAATATAGCAAATGGAGCAAAAAGCAGGCAACAAAAGGAGCAAACAATCAACAAGATTTTTGGCTCCATAACTGTTTTTAACTGCCACATTCATTCTCCACTTCTTTTCAAACAATTTATTGTGTTGTACTTCACACTATTTAGACTCTATCTTTTCCCCTAAGCCTGTCATATTCCTACACTGATATTCTTCTTTTCTTTTCTTTTTCGTACCCCCTACCCCAAAGTGCAGCAGAATCTTCAACGTGCCGCTGAAGTTGGCTGCCTAAAGGGAAGAAGAAGAATCCGAAATCATCAGTCCAAGGGGAGCGCATCTATGTTAAATTTTCAGGAAGCAACCACCAGCTGCAGAGGAGAGACTTCACTGCCACTGAGTCACTTTCTTCAAATCTTTTTATGTTCACTTTAGGAGTGTGGCTGTGAGTTGGGATTGAAAATGAGCAGCAATGGGACAAAAATGCTACTTGGTGGTTCAGAAGTGTGGATGACCCAAAAAAATAAAAAGGAAAAAAAAGAACGTTCGCTACACTAGTGGGTACATGGTGTACATGGGAGCCAGTTCTTCGCAGGGGACCATGGTTACTGATTTACCCACGCGCTTCTTGTGGTCAAACTTTGCCGACTGACACAGGTTCTTGTCGGTGACGATCTTCTTCACGATGGACAGACTGCGGCCAGGGGCCGGCACCCGCATGCCTTCAAACTCCAGCGTCGTCAGTGGGAAGACGTCCTTCAGAGAGTACACGCACGCCTTGAGGTAAAGCCTGCTGGTGCACCACGTGAACGAACCGTCGCTCGTCATCAGAAACAGATCCACGCAGGGCCAACGGAAGACAACACTGCGCGCGTAGTGCCACTCTTTCCTCTTCTTCTTCAAATCCCTCGGGTGTAAGAATTTGGGCTTGCCGAACGGCACAACAGGCGCCTCGTCGGCGAAAAACTTCCAGACCTTGCCGCGTGTCGGACGAAGCGTGTATCCAGGCACACAGGACAGCACGCGACGCAGTCTCCACGCATCGTTTTTGTGCACCGCCACGTCCATGTCGTCGTCCCAGGGGATGAGGCCTCCGTGACGCAGAGCACCGATCTGCGTGCCGGCCCGGACGTAGTGCGAGATGTTGTGCAGGGTCAGGGTCCGATGCAGCACGCGCCACGTCAGCAGCAGCTGGGCTTTCTCTTTGGCCGTCATCCGCGGGGCGAAGCGAGCGTAGCGGTCCCTCCTCTCTAGTGACTGGTTGAGCCAGGTATGAGCTCTGGTAATGGCCGCCTGGTCCGAAGGGCGAGGCTGGACGGTGTGGAACGTTTCTGGTGGGGTGAACAGTGATCAGCTATTAAATGATTTCAAAGCATCGGAGAACCAAGACACAGCGGGACAACAAATAACGTATACATACATAAATACATACATAGGGGAAGACGGGGTAAAAAGCGCACGGGCGGGTAAGAAGCCCACCCCAATTATCTCATGAAATAAAGAACATTTCAGTTAAATTTGCCCATGAGACGAATGCTAGACATTAACGCTCGTCTCATGGGCAAAATGAGACTGAAATTTGCTTCATTTCATGAGATAATTGGGGTGGGCTTCTTACCCGCCCATGCGCTTTTTACCCCGTCTTCCCCTACGTACATTCATACATACATACATATCAATTACTTTATTGCAACTTTTGTAAAATCTACAAATATGCATCATTGTCCAGAAAATGTCAAACTGGATGGCGCCACTCTGCAGAGCAGCTCTCGTTGAAGTTTTCACTTCAGCGACCAGTTGCAGTTGTAGGTGTCGTTGCATTTGTGGACTGGTTGTGTTGACGAGGACAGTGACCACGGAAGTGACTCAAACAAGCA
>CM065696.1:36060761-36063307 GCA_017654935.2 Phymorhynchus buccinoides
AAGTCAAAGTGGCGTCTCCGTCTGCGACGTCCATGCAAATCCATGGATCCAGAACAGACTACACTAACACTGTAACACTACAGAGAACTTTGAAGACTGAAAAAAAAATCAATGTTATATTCATTGGAAAAAAACCCACGTTTCATCGCTTACTTATTCCTAAGATCCCACAAGACCACTCAAGAATATCTTAGATCAGATGTGTGAGATTGTTTTGCCCGTTGTAGATCTACAGCAAACAGCAACATTTTTGTCTGTGTTTAATAAGTATCTGCATCTGCGGTTCGCATCCTAAAAGACGTTTATTAAACAGGGGAGATAAATGTCGTTGTGTAAACAAAGTGCTATCCCCTAGGTTGCAATGTAACGAAGTATTTGGAAGGCCTAGATATTTTTTTACGTACTTTCTACTTTGTTGTTGTTTTCTACGACATTGGCTAAAACAGCTGTTTGAGAAAGCATAGTCGCATCGATGTAAGTTTGACATTTTTGTGGCTGCCAATTTTGTAATGGAAACTCGCTGGGGAAAAAGTTTTTCTAAATAAAAATTTACTAATAAAAAACTAAAAATCATAAAATCAAAATAAAAACGGCGTGAATCAACTGAATTCACAGATTCACAGAGGCTATAGGCTGTAAGCCTTATGCCCTCGATAGTGTAATTTCTTTGTACAGAGCTTGATTGACTTTAGTGCCCGTGGATTTAGTGTTGACGTTAGTGTATAATCACTGTATAATAACTAACACTCAATTTTACAAAATTAAAATTTAATAATAAATTAATGCATGTCCTAATTGAAATTGGTAGAAAACATTAGAGTTGTTAATTCCTTATCAATGTGATTCCATGATTTTTAAAGGCTTTTACAGATGGTGCATTGACGGTATTATGGGACAAACTATTAATAAAGTATTATTCTGTTTGTAAAAATTGAGTGCCGCAGTGAATGCGATGATTCAATGCTTATATTTTATAATAAGTTATAAGTTATATATCTTAAAACTTAAGTTATTGATTTTTTAATAATATAGAAGAAATCAACAATGACATTGAGAGCTGCCATCTGAAGTTCTTTACTCTGTGAATGGATTCAGGAAAGGGCAGTCCTGCGAAACCCAACTACTTGAGTTCATAGAGGAGCTGACAGCCAATTTGGAGAGCAGCAAGCAGACGGATGGACTTCTCGAAGGCGTTCGATAAAGTGAACCACAGCTTGCTCAGTTGCTGCTTCACAAGCTCCAGCGTTACGGTGTCAGGAACTCTACCCACGCATGGATCGCCAGCTTTCTCAAGGATCGCTGTCAGGCTGTGGTGGTTGAGGGTGCAATGTCGTCTTTTGTGAATGTAACATCAGGAGTTCCCCAGGGGTCAGTGCTAGGACCATGTTTGTTCCTAGCATATATCAACAACCTTCCGGACAAGTTGACTGCAACCACGAGGCTGTTTGCTGACGACACGACGGCATATAGGATGGTCTCCTCCATTCAAGATCAGGACCAGCTGCAAGAAGACCTCCATCGCCTAGCGATTTGGGAGAAGAGCTGGAACATGGAGTTCCATCCTGTGAAGAACCCTGTCAGTCACCAGGAGTAGGAACCCCCTACAGTTTTCGTACGCCCTGCATGGACTCACCCTTGAGGATGTTAGGGAGGTCAAATATCTGGGCGTGAACATCACCGCTGAGATCACCTGGGACAGCCACATAAACAATATCTGCGCCAAGGCAAATAAGTACTTAGAATTCCTCAGGCGGAATTTAAAGATCGGCAGCACCAGCATCAAAGAACGAGCTTACAAAGCTTTTGTACGTCCCTTGCTCGAGTATGCGTGCTCCGTCTGGGATCCATACATGGAGGAGAACATTGGAAGGCTGGAAGCAGTCCAGCGCAGGGCAGCTCACTTTGTGCTACACCAGTTCAGGCCAACGTCCAGCGTAAACACCATGCTGGAGAACCTGGGCTGGGACTCTGGAGAGCAGATGGCAGAGGACCAGGCTCTCCATGCTGCACAAGATCAGCACTGGCGCTGTGCACTGCCCCAGCCTCCAATCCAAGCTGGAGTCTCTTCCTCCTCGGCAGCGACGTGGCCACAGCCTACAATTTAAAATATTTCAATGCCGCACTAAGTACCGATCAAATGCATTCCTCCCAAGGACCATCAGGGAGTGGAATGATCTGCGGCAGGACGACATCTGTTCCTACACTGCTGCTACCCCCAGTAGGTCAGCAGTGCAATAGGATCATCAATAAGCCCATCAGCCCCCTCCCTCAACCCCTCCACACCCTGTTTCCAGGACGCAGCATCACGCTCAGACCCGAGCAGCGGGCGCGAGATGGCTGGGTCACTAAACCCGAACACCCCTATGTTCATGCAGCAGCTTAGGCCCTGTATCAGATGGAACCGACCCACCTTTTTTCAGTCTTTTTTTTTTTTCCCTGAATGATCAATTTAATGATCGTGGGCCCCAAAGAGAAGAGGAAGAAGAATCTTTTTCTCTTTGCTGATGACTGGAAGCATGATAATTGTTAAAATAATTATTCAATTT
>CM065696.1:36068807-36086307 GCA_017654935.2 Phymorhynchus buccinoides
CTGAAAACCGACATTGTCACGCGAATGGCGTCACTTTCCATATTTGGAGATGATCAAGTGCAGCATTGAACGTCTTGTCAACCTACCCACTCTTCCTCCTGTCTTTTTTTACCTTGATTAGCTACTCTACCGCTTTGTTTATGTCTTCACAGGGGGGGGGGGGGGGGTGACTTTACTTTGATCAAAGATACTTAGAGCTATGTAAATGCGTAAGCTCTAAGCGCCTTTGCTTTCACTTGACTTGACTTGACTTGACTTGACTTGACTGTGTCGTTTGCAGGCCGTGGGTGGACGGTGCTAACAGTTCGGCTCACAGGGCCATGTTGGAGCAACTGCAGTTTCCTGATTACGACTCCGGAGAACGACCCAACGCCGGTCGGTTTCTCCGTGTGTTCTCTGTCTATCTGTCTGTCTGTCTGTCTGGTTGTCTTTTTTCATCTGTTTTTAGTCTGTTGATCTCTATGACCGGGTTCACATTAGACGCGTAAGTTCCGTACGGAAAACCCTAAATAAGTGGAAGAAAGAAGGATACAAGTTTACCCATATAGGGGAAATTCGGACACGTGCGCAAATCTTTTCCCTTCTTTGTTTCACTTATCTATGGATTGCGCACGGGTTTCCGCATGGAATATCCGCTTATGTGTGTGCATGGCCTATCTCTCTGTCTATCTCTATCTGCCCCCCCCCCCTCTCTCTCTCTCTCTCTCTCTCTCTCTCTCTCTCTCTCTCTCTCTCTCTCTCTCTCTCTCTCTCTCTCTCACTTCGTCTCTCTCTTTGAATGTTAGGTTTTACCTCCACAGTACATATGGGACGAGCCAACAACCAACCATCATTCAATGCTCTGAGCAGATCCTGGAGGTACTGCAATACCATGTTTGTAAGTAAGAGCATCGTATCACATTTTTTTTAAAAGTTACTCTCTTTCTCTCTGTTTCTTGTTTTTATTATGTAGGTGTGCCTGCATATCATATTGGTAACAGGAAGTCTGAAGAATGGTGGATTTTGATTAATCCTACTATCTATTTAATTTAATACTTACCAACACTCAAAACAACTGCATTAGCCTAAAACAACCTGGAACCTTACCCTAGCACATAGCTAAAACGAAAGTGGCCCCAAGGGACTGCACCCATACCGCAGGGAGTAGCGGGAGTGACTCCCCTTACTTCCGGGTATGACGCGCACCCTTGGGACACCGGATATGTCATTCGTGTAATTTTACAGCCCCGCATCAGGAGGGAGGCTGGGAGGGAACATTTTTTGTTTTGAGTGTTGGTAAGTATTAAATTAAATAGATAGTAGGATTAATCAAAATCCACCAATCTAATTTAATCATACTATACCAACACTCAAAACAACTGCAGATTACCACCGTGGTGGAGGGTGATGCGTGCCAACTGACACACCAACAACCCTAAAAGCATATCAGTAAAAGAGGGAAACACTCCTAAGAGAATCCCCCGAAAGATGAACAACATCCCTGAAAATATGCAAATAAATACCCCCAAACAGTCATGTCAATGATATACCAAAGAACACAGAGAAAAAACAGAGGCACAAAAAACACCGGAACTCACACTACAAGGAGACCGGGACCTGCGAAACGACCACCTTCTAGATGGAAAAGGAGTCGTCTTCGCCCTGAGCGGAGATATCCCTCAGGTAAAACTGAAGAAAGGTGTTCTGCGACTACCAGAACGCTGAGGCCATAACCTTCACAAGAGGGACACCCTTGACTACCGCCAGGGAAGAGCTGATGGCCCGCAACTCGTGGGCGCGAATGGGGTTATCAGGTAACCTAACCAGCGAGCGGGCATAGGCCAACTTAATGAGGTCGAGGAACCAACGGGACACAGTACCCTTAGCCACATCGCTGCAGTACTTGGGATTAAAGGAGACGAACAGGCGACGTTTAGCCCTTCTGAAGGACTTGGTACGAGCCAGATAAGAACGAAGAGCCCTAACGGGGCAGAGGAAGATATCACGATCATCAGGACCCAGAACGGAGCGAAGACTCGAAAAAGAGACTAAGGGAGAGGAAACATAACCAGACTGGTTCTTTGCACGGAACTCCGGGAGAAAAGAAAGGGAGACAGACGAGAAGTCCTCCTCGAACTGGACGTCCTTGGTGAGACCACTGAGAGCATGCAAACCACTGATGCGACGGGCAGTGGCGAAAGAAATGAGAAAAAACTGTCTTGAGAGTCAGAAGCTTAAGAGACAACGACTCCAGGGGTTCAAATTTGACCCAGAGAAAAGCCAGAACCAAAAAGATGTCCCACTGAGGACACTGGACCGTTCTGGACGGGGCTTGGAGGCGCACAGCGTCCAGGAAGTGAGAAACTGGCAAAGCCGAGAGATTCCCCGTAAACTAGATCGTGCTAATCAAGACCGCCCTATAACCTGACAAGGTTTGAGAGGAAGAGTTCCTAGTTCTAAGCAAGTGAGAGAGGAACTCCACGAACTGAACCGTTGAGGGACGAAGCGGGTCAAACTTTCTCTCCTGACAAAACGCAAACCAGGTGGCCCAGCGAAGATCATACAGATCGTTTGTAGACTTACGCCGAGAGGCGACCAACAGATCCACGGTGCGCGTGGAAAACCCCTGAGAGCGAAGGCCTAGTCGGACAGCCGCCATGCGACCAGGTTTAGCCTTGAAGGGCAAGGGTGTCCGACCCCGCTTCTTGACTGAAGAAGAGTGGCGGGAGTGAGATTGAGCGGAAGAGGACCGTCTTGCGCCATGTCGAGGAGCTCTGGGAACCAATGGCTCGTGGGCCACATTGGTGTGACGAGAATCAAGTCCGGGTGCTCCCGGAGGACTTCTTCAACACCCGGGGGATTAGTGCCATCAGAGGGGAGGAATACAACGGCATGCACTTCAGAGAGAAGTGCGAGACAGTGGTGGCGTACAGCTTAGCGGTACGGTAGCACCTAAGGCCATGGAACTCATACTGAAGAAGACAAACTCCGATCGAGTCACCTAGAGCAGCCAAGGCCTGATACATTACGGACTATGAGTGGCCGGACCGGGCCACTACACACTGCTACGCCCTTTCGAACTGGAAAATATCGATCGAAGGGGCGAGTCTGGGTCAGAAAACAAACTGGACAAGACTAGTTCAGAATGTCGGGCAAGCAAAGGACCGATGGCGGGATAAAGACAGCTAGTACTAGGATGAGAATCCGCAAGAGCAGCAGATTCAGCCTCTGACCTAGCAAACTGAGAAACCACGGTACGAATGTGCGACTGCACTTCGTAACCAACTCTACATGCTAAGACCGACGAAAGGGACCCCCGTTGACTGGGTGAAAAACCAGCGGAGACAATTCGATCGGTAGGGAGGTAAAATAAAAATAAAAAACTGCCTATGAAGTAGGAACAGACAGCAACAGCAACATAGTTGCTATCGCATGACGTCAAATCGAACCAGATGACGCGGAAAAGTCCCCACCGAAAAGGAAAACATGTAGACAAAAAGCGAAACAGTGTGCAAACGTGACGATGACACACCTCGACCTAAACCATAAAAAACGGTCGGAACGAGACGCCGAAGACCAAAAAAAAAGGGGGGGGGGCCTGAAGGAAGGCAAAAATCACCCCGTCGAACAACTTTAGGTTGAAAGCTGTGCCGTTCGGTGATCTGACGGCTGAGAAGGGAAGATCATGCTAGCCGGACAGTTAAAGCCAGATCGGGACGGAACCAGTCCGAAACAGGATGACTGGAACGGCCGAACGAGTCAACAGGTTGAACAACTCATGGTTGAAACCGTGAAAGAAGGAGTGCGCACTCTGACTTCTCTCTGCAAGGGCCTATGTATACCCAGGCCAGAGGAAGGAGCTCCGAAATCGACCCCATCAGACTAAGAAAACCGAGGGGACAGCGAAGTGTGACCGCCTTCGTTACTGAGAGGTCGGACACCACCTGTGTCCTCCCTGAGACTGTGAACAGAGTATCCAAGTGACGTCAGGATAACCGTGGAAAAAAACCCATTTCAACGGTACTGACTTGGAAACGGTAGAGAACAGAAGAACCAAAAAACCCTTTAAACGGCCTAAGAGATCGCCGGCCAATTAGAGTCAGAATGGGCCGAAAACGGTCGGGAATTTTTGATAAAACCGGTTGACAGGACCGGTTGAAAAAGTCGGGAATAGAAACCCGGACTGGGATCGTTCACTCGCGCCCGCGCCCTTCAAGAGAAGGTCCTCCACTTCCTCTGGAGGATCTCCAACGGACAGGATCGCCGTTTCTTGGAAGGCTCGGCCTCCTGTTGCCACGAGAAGACTGGGAAGGGGGGCCTCAAGGCCTTGAACTGGGGAGGAGGCCTAGAGGAGTATCCCACACTCTTAGAGCGGGACGGGAAGTACCCCGGACGAAATGGTTGGGACGGGGCTGGTTCAACAGGGCCCGATAGATAGCCTTCTGGCTATCAGCTGACTTCCTCTTTGAAGAGGACTCGAGAACTGGAGGAACCGATTCTTCCCCGAACAAGCCCGACTCCGGAAGGGGAAGAGAGCGCAAAACGCTCCTTTTCCCTGGACGAAAGAGACCTGTTCTGCGCCAGAAAAGAATCCCGGGCCAAGGCACAGGTTTGAACCTTCAAACCAGCCGTGACATCAGAGAGGCTCTGTAGCACATTGCCCAAAAGGGCTAGAGAGACTCCAACGGAAGCTTCATCCACCTGATCAAAGAACTGAAAAACCGCCGGTGAATCAGAGGCTGATTTGCCTAGAGACTCCGCCAAGGTTTGCACGAGAGAGGTGGCCATGCCACAAGCCCTGAGAGAACCAGACAGAGATTCCTCGAGAGACTTGAAGGCCGAAGGCTTGAACGTGACGGGAGGAACAGCAGCAGGACCCCAAGGACTCCACCTCCTCAGAAGAAGGTTTGGAGACGGAGGGGAGGGGCAGGTATTCCGTCGGTAGGGGGACGAAAGGTCTGAATCCAGGTACCAAAAAGGAACCGAACTGAGACGAGGCCGGCTGAGAACGCCCCAGATTAGCCTCAGCAATCTGTTTCAACGAAAGGACCTTGCCGGTCCTCAACGTGAACTCCGCTTTAACCACCAAATCCTCCGGGAAGGAGGGGGCTTGGAGAGTCAAGGAGCTCTTGGCCTGCAGAAGAGAGCCAACCGCGTGATCAGTGGCGGACTCCTGATGGGAGGAACGCACAGGTACCACGTAAGGGCACGATCGAGACAAAATCTTGAGAAGATTCTGAACCGAGGACTCAGTGAGAGAGTGAGGGACCTCCGACTGAGGGTCCAGTTCCATGTCTGACTCAAAGTCGGACTGAAAACTCAGAGAATTCCCTGGAGGGGTCTGGCCGTTGAAGCTTCTGATAAGGGCGGCCCAAGAGTCAAACACCACCGGAGGCCATGCCTGGCAGAGGGCTCTGCCGGTAGGGAGTGAGAGGATCACTGAACACCGGCCGGAACCGGGAGAACGTGGCGTCCTCCGTGCGAGCGGGACATTCCCGGTTGACCCAAACCGGAGGAACGAACCGGAAATTCATCATCGGAATTTTCCGGTTCTAGGCGAACCCTTTCCCGGTATGTCCGCGTTGGCCAAGCAACCGGGAGACAACCGGATGATTACCGGGTAAACACCGGGAGAACCGGAGGAAACGGTCTCGCAACCGGGAAAGGCAAATAACCGGTTGCGGTGGGAAAGCCAAGAGGCTCCAACCGTGCCATCCCCCGGTATGTCCGCGTTGGCCAAGCAACCGGGAGACAACCGGGAGAAACCGGATGAATACCGGGTGAAACCGGGTAAGCACCGGGAGAACCGGAGGAAACCGTCTCACAACCGTGAGAAGCGAATTTCCGGTTGCGGTGGGACTGCCAAGAGGCCCCAACCGCGCCAGTGCCAGGATCACTGGAGAGCCATCCCCCGGGAGGGGGGTATGGACTCTTATCGGTATTGAAGGTGCCCCGCACCGACCGATTTGACTGTCCTGGTAACCTCTCCCTCGAACTGAGTGGAGGATTTGAGCCCGGACTCAGGAAAGGGAACAGGCCGTTCCCGATCCTGGAGGTACCTCCCAGGTACCACCGGATGATTGCCTGACAGACTGGCCAGTCTGGTGACAGAGGAGTCACCTCTGTCACTAGGCAAGCTCCCCGGAGGGGAGCCTCTCTGTTCCGTAAACATCAAGCCCACAGGACGGAAACCAGAGGTGGAAAGGGATTGCCTATCCCTGTTGAGGTCGACGCTGGCCTTAGCGGACAAGGGCCTCCTGGAGGCAAGCCTGTGAACAGAAGAAGGAGAGAGGGCTGCGCCAGTGACAGTCTCACGTTAGAAGAGACAACTGGCGGAACCCTCTCTGGCTAAAACCGAAATAGGAGGAAGATTCTGTCGATGCGAAAGGGAGAACCCTGAAACCCGAAGAGTCCAAGTGACGTAGTACAAAGCCTGCGAGTCCAACGGAAAAGGAGAAGGAGCAGAAACCTCCGAAGGGAGAGAAACTGGAATGGGCTCCGAAACCGGTTAGGCCGGTGTAACCGAAACGGACTGTGACTGGACGTTAGACGTAGGATTTGTGAGGGGATTAGACGAAAACTTCTTGAGAAGATTAAGAGAACCTGCCCAAAGGGTCCCTAGTGAGAGAAGAAGAGTCAACTGACTTGGAAAACAGAAAAACAACCGAAGAGAAACTGCTTTCCCCGAAGTGGAAACCGAGGGGTGCAAGAAGCCATAATGGCTGACGCCACCCCGAAAACGAACAACAGAGTGAACGAAATAATTTTTCAACTAAAACGAACACCAAGAAATGACAATGAAATAATATCGATAGGATGACTAACAGCCTTCCCAAGAAACTGAATAGAACAAAGCTAAACACGGAACGAACCCACCAGATAGACAAGAGTCAGAAAAGGCGGAGTAGGGTAGGCCCAGGTGTGATTGAAAGGCTGGAAAATTTAAGAATGACATATCCGGTGTCCCAAGGGTGCGCGTCATACCCGGAAGTAAGGGGAGTCACTCCCGCTACTCCCTGCGGTATGGGTGCAGTCCCTTGGGGCCACTTTCGTTTTAGCTATGTGCTAGGGTAAGGTTCCAGGTTGTTTTAGGCTAATGCAGTTGTTTTGAGTGTTGGTATAGTATGATTAAATTAGATTGGTCAACATAGGTCAATAGTTTTACCTTAATCAAATAAAATCTCTCTCTCTCTCTCTCTCTCTCTCTCTCTCTCTCCCTCTCCTCTCTCTCCTCTCTCTCTCTCTGCCTCTTGTTTTTTATGTGTAGATGTGCATGCATATCATATTGGTCACAGCAAGTCTGAAGAATGGTCAACATAGGTCAATAGTTTTACGTTGGTCAAATAAAAGATCTCTCTCTCTCTATCTCTCTCTCTCTCTGTCTCTGTCTCTGTCTCTCTCTCTCTCTCTCTCTCTCTCTCTCTCTCTCTCTCTCTCTCTCTCTCTCTCTCCCCTCTCTTTAATGCTACTCTTTCCCCACTGCTCATTAAGCCATTGTTCTCTCTCTCTGTTTGTTTGTCCGTCTGTCTGTCTGTCTGTCTGTCTGTCTCTCTCTCTCTCTCTCTCTCTCTCTCTCTCTCTCTCTCTCTCTCTCTCTCTCCCTCAGTCTCTTTCCCCTTCTCTTTAATGCTACTCTCTTCCCACTGCTCATTAAGCCATTGTTCTCTCTCTCTGTTTGTTTGTCCGTCTGTCTGTCTGTCTGTCTGTCTCTCTCTCTCTCTCTCTCTCTCTCTCTCTCTCTCTCTCTCTCCCCCAGTCTCTTTCCCCTCTCTCTTTAATGCTACTCTCTTCCCACTGCTCATTAAGCCATTGTTCTCTCTCTCTGTTTGTTTGTCCGTCTGTCTGTCTCTCTCTCTCTCTCTCTCTCTCTCTCTCTCTCTCTCTCTCTCTCTCTCTCTCTCTCCTCTCTCTCCCTTTCCCCCTCTCTCTAATACTACTCCCTTCCCACTGCTCATTAAACTATTGTTCTCTCTGTGTCTGTCTGTCCGTCTGTCTGTCTGTCTGTCTCTCTCTCTCTCTCTCTCTCTCTCCCTCTCTCTCTTTCTCTCTCTCTCTCTCTCTCTCTCTCTCTTTCCCTCTCTCTCTAATACTACTCCCTTCCCACTGCTCATTAAACTATTGTTCTCTCTCTGTGTCTGTCTGTCCGTCTGTCTGTCTGTCTGTCTGTCCGTCCGTCCGTCCATCTGTCTCGTCTCTCTCTCTCTCTCTCTCTCTCTCTCTCTCTCTCTCTCTCTCTCTCTCTCTCTCTCTCTCTCTCTCTCTCTCCCTCTCTTCTTTATTTGCCTACAAAAATGATATATGTTATTTGACAGTATCCCCTTGCCATAAAGGCTTATGTATGCTAATGGCAATAAAAAAACCTATTTGATTTGATTTTGATTTGATCTCTCTCTCTCTCTCTCTCTCTCTCTCTCTCTCTCTCTCTCTCTCTCTCTCTCTCTCTCTCTCTCTCTCTCTCTCTCTCGTATAGTGTCCTGTTTCCTTATCTGGAACTCCGTAGGGGGGTGTAGGCCTATACATATCAAACTGCAGAACTACAGAATGGTGGTGACCTCCGTCATGGTTCACTTCCCTCTCGCACATTAATATCACGCGACATGGAGCTCAATGCAAAGTACTTTGGCTTAAGTTTCAGTGCAGGGTGAATAGTACCAAAGACACTGAAAAGAAAGACTAACATCCGGTCCCTTTTCCCTATATGAGTAGTGAGGACAGAAACACTGGTTATGTCCCTTTTAAACGTGACACATTTAGGTTACATTAACTCTTTTTTTCAAACCTGGGAGAGTTATCTTTTCATGAGTCAGTTAGACTTTGGATAACTACCCCTCTAACGATTACTCTATCAGCCCGGCTCGTCGTAACTCTTAAGTAGTCCATCTTACCCTTTTAGAGTCTTTGATAGTACTACTTAGTTTTAACAGGGCCGGACCTACGTCCCAAAAAAACATGTATGTCGCCGAGTGGCAGCTAAATTTCCTCGCGGGATATACCTAGCACTCATAAGCACCACCAGTTGATAGGTACTTAATGGTATGATCATTATACTAGTATGTGGCGGTACTGTTAACCGCCGTTTTGTCCAAATTCCGCCGTTTTGTCTATAGACAAAACGGCGGGGCTAGAACCGCCGTTTTGTCCAAATTTTCTATTATGATTTGGACAAAACGGCGGTTCAACAATCCGCCGTTTTGTCTATAGACAAAACGGCGGGTTGGACAAAACGGCGCCCGATTTTGAACCGCCGTTTTGTCCAAATCAAAGTTGGAGTTATGAAAACGTTTTGTCCAAATCAAAGTTGGAGTTATGAAAACTCATTCTTGACAAGTTCTCTTTTTTTTTTTAAATCTTTGTTAAATAAAATGAATAACAAGCTGACCACTGACACTGGTCACTTTGGCCTAATTTTACCGTTTGAATGCTAATTAGTGTATTAGGAGATCATATGAACAATTGTTGATGTGGTTGACCAGTGGTCAGTGTCACTGACCAGTGGTCACTTCGGCCTATTTTCACTGTTTGACTGCAAATTAGTGTATTAGGAGTTCAAATGAACAAATTTTGATGTCGTTGACCAGTGGTCACATTGGCCTATTTTCACTGTTTGACTGCAAATTAGTGTATTAGGAGTTCAAATGAACAAGGTTTGATGTGGTTGACCAGTGGTCAGTGTCACTGACCAGTGGTCACTTTGGCCTATTTTCACTGTTTGACTGCAAATTAGTGTATTAGGAGAGAGAGAGAGAGTCAGTGACACTGACCAATGGTCAACCACATTTTTTTAAAAAGGCCAAAGTGACCACTGGTCAGTGACACTGACCACTGGTCAACCACATCAAAATTTGTTTATTTGAACTCCTAATACACTAATTTGTAGTCAAACAGTGAAAATAGGCCAAAGTGACCACTGGTCACTGACCGCCGTTTTGTCCAAATCATAATAGAAAATTTGGACAAAACGGCGGTTCTAGCCCCGCCGTTTTGTCTATAGACAAAACGGCGGAATTTGGACAAAACGGCGGTTAACAGTACCATAGCCGATGAGGTTTAACCGAGGCGTGGTTACCGCTACACCTATCTGTATTGTTACAAAATCGGGACTTTGCTGGAGTTGCACTGCCTCCGGGCATTGCCTCCAGTAGTATCGTTCCCACCATCTTTGTATTTACAAGTGTCCCATATGTGTCTGTTCCAGACCGAGAGGACGTAAAACACCATTTTTCATTCATTCAGGTAGTTAATGGTTCAAAACATGTTTCAATAGGGGTATGAACAGTAATGGCATTAGTCCTTTATTTCATGCCCAGATTGCACTATTTTGCTTCTCGGATTTTAAAAGTTTCCGGGGGAGCATGCTCCCGGACCCCCCTAGGGGTCTTGGTGCTTCGCACCTTCGATAACATTAATTAGCCCCCACACCTTAAAAACTTAGATCCGGCCCTGTTACACCCACGTACAATACTTAGTTTTTACACCTCGGACTTGTATAAAAGTTTTACAGCATCAATGACAACGTCACTGGCCTGAGTGATGTTGTGTGTGTTGCTTCATGAAGTGTATTGTATTGTGCTGTGCACTGCATTATATTATTTGGTATTTGGTATATTCTAATCACAGAGACTTATCTCTGTGAAATTCGGGCTGCTCTCCCCCGGAGAGCGCGTCGCCGCTAGTGCAGCGCCTACCCTCTCTTTTGGTGTTTTTTTGGGGGGTACAGGGTGAGGAGGGGGTGTGGGCACACTTGGAAAATCTAGCTATCAATTTGGCCATACCAGGCAGCGGGATTTCTCCCTGCTCTTACCGACTTTCAACTGCCGTGGGATTTTTATGCGTGCGTAAAGCGCACGGGTCAGACTAGCTTTAAGTCCCCATCCGTAGGACTGGACGTTCAGTTCGATTTTCCTGTCAATCTAGGAAGAAAGGGCCAGGACGGGATTCGAACCCGAGTCACTCACGTTGCAGTCACGCAATACATTTGGCAGGCGAACGTCTTAACCACTCTGCCACCTTTCATACAGTCATATAATAAATGTAACGCTATCCTGTCCAATCCTACGCTATCATTATCCTAGTAGTCTAATATTGTATTGTATCATAATTATCATCTGTATCGTATCAATATTATCATGCAGTCATATTATAAATTTAACGCTATCCTATCCAATCCTTATACGCTATCATTATCCTAGTAGTATAATATCGTATTGTATCATTAATATCATCTGCATCATATCATACAATCATATCATAAATTTAATGCTATCCTGTCCAATCCTACGCTATATCATTATCCTAGTAGTCTAATATCGTATTGTATCATAATTATCATCTGTATCGTATCAATATTATCATGCAGTCATATTATAAATTTAACGTTATCCTATCCAATCCTTATACGCTATCATTATCCTAGTAGTATAATATCGTATTGTATCATTAATATCATCTGCATCATATCATACAATCATATCATAAATTTAATGCTATCCTGTCCAATCCTACGCTATATCATTATCCTAGTAGTCTAATATCGTATTGTATCATAATTATCATATCATGAAGTAGGCCCCATCATATCATAACTATTAGCATGGAACATCTTTTGTCACGACTATCAGGGCACGGCTGGTCTTGAGTACAGTTAGTAGGGAACTATACTATACCATTCCCGTCAGCCGCGATCAGGGAGGGGGTGGGGGTGGGGGGTATCATTTTTAGTCCCCGAGCCGAAGGTTCGGGGAGCTATTGTTTTTGTCTGGTCCGTCCGTCCGGTGTCCGTCAGTCCGGTGTCCGTCCGGTGTCCGTCCGTCCGTCCGGCGTGCCTCCGTCCGTCCGTCCGGCGTGCCTCCGTCCGTCTGGCTATTCGTCCGTTTTTCTCAAAAACTATTCAGTCTATCATCATCAAATTTGGCATACTAGTTTGCCAAGATGCAAGCTATCCACTGATGTATTTAGTTTTACATTAAGGTCAAGGTCGCGCCAGTTACGGGGTTCAAACCCCGAAACACATAATCGCTAATATCTCGCGAAGTTTTGCATGTATTTTAATGCATTGTTTTTCACAACATTTCTTGATGAATGGTCTATAACACAGTTGTCATGAATTTTTCTGTGCGTGCGTGTGCGCATGATCGCGCGCGCTCAAATCACGGGTCCGAACCCCAAGGCTATATATAAAAAAAACTATTCAGTTACGTGCTGTTTTGATGCGTTTTTATGTAGTTACGTGCTGTTTTGATGCGTTTTTATGTATGTGTACAGCCGACACATTCCGATTTCGGAGTACCTCGGCGATGCTGCGACCCCTCGGCGTTGCGCTTGTTGCTTTTATTTTCCACGTCCAGTCAGAGATTATTGCAATGAGGCCAAAACCCTGTGGGACCAAGGAAACTGTGGAGGGTTGTGACAAAGCGGGGCAGTTGGTGGATGCCTCATGCCTCCATATGGGGAGCCAGACGACCCCAGCCCCCTTCGCGAGTCTCTCCCCGCGGGGATGCCGGGGGGTCTTGCGCTAAAAAATAGTTCCCCCCACCTTCTGGAAGTTTCTGTGCTTGTAACTTCCTCTAATCTGTCACTCTTTTTGACTCTGCCTGTTCCATTTGCTTTCTATCATCTACTACCTTTCTGACCTGTTGGCCCATTCTCCTGCCTTTTTTTTCTTTTTTAAAGTTCCAAATAATTTTTCTCCTTTAAGCTCCTCCTAAATCTGAATGTGTCTGCTGTACGCAGCGGGGAGACCAGTGAAAACTGAAAACTGAAAACGGACACATACGCGCTTTACCTATTATGGCCTTTTGGCCTGGGAACGCAGAAGAAGAAGAAGAAGAAGAAGAAGAAGAAGAAGAAGAAGAAGAAGAAGAAGAAGAAGAAGAAGGAAGAAGAAGAAGAAGAAGAAGAAGAAGAAGAAGAAGAAGAAGAAGGAAGAAGAAGAAGAAGAAGAAGAAGAAGGAAGAAGTGACAAAGGACCAATCCCTATTGTCCACTGCAACTAGGGTTACTAACGCCCTTGACGGCAAGAGTTAAGCCCCAGCGCAATCGACAATGACTGACGTGATTGCCAGAGTAGGCCTGTAATTATGGGTAATCGCAATCGGTGTAATTGAGATGCACCCAATAAGTGAAAACACTGGTTGTTTCAGATGGAGAGGCTGTTCTGGTGGAGGTGGATCTGGTGCTCATTTCTGTAGGACCCATCAATGAAATGGACATGGTCAGTCCGCTAGTCTGTCCATCTGTCCGTCTGTCTGTCTGTCTGTGCGTGTGTCCGCCCTGTCTGTCTGACCTGGTTTGGTTTGTCGGCCCGTCTTCTGTCCCGTTTGAAATTACATTATTTTATACACTATCGCATTATCCACTGATCGATTGATTGAGTGAGTGAGTAATTGAGTTAGTAAGTGAGTGAGAGAGTAAGGATCACTTTGTGTGTCATTTTGCGTGTCACTCTCTCTGTGTGACTGTGTGTGTGTGTGTGTGTGTGTGTGTGTGTGTGTGTGTGTGTGTGTGTGTGTGTGTGTGTGTGTGTGTGCGTGCGTGCGCGCGTGCGCGTGCGTGTGCGTGCGTGTGTGTGTGTGTGCGTGTGCGTGTGTGTGTTTCGTTCGTTCTTTAATTTAACGTCTATCCACCTTACAGTGATCTTAGACAAATCTTAGGTGTGTGTGTGTGTGTGTGTGTGTGTGTGTGTGTGTGTGTGTGTGTGTGTGTGTGTGTGTGTGTGTGTGTGTGTGTGTGTGTTGTGAATGCGTGTATGCGCCTGCGTGCGCGCGCGTGTGTGTATATGCACGCAAGATGTGTATGTGGGTTGTGTTCAAAGAAACCGCGTCAGAACTTTCTTTGATGCCATCATTACACCCTTTTTAAAACTGTTAACTTATTCAATGCCCCCCCCCCTCCCGTTAAGACTTGTACTCTTGTTTTCATTATTAACGCATGCATTATGCAACTGAGAGAACTGCACTGCATGGTTTTCCTTCTGAAAGTTGCTGGAACTGGAAGCAGTAACAAGCTTAATGATTGGTCGATAGCCCGACTTCCTGTTTGGCACGTGGTAAAACGGAAGAGGTTGGACATTGGAGGCACCGTTGTAGGCCCATTTAGAATCATTAACATCTTAGGGGTTGGAAATTGCCAGCGGAAGCCTTGATTATGAGAGAGAATTTTTAATGAGAGGGTTGAGGGCTTTGCTGTTAACCCTTTCACCGCTAAAGTCACATTTTAGCACCACATTGATTTAACACCTAGGTCACTAAAAGGCATCAAATTGGAGTCTATTATCCAAAGACCCTATTGTCTTAGTTTTGCGAAGTAAGGATAGACCTTATTTTATATATGTCACAGAAGAATCCCCAATACTGCAGATGGATTTTTGTTCTCTAACCAGGTTAATTTAATGGACATTTTGGCTGAAATATGGCTGGCAGTGAAATGGTTAAATTCAGGGCTAATGTAGGCCTATTTTGGCCACTGCAACGACCACCTTTTGGAAGAGTGAATGCCCTTGGTAGATGCTTGAGTACTGGCCAAGCAAGGGATTTACTCTCGCCAATAACCCTATTTGAGGCCACTAAATGGCTGTCTTTTGCAAGATTAAGAGTGAATGCCCTTTTGGATACTGACCAACAAGGGATTAACTATCGCTGTCAAGTTCGTTAAATAACCTAGTCACAGTGGCCTATGCAGAGGCCATGGTTAAATGTGTTTGCTGGTATGGGGGAGAAAGCTAACATAGAGCTGTGCGCAGTAACCATACATCACTTTGACTGGCTGCTATTTTCGTCACTTGCAAAGGTTGAACTTCGTTCACCCCCACACTAAACATTCTCACTGAATATACTCAGTAGAAACAACTTTTTGTTTTTCTCTGGTAAGGGATAGGGTTAGGACAAGGTTAGGTTTGGGCAATCAGTAGGGGAAGACGGGGTAAAAAGCGCATGGGCGGGTAAGAAGCCCACCCCAATTATCTCATGAAATAAAGAAAATTTCAGTCAAATTTGCCCATGAGACGAATGCTAGACATTGACGCTCGTCTCATGGGCAAAAATGAGACTGAAATTTGCTTCATTTCATGAGATAATTGGGGTGGGCTTCTTACCCGCCCATGCGCTTTTTACCCCGTCTTCCCCTAGTAGGGGATTGTTATTATAGCGCGATGCCCCACATTGGGCTCATCGCGCTTTACAACAGTATAAAGGCATTGCAAATCATAAAAAGGTTCAACATATATGAATTGCACGCACACACACAAACAAAACAAAAAACAACAACATATAGTTAACAGCATCATATTAAATAGTAAAAGATTCAACAGGCATAACTTATGCAACACCTTTTAAGTAACTGAAATGGCCGCTTGCCGTCATCCAATCAAATGATGTATGGGCACTGCACACAGCTGTATGCGAAAACTAGGGAGGGTTGGGATAGGAGTGGGGGTGTGGGTGGGTGTTAGAGAAGGGGCGTGGGTGGGGTGGGGTGGGATGGGGGAAATCATGTCGTAATATGGGACGCAAAATGACCTGATGAAACATGCAACTAATCGTAGGCCTGCATAATGTTCGGAACACTATCAAGAAGAAACAAAAAACTAAAACAGACTGCAACGTCACTGGAACATACAACAAACAAACAACTACACGACAAGTGTAAAGTGACGTTATTTTATTCACAAGAGACAACACAAAACTACTGGATATTTCGGCGAATGCGCCTTTATCAACACAGACAAACAATTAAACAGCAAACATCAAATATAGCAAATGGAGCCAAAAGCAGGCAACAGAAGGAGCAAAAAAACATCAAGATCAAAATAAAAACAATACTTCCCCTCTATAGTGCTCCTTTTGCTATATTTGCTGTTTAATTGTTTGTCTGTGTTGATAAAGGCGCATTCGCCGAAATATCCAGTAATGTTTTGTCTCTTGTGAATAAAATAACGTCACTTTGCACTATTAAGAAGAGAGAAAAAAAGAAAGAAAGAAAAAGAAAAGAAAAGCAGCTATTATCACTCGTTTGTACTTCTTTCTGTTAACTGTTAGTTATCTTATTTTTGTTCTATTATTAGAAGAGGAAATGGTTGATGTGCTTTCAGTGTTGTTCGTTAATTACCTTTTGTTTAAAACATTAAAGTTTGAAACGCATTCAACGTACCGTTTGTTGGGGGACAGGTACAGATCTAGTGGGTGCGTAGAATGCGGTGACACGGTGGTAGCCTACGGTTTATGCGTTAACTGTCAATGTGACGATGGTCGTTTCAGCTGCTTGTCCCCAATAAACGGCAGTAGTCTACAGTGTTCAGGGCCGGACCTAAGTTTTTAAGGGGTGGGGGCTAATTCATCGAAGTTGTGAAGCACCAAGACCCCTAGGGGGGTCCGGGGGCATGCTACCCCGGAATTGTTTTTAATCCAACAAGCAAAATAGTGCAATCTGATGCAATCTGGCCATGAAATAAAGGACTAATGCCATTACTGTTCATACCCTTATTGAAACATGTTTTGAATCATTAAGTACACATCATGCTGCTTCCACAGTGCTAGGTATAGCCCGCGAGGACATTTAGCTGCCGCTCGGCGACATGACATTTTGAATTTGTTGGGGGGGGGGTGTTGGGGGGGGGGGGGTGTGTTGAAAAAGGAAAAAAAACAAAAAAAAAAAAGGCCTGCAAGGGTGGGGGCTGCACCTGTTTACGATCTATGCTAATTTGTGTGACTTACCCCCCCCCCCCCCTCACATACACACACCTACCCCCCCCCCCCCCCTACACACACATAGGGGAAGACGGGGTAAAAAGCGCATGGGCGGGTAAGAAGCCCACCCCAATTATCTCATGAAATGAAGCAAATTTCAGTCTCATTTTGCCCATGAGACGAGCATTAATGTCTAGCATTCGTCTCATGGGCAAATTTGACCGACATTTTCTTTATTTCATGAGATAATTGGGGTGGGCTTCTTACCCGCCCATGCGCTTTTTACCCCGTCTTCCCCTATATCTTCTTAATTAAGCATAACTTATTGCCAATGGGGAAACAGAGATATTTTGTGAATAATGTCAACGTGTACACAGACCTTTATGAGTGGCCTAACAAACAACCGCGCGCGTTGTCAATGGGGAAACAGAGATATTTTGTGAATAATGTTCACGTGTACACAGACCTTTACTTAAGTGAGCGGTGAGCACAGTTCTATAATCATATGAATGACATTCTGCTTAACGTCCTCCGGTCTTGAACAGACACATATTGAACATTAAGTTAGTAGATATAAAGATGGTGGGAACGATCATGGAGGCAGTGCAACACCAGGAAAGGACAATACAGATGTCACTCTGAAACTTACAGAAGTTCGTATAGCTCTGTAACTCTGAAACTGACAGAAGTTCGTATAGCTCTGTTACCTTGTTTCGTACATTTCTCTCTCTCCGAACACACAGACGTGGGGAGCGTCTTTCTACCTTCGACAGGAGTGGACGGACGAACGCCTGGTCCTGGATGACCCCCAGTGGTCAGACCGGATGGTCAAGCTGGAGGGG
>CM065696.1:36091307-36121307 GCA_017654935.2 Phymorhynchus buccinoides
ATGCTTAAGGCTATGTCAGACCAATTGACATAAGCTAGAAGACCAAGGCTACATCAAAATGTTGTTGTGCTATGCATAGTTATGTGGGGATTGTCTTTAGGCATGACAAAATCCCCCGAAGACGGAGTGTGGCTGCCCTCGTGGAGGGGGTAATCAGAAATGGTCACACATGTAATGTTCTCATCCCTAGCTGGTGCATTTGTGCCATAGTGTTCAAGTGCTTCAGTTGTTGGGATGATCCCTGTAGTCTTTTAGCCAGGGTTCATCATCAACAACAACAACATATCCGATGCATACTGTTTGTCTTATCAGATGGGTTCCTCATCACAGACCTGGTCCTGCGGTGGTCTTCCAGTAGAGTGGCCACCAGTCTGCTGCCCTCCGCCAACCTGCCGGACTTCTCCATCCAGGACATCCACACCTACGACTGCACTGCTACATATGCCACCGGTAGGCTAGTTATAGGTTCTGTCCACTGTGACTTTTCAAAGTTGCAGGTTGGATTACATTTCTACTGAAGGATTAGACCTTATTTCTTTTATTTCTCTCCTCAGGCTCTGGTAGAAAGTTTGGATGAAAATGTATGACCATGGAGTTTAAATACGCCTCTGGTGTAGGACTTTGAATCACATCGATGTTTCCCCGTCTCTTTGTGTACCCATCTCTGCATGACCCCGTCTCTGTGTGTCTCCTTGGATTAGGATAAGGGTTAGGGAAGGATTAGTTCTAATATTACTAACAAACATTTGTTACAACTTTCTAACTACTCAAAAACTAGGAATAATGATTTGAAATTACTAACCCAATACAGCAGAACTAACATTCGAAAGAATTTCTATCGTAACAGTCACTAAATACTGGAATTCTCTTCCAGCACATATCAAATTGGCACCTAACCTTAATCAGTTCAAAAACCTCCTCGATAAAGACCTCAAGATTCAACCATTGAAATGTGTATATGATTAACACGTCTAAAAGCGTGCTAGTCATGCCAATCATGAAAACAATACAAATAATCAGAAAGGTCACATTAAGAGGCCGCGAGGCCTAGTCCTCATTCTCTGACCTGACCTGACCAGGGATAGGGTTAGGAGTTACGTGAGTGTTTGGGTTGGGATTGGGGATAGGGTTAGGGTTGGGATAAACAAAGAGACGGAGACACACAGATCGAGACAGGGACATATTATGGACAGGGAGACACAGATATGCACTTCTAGCCGCCACTTCTTTCCTTCTTAACTTTTTATTCATAATAGTTTAATACTGCAAATTGTTTCATACTGTTCAAATTCTATCTTTTCTTCCTAATCCCTTATTTTTGCTACTTCATTTACACTGGAATTCTTTCTCTCATACTACCCCACAAAGTGCAGCAGAATCATCAACAAGCCTAATGGGACGAAGAAGAAGATACATAACTTGACGAAATTGGAGACCCATAGAGACGTAAGGATTTAACTTTTGATTTGGTTTATCTCCACCTCCACCTCCTCCTCGTGGTCCTCCTCTTGTGCAGGCACTTACCCCTGCCTTCAGGCCACCATGAAGCTGAGCCGTGAGATCGGCTTCTACGTCTTCCAGATCTACCTGCCCTCCGTCCTGATCGTCATCCTCTCCTGGGCGTCCTTCTGGATCGACCACGAGGCCGTCCCTGCCCGCATCTCCGTGGGTCTGCTCACCGTGCTCACCATCACCACCCAGCTCTCCGGGTCGCGGGACCAGCTGCCCAGAGTGCCCTACATCAAGGTCAGAGCGTGGGCGGTGGCCTGGAAGTTTCTCTGACGGAGGATGTGGTTTGTTGACCAAAAAATGCTGTGGTTCGTAGATGGTTGAATAATAATTATAAAAAATGATGGATTTGATAAAAACTAGCAAACCTGCTCGCTACGCTTCACGTATGCAGACACAGACACAGACACACACACACACACACACACACACACACACACACACACACACACACACACAGACATACACAGACAGACAGACAGACAGACAGACAGACACAGACAGACAGACCACACACACACACACACACGACCACACACACACACACACACACACTCACACACACACACACATTCTCTCTGTCTGTGTCTCTGTCTGTCTCTCTCTCCCTCTCTCATTCAGTCAGGTTTATAGTCCCAAGGGAAGCCAGTCCATGAGTTACTACCTTTTACTACTACAGCATATACGATCTTACAGAAAAGTGAGTCGATCCTTGGCGGAGATTTGTACTGTGGAGGTTCAACATTTCTATGGGACCGTCTGTGTACAATATGATGCACCACCATATACAATTTGGAGATTCTGTCCTCTGGTTCATGAGTTACAGGGCGAACAAATACACAGAAGCACAATGGATTTTATTAAATAGGCATAAATTCTATTCTGAGGCTAAATCCCATCCAAAGAAAACCAACCCTCGACTAATCTTCGAGGGTTAGTTTTCTTTTGATGAGACGTAGCCTATGCCACGCTTAAATTTCCTATCATTTGTTTTACCACGACACCTTCAAACTGTGCGTCAGTTCTGCTAATATAAATAACCTGTAGTTCTTAAGCCTACGCGATTCTGGTCGCTTCTCGGCCTTTTGGCTCAGTGATTCAGGAACATAAATTTTTGTTTATACCTTGGTTGGTTTGTTCAGCCCGTCGTACATGGCGAAAGCCGATACGCGACGTTAAACTGAACTTCCATCCAAGCCTACGCTTGTTTTTTCTCAGGCAACAGCAATAATGTCTTAGAAGGTTAAAATAAGCGAAATAAGACATTCGTTTTTGGTTTTTAACGAAAGTTTTGCCACATCTTTTGCTAATACAACCAGAGATAGTTGACCTTGGCACAATCCCTATTAAGCTTAATGATATCCGTTTGCAATGGTCCACTGCAACAACCATGTTTTACTAGAGTGAATGCCCTTGGTAGCTGCTTGAGTACTGACCAAACAAGGGCATAACTGTCGCCAATAACCCTATTTGAGGCCACTAAATGGATGCCTTTCGAAAGAGTGAATGCCCTTTTCAGTACCGACCAACAAGGGATTCACTCTCACCGTCAAGGGCATTAATAACCCTAGTTGCGGAGACCATATTGGCCAGGTGGGCCCGAGAAAGCATTTTCTCTGTGGTTTGTGCCTGTATCCTAGACTCTCTGTGTGTCTGTCTTCACAGGCTATCGACGTGTGGATGTCCACCTGCCTGGTCTTCGTCTTCGCGGCCTACATGGAGTACGCTGTGGTCACCGTGCTGTCCAGGAAGTACAGGAAACAGCTGACCAGGAGTAAGGCCTACGACGCTGGACCTGGCTCAGAGGTCAATAGACAGGTCAGTTTGTCATGGGGCGGTGGAAGACAGGGTGGAGGTGGAGAAAGAGGCATTCGATGACTATCTGGAAAAATGGCCTACGATGACTATAGGAAGGCCTACGACGCTGGACCTGGCTCAGAGGTCAATAGACAGGTCAGTTTGTCATAGGGCGGTGGAAGACAGGGTGGAGGTGGAGAAAGAGGCATACGATGACTATCTGGGAAAATGGCCTACGATGACTATAGGAAGGCCTACGACGCTGGACCTGGCTCAGAGGTCAATAGACAGGTCAGTTTGTCATAGGGCGGTGGAAGACAGGGTGGAGGTGGAGAAAGAGGCATACGATGACTATCTGGGAAAATGGCCTACGATGACTATCTGATTTACCATCTCGGAAAACCATCAAGAACATTTTCCTTTGGGGGGACAAAAAAGTTATTGACTGATTGATTTATCAAACCGTTGTTTCTTCTTCTTCGATCGCTCAGACAGTTTTCTGTCTGTTATGAGCGCAGATGAGTCATGCTGCCGTTATGCGCCTAACTAAGAAATAGTTAGGCCCAGCAAGTCCGACTTCGGCTGGAGGAAATCTTTTTGAAAGTGTTTCTTTTAAAAAATAAGGCAGGAGAATGGACCTGAAAGCCAGAAAGATAGTAGATGACAGTAAGCAAAGGGGAAAGGCAGAGTCAGAGAGAGTGAGAGATTAGAGGAAGTTACAAGCACAGAACTTCCAGAAGGTGAGGGAACTATTTGTACAAAAGAGTCGACCCCCCCCCCCCCCCCCCCCCCCCCCCCCCCCCCCCCCCCCCCCCCCCCACCCCCCCCCCCCCCCCACCCTCACACCCTCCCACACCCCCCCCCCCCCCGGTATCCCCATGGGGGAAAATCGTGGTTTTAGAAACTCACCTTTTTTTAAAACTGGCAATTCACCGTGTATGCTTTCAGTTGGGTGTTAGCCTATAGCTGTTGTTAGTCCCCGAGCCGAAGGTTCGGGAGCTACTGTTTTTGTCTGGTCCGTCCGTCCGTCCGGTGTCCCGTCCGTCCGGCTATTCGTCCGTTTTTCTCAAAAACTATTCAGTCTATCATCATCAAATTTGGTATACTAGTTTGCCAAGATGCAAGCTATCCACTGATGTATTTAGTTTTACATTAAGGTCAAGGTCGCGCCAGTTACGGGGTTCAAACCCCGAAACACATAATCGCTAATATCTCGCGAAGTTTTGCATGTATTTTAATGCATTGTTTTTCACAACATTTCTTGATGAATTGTCTATGAATTGTCTCACTCACGCTGGTTCCGCGACTAAGCGAATAGTGTCGTCAGTAGGGGGCTTAGTAGGTGGTGTCCTGAACAGGCTCCACTGAACTCCACCGAAGTGACTCAGCAGAAGTGCAGTGTCTCCTCGGTTGGTTGCCTCCTGACGGCCTAACATAGATTCGCTCCCCTTGGACTGCTGGTCTCGGTTTCTGCGACTTGAACAAACCCGGGTGTAGCTGCGAATTGGGATTCGGAACGAGCGGCGTGGGAGCAACGCCACTGCACAGCCCAGAAGATGGGACAGCAAAAAAAAAAAGAAGAAAAAAAAGGTCAAGGTCGCGCCAGTTACGGGGTTCAAACCCCGAAACACATAATCGCTAATATCTCGCGAAGTTTTGCATGTATTTTAATGCAGTTTTTGTCACAACATTTCTTGATGAATGGTCTATAACACAGTTGTCATGAATTTGTCTGTGCGCGCGTGTGCGCATGATCGCGCGCGCTCAAATCACGGGTCCGAACCCCAAGGCTATTTATAAAAAACTATTCAGCTACGTGCTGTTTTGATGCCTTTTTATGTAGCTACGTGCTGTTTTGATGCTTTTTTATGTATGTGTACAGCCGACACATTCCGATTTCGGAGTACCTCGGCGATGCTGCGAGGGGACTTTGCAGCCGCCCGGCGTTGCACTTGTTTTTGGTTGTTGTTGTTTGTCGTCTTTTTTCCCCCTTCCAAATTGTGAAGCAGACACGGTAAATGCGCCCCTGTAAGTTTACGTGCATACCCACTAAACTATGATTGTTTCAATAAGATTATTCCACGATGTGTGTTATACGTACAGTATTTTTCTTTATGTATATTTATGGTGACCTATATGTCACTGCCAAAATCTTCATTGAAAGCGTGTACAGTGGCAGTCAATGCCTAGATAGTACGCTTGTTAATTTGACTTGCATTCTGAAGTCTGAGTATTGGTAGCTGGTTCTGGTTCGGGTTCAGGGTCGAGTTTCTCTAATAATAATAATAATAATAATAATTAATAACATTTATATGGCGCAGTATCCTGACAACAGCTCAAAGCGCCTTACAGATACAACGCATATAGAAAACACACATGAACATGATAATACAGGCATGTAATACTACTATTTAAATACACAATAGAATACCAGGACATACAGATCATATGAGATACATATAAATATACACATGCACAATGAGAGATAATAACAGATGCAAACGGGAAAAAAAATGAAAACACACGCACTCGCCAGCTTAAGGCCAACATATTGACGTCGTTAAAAAATAATAATTGAAAATGAATGCAAATGAAGAGAAACGACACACACTCGCGTACGCCCATGCACACATAAAAAATCAAAATCAAAGTCAAATCAAAATCAAATCCCCACCCCACCCACTAATCGGCTCCAGTCAACAAAATGACATGTCAATAATAATGTAAGCATACACACAGAGACATACACGCGCATGCACACACACGTACACACACACACACACACACACACACACACACACACTCACATACACAAGATACCGGTCGCCGCGTGAATAACGCTTACGCCAAACGGGGCCTAAGAAACACTTTAGAAAACGTTGCAGAAGAATATTACAAGCTCTCGTCTGATTGGTCACCAAAAAAATATTATTTTAAACAAACTTTAATGGACCAATCAACAACAAGAAACGTATTCACCCCCCTACTAGTTCCAGATAGTTCGCCGCTTGCTTGGTGTTTGGCAAGAACAAAACGCCACGCGAACTATCGGCAAACGAAGGGCGTTTCTTAGACCGTTTTTGCTGATTTGCGCTCACGCTACGTAACGTTAGCCCTTGTGAAACGGCCCCCCTGGTTTGCATACTATACATGAAGAGAGCGTATAAAGGGTATTAACTCGACCGAAAAAGGAGAGCGCATAAAGAGTCGGAAAATAAAATATTATTTATTAACTGTGTGGTCTTGTTGACAGTCTTTTAAAAGTTGACCATAGGCCTTTATTTAGCAGTATCCAGGCTGGACCCGGCCAATCCGGCTAGCGAAGCGCTCACCGGGGACGAAGTGGAACCCCGACCGTCACAGCTCCTGCCCTTCTGCACAGTTATTTCAGTATCAACTGTGTCACACACACACACACACGCGCGCCATTGCGGATATAGATGTTACCAGTGACACTCACGCCATTATTGGCAAGGAGCGACAATATTGGCCTAACCTAACTGAGCAGCCTAGGACGCCCATTTCGCCGCCAGGTGGCAATCAAACCAGTAGGGGCTTAGCGCGTCATATCCTTAGTTGATTGCCACCTGGCGGTGAAATGGGCGTCCTAAGTTGACCATTGTTTGATTTGTCTTTTGACAGAAACCTCCCACAGTTCCACTCGATCGAGAACATTCCCTCCCTGTATCATCCACTACCACTGCTGCTACTACTACTGCCAACGGAAACATCAGCCACTCCACTATTTCTACCGCCACCGTCACCGACACTACCACCACCACCACCACCACCTTCACCAACGATCCAGATCCTTCCCCATCCCCACCCCCACCCCGTCCCGTCTCAGTTTCAGAAAGCTCGCCTGTCAACTCCTCAGTGGCTCCGGACAGCAGAGACACAGGCCGCAAAGTGGACAAGCTTTCCCGTGTCATTTTCCCAATGGCCTTCGCCTTTTTCAACGTCATCTATTGGTCCTACTATTTGAACGTGGTCATCTGACAACGATGAACATCACACACACACACCCCTAACACACACACACTGACACACGCACACTCACACACACACACACACACACACACACACACACACACACACACACACACACACACACAACACACACACACACACACACACACACACGCACGCACGCACGCACGCACGCACGCACGCACGCACACACACACGCACACACGCACGTACACACACACACACACACACACACACACACACACACACACACACACACACACACACACACACACACACACACACACACATACTGACACAACCAGCAGTGCAGTGTCTCCTCCGAGTGGTTGGCTTCCTGTGGATTGCTAGTTTTAGGGGGAGTCTGCGACTTTCAGAAAAGAATGCAAACCTTAAAACTTTTAATAAATCTTGTTTTTTTCCTGTTTGGGGGGGGGGGAGTATTTTTACCTTGGGTTGTTCTCAATTAATCATTTTTATGCTTGATTAATTTCAGACATCATTTTTATGCAAATTGTGATATTATTTTCCCTTTACAATGTCATTTATTTGCTCTGTTTACCTGTATCCAAGTGTGTGTGTGTGTGTGTGTGTGTGTGTGTGTGTGTGTGTGTGTGTGTGTGTGTATCTGTCTGTCTGTCTGCTCAGAGATTTCAGTTTGTGCCATCCTTTTTATTTGTTTTTCAATACACTGGATTGTTTTCATTATTTCTATGCCTTTTCACATTCTATCAACACATTTATTTCTGTATCTTGTGTGTGTGTGTGTGTGTGCGTGTGCGCGCGCGCATGTGTGTGCGTGGGGTGGGGTGGGGTGCGTGTGCGTGCGTGCTTGTGTGTGTAGCATTACTTTATGATATTTTACTGTTTGCTGTGATGTTATCATTATGATGTTCTTTATTATTAATAAAGAATTGTTATTATAAAGAATTATTGTTGTTATGGGAAATTAATTTTTGTTACATACTTTGTTTACTTAATTGTGTGTGTGTTGGGGGGGGGGGGGGGTAGGTGAGAGTGTGTGACAAACTTAATTGGTTTATGTGAATAGCATGTGCTTTTATGTATGCATTTTATGTCTTAGTTTATAATATAATGTCTCGTCAGTTTTATATTTAAGTGCACGCTGAAAAAAGATGTTATTCATTTGAAGACAATAAAGAAATTTGAATTTGAATTTGAATTTGATTTTAAATATGACCAGGTCTTTGCTACACATTTAAAATCGACCATTGGTAAACTATCTCTGTGTGTGTGTGTGTGTCAGTCTGTCTCTGTTTGCTCTATAATCTTTCGGTTGTTTCTGATCCTGATTAGCCAAATAACATTGCATAGAGCAACTCCCAGGAGTAAACAAAAAAAATCAAGGAATATCGTAGGATCATTTTTGTTCACAATTTACTTTCGCTATATTAGGTATGACTAATTGCCGGATACCTCAGTAAATCGAACTAAATGATGAAGTTGAATTAGAATTAGGCGAAGACGGGGTAAAAAGCCCACGAGCGGGTAAGAAGCCCATGCCAATTATCTCATGAAATAAAGAAAATTTCAGTCAAATTTGCCCATGAAACGATTGCTAAACATAAAGTATTAACACTCGTCTCATGGGCAAAATGTGACTGAAATTTGCTTCATTTCATGAGATAATTGGCATGGGCTTCTTACCCGCCCATGGGCTTTTCACCCCGTCTTCACCTATGTGTGTGTATGTGAGCGCGTGCGCCGTGCGCACAAGCGTGCTCGTTGTTGTTTACCAGGCTCTTCCTCCTTCTCCCATCTTTTGTCTTGTTCCCCGTCTCTGTCTATCTATCCGTTCCTCTCTTCGTCGGATTGCCATTCTGTCTCAGACCTGTTTACCCCCTACACCAAGTCTTGAGTAGTCTGGATAGCTCAAATGAGTAGTTTTGGTGCAAAATGTGTAGTTTTATTCATTAAACCATCAAACAATGTTCACTGAAAATGAGTAGAATCTAGCATTATTTTCAATTTTGAAGAGTGGTAGAGATCCAAATTGAGTAGAATACTACTCGAAAAGAGTAGACTAAGCAGGTCTGCTAGTGTCTATCTGTCCCAGTGTCTGACCGAGTTTTTCCTTATTGCGAGGCCGCAGAAGCGACCGAGCATATAGATATTAGCCAGCAGTGAGCGTGTTTGACGTCACTTTACTTCTGCTTATGGAGCTTTGTCTCTCTATACTAACTTGCAGTTGTACACAACAGTAGAGTTGAGAACCGGTTCAAAATTCCGAACCGGTTTTAAACCGGTTTTCCCTCTCCGAACCGGTTTTATTGAACCGGTTTTTAAACCAGTAGTCTCATCACTAGTCTTACCTATGCAAACACATATTTGTCAGAATATTCACACACACGCACGCACACATACACACACACAAAATAAATAAACTTATGACTTATGCACACACACACTCAACTCAACACTCAAAGTCAAAGTCAAAGTCAAAGCCATACACCACCACAAACTAGAAACAGCTACTCTTAGTTTACAAACACCCAATCTGCGCTGAGAATCAGTGTTTTTTTTCGAAAAGAATGCGTTATTCTAAGAAAAACTTACTTTCAGTTTGCAGTTAAAAAAACCGGTTCACGGCAACTCGAACCGGTTTTTCGAACCGCGAAAGATTAGCACCGGTTTTTCGGTTAAAACCGGTTTTCCCCCCACCTCTACACAACAGTCTATGATTGACACAGTATGGGGGCCAAGGTTAACATGTAGGTTTGCAGTAAGACACACACGCATGTACACGCAAACGCACACACACAGAGAGACATGCACGCACACGCACATACACACACGCGCGCGCGTATGCACACATACACACACACACGCATGCACACATATGCCGAAAGGCCTACAAAAAAACACCTGAGAAGCAGATGCTTCCCTAGGTATTGATAGATTTCTAGAAAGTGAGGGCAGAGAGAGAGAGAGAGGGAGAGAGAGAAATGGCGAGAGAGAGAGTTTGTGCCTGTGTATGTGATGCAAGTGTGTGTGTGTGTGTTGTGTTGTGTGTGTGTGTGTGTGTGTGTGTGTGTGTGTGTGTGTGTGTGTGAGTGTGTGTGTGTCAGTGTGTGTGTGTGTGTGTGTGTGTGTGTGTGCGTGCGTGTGTGCGCGTGCGCGTGTATGTGCGTGTGTGCGTGCATGTGTGCGCGTGTGCGTGTGCGCGTGCGCGTGCGCGTACGTTCTATAAGTAATTAAATCCACAATATCAAAATACTGTTCTTTGCAAACAGTTTAATTTTATTATAATCCATTCATATATTTGGGTTTTTTAGCAAATTAGTTCACAAACATTCACAACATACAAATAAAGAGATATTTTGGCAAATGTCACGGCACATAAACCTATTGTGCACAAAGTCTCGCCCAGTACATCACACTTCACTCACTCCCACCAAATGCAAAGACATTCACTGCCAAGTGGCCTGCCATGTGTCTATTTTCAGAGCTTGTGTCAGTGATTTTGTTCCAGTAAAGTAACGCATGCCCACTCGAAAAAATAGTTACACCCCCACCTCACCCCCTCTTGTCCGTTAAAATACAACGGACAACAGTTTACTAAGAACGTAAAATAATGTGGTGCTAAGAAGACTTTTAGAATGTTCATTGCTAGAAGAGTTAAGAAGTTTTAGAATGTTCATTGCTAGAAGAGTTGAGAAGTTTTAGAATGTTCATTGCTAGAAGAGTTAAGAAGTTTTAGAATGTTCATTGCTAGAACAGTTAAGAAGTTTTAGAATGTTCATTGCTAGAACAGTTAAGAAGTTTTAGAATGTTCATTGCTAGAAGAGTTAAGAAGTTTTAGAATGTTCATTGCTAGAACAGTTAAGAAGTTTTAGAATGTTCATTGCTAGAAGAGTTAAGAAGTTTTAGAATGTTCATTGCTAGAACAGTTAAGAAGTTTTAGAATGTTCATTGCTAGAAGAGTTAAGAAGTTTTAGAATGTTCATTGCTAGAACAGTTAAGAAGTTTTAGAATGTTCATTGCTAGAACAGTTAAGAAGTTTTAGAATGTTCATTGCTAGAAGAGTTAAGAAGTTTTAGAATGTTCATTGCTAGAAGAGATAAGAAGTTTTAGAATGTTCATTGCTAGAAGAGTTAAGAAGTTTTAGAATGTTCATTGCTAGAAGAGTTAAGAAGTTTTAGAATGTTCATTGCTAGAAGAGTTGAGAAGTTTTAGAATGTTCATTGCTAGAACAGTTAAGAAGTTTTAGAATGTTCATTGCTAGAAGAGTTGAGAAGTTTTAGAATGTTCATTGCTAGAAGAGTTGAGAAGTTTTAGAATGTTCATTGCTAGAACAGTTAAGAAGTTTTAGAATGTTCATTGCTAGAAGAGTTGAGAAGTTTTAGAATGTTCATTGCTAGAAGAGTTAAGAAGTTTTAGAATGTTCATTGCTAGAACAGTTAAGAAGTTTTAGAATGTTCATTGCTAGAAGAGTTAAGAAGTTTTAGAATGTTCATTGCTAGAACAGTTAATTTTTAGAATGTTCATTGCTAGAAGAGTTGAGAAGTTTTAGAATGTTCATTGCTAGAAGAGTTGAGAAGTTTTAGAATGTTCAATGTCCAAATAAATTTAAAAAATGTAAACAAAGAAACAAACAAAAACCATTTTGTGCTAGGTAAGTATATACCCACACAATATTAAACATGTCACTTTTGAATAGCTTCATTGTCCCAAAACAAAGGCATCATCACAAAAAAAGTTTGTAACTAAAAATAATTAAAAAGAAATGCACACAAAAAACCCCCACATCATTAGCAAGATTCTTACAAACAGAAATCATTTAAACCCCATTATATTTTGTTCAGTGCTTTTTTGTCAGTCTCTTTCAATTTTTTTAAAAACAGCGTTTGACCCATGTGGGACGCCGTGAAAGAGACATCATTTTAACAAGATCAGTGCAGACTTTAATAATTAAAAGCTTTTAACAAGATAACACCAAAGATATTCTAAAAGGGTAAGATAGACTACTTAAGAGCTCGGCGAACCGGGCTGATAGAGTTATTGTTAGTGGGGACAGTACACTTTTCACAGTGCAGGCTATCCAAAAACTCAGACTGGAACTTGAACGGAGAATTCAACTGGCCTATCGACGTGTAAAATGTGTCCTGTTTAAAAGGGACATAACCAGTGTTTCTGTCCTCGCTACTCCTATAGGGAAACGAGACTGGATGCTTATCTTCCCCTATACAGTCTTTGACAACACTGATCTAAGACTAAAAGCCACCTGCCAGCTTGCAGAATTATGAAAACATCGAAGGCAGGATGGATGGAAGTTCAGTTTAACGTCGCGTATCGGCTTTCGCCATGTACGACGGGCTGAACAAACCAACCAGGATATAAACAAAAATTTATGTTCCTGAATCACTGTCTTAGCCAAAAGGCCGAGAAGCGATCAGGATTTTTGTGTGTGACTGATAAGAAAGGAAATGGGGGCGGGGTAAATTTTGACTAAATGACAACTTTTTCGTTGCCACTGGGATTAATGTGTGCTAAGTGCATGGGCACACGGGACCTCGGTTTATCGTCTCATCCGAAAGACTAATTCATCTCATTGAAGTTTGCTAACACAGGCTGTTGTTGATGATGATTTTCTTTGAGTAAACAATGTCTACAATATTAATAAAAAGCAAAAACAAAAAGCACACACACACCCTCCCAACAACAACAACAAACGAATAAACAAAACAAAAAGAGAAAAGGAAGTCTCAAAGTCTGCGTCCTTTTATCATGGGTGCATCTACACAAAATGAAAAAAAATCTGAAACGCTTAAGGGAAATGCCCCCGTGCAGCTGAAGAAAAAATTGATTAATGAAGGTATTTTACTTTGCTTTTTCCACAATTTATACAAATGCTTATTTTAAAGTGTTTGAAAAATACATAAGACACACAAAGATCTTGTTTCACTAATTTTATTTTTTAAAAAAGGAACTTCCTTTTCTGGTCAAATTCAAAATCAGAAAATCCTTGTATACCAGGAAAAGTTGCACCCATGTTTAATTCATGCTCTCACGGTCACAGTGAGCTCAGTGTCCATGACCACTCTAGTATGTGCCCTCAGTTAGTGTGTCCCGGTGACAGGATAGATAATGCTGATGACAGCTATCGTTGGACGGAAGCCAAGTAGAGAAGAGGACCTCACTCACACTGGCTCCAGACAAAACCATTCTTGTTTATTAAGTATTGGGCGGGGGTAGTGCTACAGTTGGTGGTACATGGTGTCCTTAAGGATGTTTGATCAGAACAGACTGCACTAAACCAGCTCAGCCAGCAGCAGTGCATTGTCTGCTCTGGTGGGGGTATTCTTGATTACCTAACTTTGAGTGCTCTATGTGGACTGGTGGTATAACACCTGTAAGCTGACAAATCTTTTTTTAAAATCTTTTTAAGGATAATAAAAAGGACAAAAAAAAGAACGTTCGCTACACTAGTGGGTACATGGTGTACATGGGAGCCAGTTCTTCGCAGGGGACCGTGGTTGCTGATTTGTGCACGTGCTTCTTGTGGTCAAACTTTATCGACTGACACAGGTTGCCATCGGTGACGATCCTCTTCACGATGGACAGACTGCGGCCAGGGGCCGGCACCTGCATGCCTTCAAACTCCAGCGTCGTCAGCGGGAAGACGTCCTTCAGCGAGTACACACACGCCTTGAGGTAATGCTTGCTGGTGCACCACGTGAACGAACCGTCGCTCGTCATCAGAAACAGATCCACGCAGGGCCAACGGAAAACAGCATCGCGTGCGTTGTGCCACTCTTCACTCTTGTTCAAATCCCTTGGGTGTAAGAATTTGGGCTTGCCGAACAGCACGAGCGCGTCGTCGGCGAAAAACTTCCAGACCTTGCCGCGTGTCACACGTAGCGTGTATCCAGGCACGCAGGACAGCACGTGACGCAGTCTCTCCGCATCGTTTTCGTGCACTGCCACGTCCATATCGTCGTCCCAGGGGATGAGGCCTCTGTGACGCAGAGCGCCGATCTGCGTGCCGGCCCTGACGTAGTGCGAGATGTTGTGCAGGGTCAGGGTCCCATGCAGTACGCGCCACGTCAGCAGCAGCTGGGCTTTCTCTTTGGCCGTCATCCGCGGGGCGAAGCGAGCGTAGCGGTCCCTCCTCTCTAGTGACTGATTGAGCCAGGTATGAGCTCTGGTAATGGCCGCCTGGTCCGAAGGGCGAGGCTGGACGGTGTGGAACGTTTCTGGTGGGGGTGAACAGTGATCAGCTATTAAATGATTTCAAAGCATCGGAGAACCGTATGTTATACATATCTGTATTGCTAAAACGTCGGGACTTTACTGGTGTTGCATTGCCTCCGGGCATTGCCCCCAGGATCGTTTCCACTATCTTTATATCTACTAATGTCCCATATGTGTCTGTTCCAGACCGGAGCTGTTAGGCAGAATTTCATTCGGAGAACCGAGACACAGCAAATACATACATACATACATGCATACATAGTATAATAAACAAATAAATGAATATATCTATCCGACTGAAAAAAACAAATATGTCCCCCCCCCCCCCCCAATGAATTCATGAAGTGACGTGGGTGTGTTGACATAATTAAACAGTGATGCTTGCAGCTCACATAAATGTGGGTTACAAATCAAGCACTTTCTATGTTATGAAAAAGAAATCTAAACCAAACAACTCTTGGAAAACATCCAAGTCTTCTCGATTTTACATGTTAGTCTAATTAGTTGTAAACAATTAACAACAAGAGTGTTGTCACCGAGTGGCAAACATATACTCCCCCCACCCCGGCACCCCCCCCCCCACAATTATCTCAATCTCTGTTTTTTACGTTTAAAAAATATCTTACAATTTCTCTTGCCTGATAAAAGCTGACTCACCGGGAATCCCGAGTTGTTGCAGAGGGTTGGGGGGATCTCTGGTCTGGTTGGCTGGATCAGGGGGTGTATGGATAGAGCACACACCCAGAGTAGACATTTGGTTGAAATGAGAATGGGGCTTTGTGCTCTTTTGGATCCTAAGCAGCTGCCAAATTAATTGATAAGAAACAGACAGTTTTCTGATTATGTCCATGATCTGAACCGTTAACAAAAATTTTTTTTTTTAACGGCCCTTATATCGTAACTGTATTTATACCAGTGTTACTAATGGCCTGAGGGACGGTATTCACGTTGAGATAGCATGAGACTTAGCATGATGCTAACTTAGAAGCTCTTCCAATGTCCTATAGGATTTAATAGGACTTTTGGAAGAGCTTCTAAGTTAGCATCATGCTAAGTCTCATGCTATCTCGACATGAATACCGTCCCTGTTAAATAACAGTGGTCACTACATTTTTTTTCAACTTGTTTAAATTAAATGTACGTTAGGTGAAAATGTACTGCTTTTAGTGATGCCCATGATTACTCACACAACAACATCACCAGCAACAAAACAACATCGCCAACACTTTCAACAATCGTCATCATCATTATCTTATGCTGATGATGTGATATGCATTTGAATTTTTATAGTCTTGCATACATAATTATTTTCTTCCTTACTCACAAATGATCTCTCTCTCACTCACACACACACACACACATACAACATGCGCACACAAACACACACACACAGTCACACACAAACAAACGCGCGCGCATGCACACACACACGCGCGCGCACGCACGCACACACACATACCTACACACACACACACACACCGTGACACACACACACACACACACACGCGCGCGCGCACACGCACGCACACACACACACACACACACACACACACACACACACACACACACACACACACACACACACATCACACAGACACCAGACCTGGAGTGTCGGTATGCCTTTCCATAGAGGGGGCAATTTCTTCTGCTTTTTGCCTAAAGTCGAATTCTTTTGCACCATGAAATTAGGCAGAATCATTTGCATCATGGGATGAGGCAGATTCTTTTGCCTTTTGCCTAAAGTCGGATTGTTTTGCACCTTGGCAGGAGTCGGATTTTTTAGCAGGTACGGCATCAAAGCACATGCTCCTATAATCACTGCCCCCACTATCACTACCACAGCACGTATCAAGCTCTGCTTTTGCATGCCGCTGCAACTCTGCAAAAACAGTAAAATATAGTCCAGTTTAGTATATATTAAAATGCAGATTTGACAGTGTGTGCGTGCGCCGCGTGCGTGTGTGTGCGTGTGTGTGTGTGACTGTGTGCGTGTGCCGTGACTGTCACTGTGCGTGTATGTGTGTGTGTGTGTGTGTGTGTGTGTGTGTGTGTGTGTGTGTGTGTGTGTGTGTGTGTGTGTGTGTGTGTGACAGTGTGTGTGTGTGTGTGTGTGTGTGTGTGTGTGTGTGTGTGTGTGTGTGTGTGTGTGTGTGTGTGTGACTGTATGTGTGTGCGTGTGCGTGTGCGTGTGTGTGTGTCACTGTGTGTGTGTGTGTGGCTCTGTCAGCCTCTGTGTCAGTGTGTGTAGGCCTATGTATGTGTGCGTGTCCGTCTCTTTCCTCTTCTTCTTTTTCGCCTCAGGCAGCCAACTTCATCAGGCTGAAGATTCTGCTGCACTTTGGGGGGTAGTAAGAAGACAAGAAATTAGAAAGCTGAGGAGATAGAAGTAGCCTAATGGAAAGGAAAGTAAACATAGAATAAAACCTAGTGTGGATCTGTTCACCAAGCAAAAAAAAGTGGACCATAGCCTTTATTTCGTAGTATCTGGGCAAGACCAATCCGGCTACCGTAGCTGTCCCCGGGGGCAAACCCCGACCGGCACAGCTCCTGCGCTTCATTTACCACTACTTTGATCTATGGCCCCTAGTTCCCTGGTTTTAGCTACAGTGGAGGTGTTTGTGGAGGCCTCTTTTGAATGCCTCCAATGATTGAGAGGAGGCAACTGCTTCTGGGAGGCAGTTCCACTGTGGGATGGTGCGGGGGAAGAATGTGGATTGTCTGTACTGTGTTCTGTGGATTGGAATGTCGTAGGCAGCAGAGTGGGATTGACGGAGGCTTTTCTTCTGTTGTGTATTTGTTGGTGAGTATTTGGTATTTATGGACAGAAATCCAATGAGTTGGGACTCACATGAGTGGTGTCTACGGAATCCGTGCTGTTCAGGACGCAGGATGTTGTTGTCCTCTGCGTATCCCATGATGCTCTTCACGATTATGTGTTCCAGGATCTTGCAAGGAACGCTCGTCAGCGAGATCGGCCTATCATTTTCAGCGTCATATCTCTCTCCTTTCTTGAAAATCGGGGTGACGAGCGCTTCCCTCCAGTCAGCCGGAACTACACCTGTGTTTAGAGATGCCTGGAACAGCAGTGAGAGAGCCGGGGTTATCTCTGCTGCCACTTCCTTCAGGACACGGGGGCTGATGCCGTCCGGGCCACTGGCCTTGGTTGGATCCAGCTCTTGCAGCAATTTCAGGACTCCTCCCTCTGTTATCACAATGTCCTCGCATGGTGTGTTGTTGTGGAGAGGGGGCATGGGGCAGCATTCAGCCATTTCCTCTTCTGTGAGGGTTTCAGAAGGGCTGAAGGCTCGCTGAAACTGCCTGTTGAGCTCATCTGCTTTGGCCCTGTTGTCGGTCTCCAACTTCCCGTTCACCTTCAATGGGGCGACGCCAGAGTGCTCAATCTTCCTTTGGTGGATGAAGGACCAGAATGTCTTATTAGGCAGGGGCTGGTCGCTGGTGGTGACTGGTTCAGTGATAAGATCTTCTGTGTATCTCCAATATTGTTGCCAACGTTGGTGTATCTTTCACTGGATTAATCGCTTCAGGGACTTGAATTCCTCATGAAGTATTGGATTTGCTGTTTTCTTCCACTTTTTGTGGATACGGTCCCGGCGCCTGATGAGAGCCTTCGTTCTGAGATCAATCCAGGGAAGGCTTGATTTGGCTCCAAGGGTGCGATGGGGGATGTGTTTCTGTACACCTTCCAGTAAGCCATCCTTTAAAGTGAACCATGTCTCTTCAGGGTTTGAGGTTGAGCTGAAGTCGTTCATGATGGAGATGGACAGTGTGTCTACAGAAGCTCGCAGAGAGTCCCAGCCCGCCCTGTTGTAGCACGGCATGGGGCGAGGGATTTGCCGTTCCTTGGCTGGTCTCAGCTGCAGCTCCATGTAGACGATGTCGTGGTCTGAGAGGCCTGGCATAGTCTCGATGCGAGGAACTAAGCTGGGGTGGTTGGTGCAGAGCAGGTCAAGCGTGTTCTCCTGTCTGTTCGGCTGCTCAACCATTTGTTCCAGGCCCAAGTCTGCCAGAATGTCCATGAACTGGTGGAGTATAGTAGGTTAAGGGGAGCCTTTCTTCAGCTTCTTGGTGTCCCAGTTCCACCCAGGGAAATTTAAATCTCCTCCAAGCACGACTATGTTCCCTGTCTTCATGGCATGGACGGCAGACTCATGCATCAGCTGGAGGCTGGTCTTGTTGGACACATCGGGTCTGTAGCAAGCACCGATCAGAAGGTGGCGATTGTGCTTCATTCTGACCTTCACCCACAGCAGCTCGCAGTTTTCGTCGGTGGCAATGGGCTCTTCTGTGCTGGACAAATCCTCCCTCACTGCTATCAGTACGCCCCCTCCCCTAGTTGGTCTGTCCTTTCGGGAGGGAAGATTTCGCCGCTTTTGACAGAGGGATCGAGCCACGTTTCTGTGCCAATGATGATATCAGGTTTGGCAGACAGGAAAAGATTGCTGATTTCTGCTTCTTTTCCTCTTGCAGACTGAAAATTGACATTCAGCAGGCGGAGAGGTCTGTTGGTGTGTTCGTCCTGTTTGCTCTGACGGGAGGGACTTGAAGTATGGAGAGGGATAAAGGGTTCAGTAACGTCCAATGGGGAAACAAGATGATCTTTTGAACCGGTTGAAAGATACGACAAAGGATCAACACCATGCAGATCGAAGGGAGTCGGACTGTAATTGTTGTTGTCACACGTGATGCAGTTCCCACTCCACCTCGTCCTGTCCAAGGCGCTCGTACGAAGCACTATTCAGGCTTTGACACGCCAGGTGGAACCACTGGCCGCAGGTGTTACAAACTATCCCTAGCTGGCTCCAGTTGACAGGAAGGTCACGTTCCACAGGGGGCGGAGCTAACCTCAGAATGGGTGGGGGATGGTGGTGTGGGAGGGGCTTGACTGGTTGAGTTAGTCGCCATGGGTGCCACTAGGAGTAGGCACGTTGTTGAAAGGATGTATACTGCTAGACGCAGTGATGTTTGGTTGTGCCTTGTGAAGGGGGTCCTTGCAGTAGTCAAGTATCTTGGAATCATTTGTTGTGATAAAAGTATAGAATTAGACAATGACAATTATTATTAAAGATAGGTTGTGTAAACTTATAAGGCACTGTACTGAGGTAGTGTTACTTGTAAGACAGGAAAACTGGAATAGCGTATTTATGGTAAGAGTTTTGAAGAACAATGTTTACATGAGAGAGGCCATGATCATCATGATGCCGTAAGGTGCCGTGGCCGGTTGGTTAGAGTCGCCGCTCGTAATACAACGGGTTTGTGAGTGCGCTGGTTCGAACCCAGCTGGTCACAGTGTTGTGTCCTTGGGAAAGATACTTTACTCCTATTTCCTGGTCCTTCAGATGAGACCAAAAACCGAGGTCCTGTGTGCGAACGCACGCACGAGATCTTGCGCGCACATTAAAGCCCATTCCACTATTCGGTACGAGTAGGCCGTGGGGAATGGATGACACGAACTCACAAAGCATACATCCTGTGCACCAATAGCAGTCTAAACGAAGACTTTGGGCGTGGGGCAGGATAAGCATCCCCAATAGGAAGAAGAGGAAGAAGATATAAGCTTCCGGTTTCGAAATAGGGCATTTGCCACGAGTGTTCGTTCTCTATACTAGGCTACTAATTTGCCTGCACTCATTCTGCCCGAGTTACCCTGACCTTTCTAATTCAACTCTCTAAATTCAACTCAGTGAAATTCAAGGTCGCCCTCACGTGGCAAATGCCCTATTCTGCTTCAAAACTGTAAATTTTCACAAGGGTTTAAGCGATTTCCCTTTACATACATGTTGCATACATTGTCCTGAGCAAGGACAGCGTGGGAAACACCATCTACACGATGGAGGGTAGATGCAGTGGTCATTTAAAGTCCGGCAGATTTCAGATCTCATTACTTGGATGGATGGAAGTTCAGTTTAACGTCGCGTATCGGCTTTCGCCATGTACGACGGGCTGAACAAACCAACCAGGGTATAAACAAAAATTTATATTCCTGAATCACTGTCTTAGCCAAAAGGCCGAGAAGCGATCAGAATATAAAGATCTCATTACTTTTGACGCTTTTATGCTTTTCTACGTAGCTGCTTAACTCCTCCTCTGCGACGTCATTGCACGCGCATATAATGAGGCACAAGTACTGCATTTTGTGTGGATCAGCCTGTTCCGGCTCCTCTGGACCATTCACATATGGAGGGCCCGGAGGAGGTGGAGGAGGTCACCTCTCCACTTTCAGCCCACAAACGAAGAAAAAGGAAAAAAAGGAAAAGATCACATAGAAGTTCAGAACGAATCACAGAAGAAAAGGTCGAGGAGATGATCTCAAAGCAACTGGAAAAAATGACAGACAATAATGACGACAATAACTAAACACACTGACAAAACAAACCCACCCAACAACCTCCCAACTTGTAAATCTTAATATCCCAAAAGAAGAAAATAGATCACTGAAAGAATCATTTATAACCCACATTCTCCGAAGTCTGGCACAAGCCAGAACCTCTAATCAACCCAAATCCCTAGTCGAGGACCTTTCCTTTCTGATTATTGATACCGAGGATCTCCCCATTGATCCCAAGAACGCTCTAAATATTATGCAATTAGCAGAAATTGCCTGTGGCGCCTCCCCAGCGCCACAGGGAACAAGACACAGACTGGGTTCGCAAAAAACGAAACCCAAAGTTCCACCTTAACTGTTAACAAACTACTAGTTTGTAAAATCCTTTTCCTACAATTACGTTCCAAGGCCTAAATGTATTACAGTGGAACTGTCGTTCTCTAAATACTACTAAGGATTATTTAAGTCACTTTCTAGCAAAATCCCAAACTCCCTACCAAATATTATGTTTGCAGTCCATCCGCCTAACATATGGACAACTCCCCCAAATTACTGGATATTACTACCCACCAACCGTCAGTAATAAAGATGACAGGATCTTTACAGCCACATATATTCATAAAACTTTAAATTTTACCGAAGTCCCAGCCCCAGAAGAAAACATAGAGGGCTTGCGTTACTCTACAATGATTCAAACCAAAGTAAATAATAAATTTATAAATATTTTAAATATGTATTATCCTAAAGGATACTCCAAAGTGCCCATTTCCAACTGGCTTTCAAATCTTTCTCCAGACAACTCCTGGCTGGTTGTCGGTGACTTCAATGCTCACCACACCAGCTGGGAACCCTTCTGTATAATAATAATGAATAATGAAGAAAACTTATATAGCGCACATTCCAGGCTAGCTGCTCATGGCGCTTTACAAAAAAAAAAATACATTTAATCAAATCACATCAATACCCATGCCCGCACGCACACAAGCACACACACTGACGAACACAGCATATCATTTACACGCGCACGCACACATACACACAGTACATACATACATACATACGTACGTACGTTCGTACATACATACATACACACAGACACAAACACACACACATCCCCACACACGTGCATAAGCACATGCCAGCGCGCGCATGCACACACACACTTTCTGTCTCCCAACTTTCCCATGCCATTCATCATCCACACACGCTTTCATTCTCACAATCCGATCATGGTGGACAGTAGTGTTCAGAGAATAGATGAGTTTTCAGGTTGGTTTTGAAAATACAAAATACTCTGATATCTCTCTTTATAATGAAATAAATGATTCGCAACTGATTTTATTAAATGATGGTTCTTCAACCCACTATCCAGACGCCTCTCGTCATTTCTATCCAACGGCCATTGACTTATCTCTTGCCAGTCCAAACCTACTAATTAATCACGAATGGTATACCTATTCGGATCCTCTTCACTCAGATCATAAACCCATTTCTATACAGTTGAAATTAGTAGCAGATAACACCAACTTACCACCAGAACCCAAATTCAACTTTGAAAAAGCAAACTGGCCATTATTTTAATCTCTACTATCTAAATATACAATTGAAGATATTAATGATTTAAATAGAGAAGTCTACTATGATAATATTAGACAAAAAATCTTAATAGCTGCAAAAATAGCTATTCCCACAGTAGTATTGCCCTCAAAACCCAACAGTAAACCCTGGTGGAATGAGGATATTAAAAAAGCAATAAAAAATAAAAAACGTATATACAATAAATTTGACTTGCACCCTACTAGACCGAACTTTGATGATAAATTGAAGGCTGAAAAAGAATGTGATGATTTAATAAATGAAGCTAAATTAAATTACTTTAATAAAGAAGACATAGTTGACTTTAGGGATCTAGGCAAAGCCTGGAAACGCCTAAAGTTAGTTCAAAATAAAGGTTGCTACACTAATACCCGCGTCCTAGTTGGAGACAAATTAACATCTACTGACTCTGACACTGCAGACGTCCTGGCCAACCAATTTGCCAAAGTGAGCCAAACGAAACATTTGCCTGTTTTTCAACGGGATAAACGCAAAATAAATTATAATTTTGAAAAGTCCACTGACAACTCACACACTATTAATGCTCCCCTGAAAATTACCGAGCTTGCTGCCGCCATTAATATGATTAGGAAAATTCATAAAGCAACAGGATATGATCCAATCTCCTACACCATAATAAAGAAATTGCCCCCATCTTTTCTCGAACTCTTGCATCATTTTTACTCCGGATGTTGGGCTGAGGGCGAAGTCCCAAAAGCTTGGAAGGAGGCACAGGTAGTTGGGATTCCTAAGCCTGGAAAGCTGGCTAGGGACCCTGCAAGCTACCGCCCCATTTCCCTCACCCCACATCTGGGCAAAATTTACGAACGTATCGTAAAACGCAGACTCGAATACTTTTTGGAAAAAAATAACGTTCTTCCCAAATTCCAGGCAGGTTTTCGAAAACATAGATGCTGCATGGAACAAGTTATAAGATTAACCTCCTATGTCAAAAAAGCCTTTGCAAGACGCAGGAAAGTCCTCGCCACCTTCTTTGATATCAAGGGGGCGTACGACTCCGTTTGGCATGGGAGGCTTTTAGATAAAATCAGCAGTCTCGGTATTCACGGGAATATGTTTAATTTTATGCAAAATTTCATGAAAAACCGTTCCCTAAGAGTCAAAGTGGGGTCCTCCGTGTCAAAAATACATCAAATTGACATGGGGGTCCCCCAAGGCAGTATCATCGCCCCGACTCTGTTTAATATCATGATTCATGATATCTCCAAATTAAAATTAAATAATTGTCAAAATTCTATGTATGCTGACGACATAGCCATCTGGTCGTCAGCATTCACGAAAAGTTCAAAAGCATTGACAAAACACTTACAAAATCATCAAACCAATACAAGCCTTATTATTGACTATTTACAGAAAAACGGATTCTCCTTGTCTCCGGACAAGTGTGAGTTCATGTGTTTTCGTCACAACTTAATTAAAAAAAATACTAGTATTAATATTTTGGGCCAACCAAAATCTATGGCAAACGAAGTCAAATTTTTAGGGGTAGTGCTTACACCACGCCTTAACTGGGGCCCACATATTGACCACCTCTGTAAAAAAGCCATTAAGGGTGTAAACTTTGTTCGAATTATTTCTTCTCAGATATGGGCTCAAAACACAAAATTCCTTGTCCATCTGACACAAGCCCTAGTTCGCAGCCGTTTAACGTATGGAATGGAAGCATTCCATAACATTACAAATAATTTACTACACAGATTACAAACAACAGAACTCAAAGCTCTTAAAGCCGCACTTAAGGTTCCAAAATTTGCAGACAACAACCTAGTTTACGGTACAATAGGATGGATTCCCCTAAATTACCTTATGAAATTAAATACTTCAGCATTTTTAACAAGGCTATATGCAACAAACTATTTTTCACTAGAAAGCTTTTCTGCAGAATTCGAAGATCCCTTCTATAACCATCCAACTTTTCAAGAACAAAAACCACAAATTGCACAGAAAGTTTGCAACCCACTAGACTATTCCCGGGAAATGCTTTCCATGGCAGGCCTGGAAATAGATGATATTGAAACCCACCCAAAATTCCCTATTCCACACTGGGAGTGGGAAGCAGCAAACTTTGACATCTCACTACACCAGATGTATTCCAAATCAAATCAACCAAACCTACTCTCAGCTGCAGCTAAAGAAAACATTTCCGAAATTCAACACCATTTATTGATTTACACAGACGGATCCAAGATCTCCGAATCACAAATAGGTTGCGCTTTTACTATTCCAACCCTCAAAATAACTAAATCCTTTTGTTTAAATTCCAAAATTTCAATATTTAGTGCAGAACTTTGGGCAATTCTCGAAGCCTGCTTTTTTATTAATGAATTCCCAAAATCACCTTTCCAAGTTACAATTCTTATAGATTCCCTGTCCTCAGTGCAAGCATTGCAAAGTAATACTAAAAATAGAAGAAAAATTATTCAAGAAATACAAAACCTAATACATCAAATAAGAATTAAAGGCACTGATTTAACTATAACATGGATCCCTTCCCACCTGGGACTGAAGGGGAACGACCTCGCGGATATAGTTGCCAAAAGGGCAGCAGAACATATCGAGGGCCAGATCATAAATATTAAATTATCCCTTTCTGAATGTAAAAATCATTTAAAACGTTGTATATTCCAGAAGTGGGCCGCGGAGTTGGATTCCTACTCCACGGCCCACTCCTGGCACATGAAATTTATTAAAGATGGCCTCTTTTTATCCGTCCCCTATAAGATTCAGGGCAGAATTAACAGATTTTACACAGATTCCATCTACTGTAAATTTAGGAGCTCCCCATGCAGATGCGGGGAAATCCTAAGTTCAAAGCATATTTTTAATCCATGTAACCAGATAAAAAGCGAATTACAACCTGCTATAGATAAATTTGAACAAAATAATTTAATATACAATGAAAAATATATTTTAAATAAACACGACAAATTAGGTTGGTTACCAATAGTTTGGCTCGCCAAGACAATTGGCCAGGCGTCTTTTAATCACCTCATATAAAATTAAGGTTGTTGGTGGGGGTGGAGTCCCTCCGGGGCTCGGGCCGGACACCTATCTGCACTCCCATTCCCTCTTCCTCCTTCCCCTTTTTTAACTAAAATATGCGCCAGATGGGCTGAAGCGACTCTTTTGAGCCCACCATTTTTTAAAGTCCCTCCCCCTCAGCGGATGGGTGTCCGGCGCGAGCAACGGGGGGTTCTTTCGTAGCCGTCGCGCTTTTGCGCTTGTGCTCCCCCCCCCCCCCTTTTTGGGACTACTTAAGCGGTGCCTTGCCACTGCTCGGGGCTGAGAGGAGGGGTCCCTTTCCCTCCCTCCCTCCGTTCCGAGCATGCAAGAATCGTTAACCGCCCCCACCACCACCACCATCACCACTACCAGTTAATTTTTTTTACATTCTGCAGCTCAAAATTACTTAGTTTTTTAGGACTCCATCATGACATCAAGGGCGGGAGAGTTTTTGTTGCTACCCCCCCTTGGGATCAGATGGAACAAATAAAATTACTTATATTAATAATACACTACTCACAAAAAGTTAAGGATCACTATGAGAAAACAGGTGCGCAAGAAACTCCGTTCGCTCCTGTTATTTTTTTCTCAGTCAAGCCAAATTGTTATGAATTCTTGTTCAGCTGTAAGTGGGCGATGTTGTGTTAGTGGAAACATTGCACGTGATTCTCTATTACTGAGCTTGGCAGCAAAAGAAAAAGCGGAAACTTGCGAAAAAGGACCTTGTTTTGGATCGTTCTGCATGAACACATTGCACAAGCCAGATGGAAAAACCATTATGCACGTGCAAGCACTGCTGTTTATGTGTGAGATGCTGTCTCTTGCTTGGCTTTATAAGAAGACATACCACCAGTATTAGGCCTGATTTGACAATGCCTCCACGACGAAAATTGAGCGAGTTGGATAGGGGACGAGCTGTTGCATGGTTCCAAGATGGTGTTCCCAAGCGAGAAGTGGCCAGGCGACTTCAGGTGTCCATCTCGGTCATTGTCAGACTGATTCAACGCTTCACAGCCACTGGGAGGGTCCATGAAAGACGCAGATCTGGTCGACCGAAGAAGACAACTCCACGTGAAGATCGTCTCATTGAACGACAAGCCCTGCAGACAAGAACAGCCTCTTCCAGCATCATTCGAAGGCAGCTGAGGGTGGCTACTAACATCAACATCAGCCAGCAGACCATACGGAACCGCCTTCATGGGTTTAACCTCCGTTCTCGTCGCCCAGCTGTACGGCCACGCTTAACTCCAGCCCATAGGGCAGCACGCCGCGCCTTCTGCAGACGTCACGTGAGGTGGACACGTCAGCAATGGTCCCAGGTCCTGTTCAGTGATGAATCACGCTTCACCCTGAACCACAACGACGGCCGACTGAGGGTCTGGAGGCGCCCAGGGGAACGCTTTATTGACGCCACTGTCCAAGAAAAGGTGGCCTTTGGTGGAGGTTCTGTAATGGTCTGGGGGGCCTTCAGCCTTCACCACAGAACACCCTTGTATCATGTACAGGGTAACCTGACTGGCCTCCGATACCGGGATGAGATCCTTCGACCGCTGGCTGTGCCTACACTGCAGCAGATGGGACCGCCGGCTGTCTACCAGGATGACAACGCTCGCCCCCACAGGGCAAGGGTGGTCAACGACTTCCTGCAGCAGTCTGGAGTCAACAGAATGGAGTGGCCAGCATGCAGTCCCGATCTCAACCCGATTGAGAACCTCTGGGATGAGCTGGATCGCAAAGTGAGGAGCAACCACCCCCCTCCCAGGGATGCCCAGCACCTCTACCAGATGCTGCAGGCTGAGTGGCAGGCGCTTCCACAGAGGATCTTCACCACCCTGGTCAACTCCATGAGGACTCGCTGCGTCGAGTGCCAGAACAGCCATGGCGGATACACGCATTACTGAACTTTTGGGAGCATCAGAATGCCCTGTCTTGTGATTTCAATGACTTTGGGAAATCAAATTTCGATACGTACCCACTTTGATCAAATGTACAGACCAAACGATTGCTCGAAATTGAAGGCAATTGTGTATCGTTATCACTAAAGCATTGAATTAAATGTTGGCCAAAATTCAACGCATTGGTTTTCTTATTTGGAAAGTTATGAATTAGTTTGCAAGTGATCCTTAACTTTTTGTGGATAGCTTAGTAATGGAGGCCTCTGGCGATGTGTTCCCCCACCTGTTAACAACATTATCATATAATATAATAGATTCTGACTGATTGAGACTGGGTTCGCCCACTTAAAAAACTAACTACCAGTGGTCAGGTTCCATGACCTAATTACACATAAACAAATAAAATTTTAATAGTAACTTTTAAATAAAACAAGTCTTGTCATTTATAAACTAACTTTAAAAAATAAAAATAAAATAAAAAAATAAAAAAACTATTTTAACATGTGAAAACTATTAAGGATATATACTCTAACAAAACATCCCTATATTATTTACGTCACGTCCCAAGGGACAAGATTTAATAGGTTAGAGACCAGGATCATAGTATTCTATATACTTAAAAAACAATAAAACAAAATATTATTTAATCGTAACTTTTAAAATAACTAAATTTAATTAATTCTTAACACACTTTAATAAAAAGAGTAAATACAACTTAACTGATTAAAAGACTAAATAGCTTGTATGTAAAAGTTGTGTACATAATAATAATCTAAATTTAATGTACATATTATTTTTATCAACTTTTTTTGTTTTTAATTCTTTAAAAACCATTAAATCTTTTACAACCACTTGGTCATAAAATTTGTACAGTTTTTTATTCAGGCCTCTGCCTCTTAAGAATTTTAATAATAAAGCTCTTTTGAGCACAACATATGGATTTTTAAACAAAAGCTCAGTTGAGCGTAAAGCATGAATTTTAACTGTAGCCCTGGGTTTTTTTAATCAGACTTCCTCCAATCTGCCGGACTTAAAGCAAACAGCCAAATATTTTTTACAAACAAAATATTTTATTACAAACATAAATTTTAAAACTTTAGACTTGTGCGCCCTAAAAATATTAAAACTTCTAAAAACTTTTTTCTAATATAACTTATTAAAAACATAAATTATAATTTCAAAATTATATCTTATTACTCAAAAAATCCGGAATCTTTATAATTTCAAATGCCCCAAATGGTCTTTTGACCCAGAAGGCGTAAAAACTCTAATTTTCTCTCTCTCACTCTCGCATTTTGTGCCTTATAAAAAATGTATGGTTGCTGGCATATGTCAAAACTGTAGGTGTCTGAATTTCTTTTGTTACAAAGTTTACTGAATGTGTACAGTTTCCTTCAGTTTTATTAGGATTCTACCCTTTAGGTAGAACACTATTGCATTTGTAAGAGGAATTTTCCCCTTCTTTTTCTGCCCCCTTTTCGTCCGATTTGGCTGATATTTTCAGGAAAGTTGCAGGGCATTAAGTGATTGCCAAATTAGTAATATTAAATTATTTTGCCAAAAATTCGGCGAAATATGGCCGAAAACCGGAAATTCGGCACAATTTCAATCTTCATTAACTCAAACACGGCTGAACAGATACACAGACAAATGTGCAGGCCCTCATTGCCATTTTAAAGCACGCTACGTCATGTAGAATTAGAGCACAAACTATTATTTTTTTCTGTCACATATCAATGCAATGTAGTCCATAAGATGCTTAGGATTTACTGTGCTGGAAAGAAATATTTGCACCCTTGCTGGCAACGGTGATTTTGGCTCTACATGAGTAGACTAGCCCATTGTGTGATTCGTGATTGTAATGAGCTTAGAACTTGGTCTGGTTTTTATGACAGGCACATAAAATTGCATGTAGCAAGTCATAATTGTACATTAGATAACCAATAAAAGCTAATGTAGTTGGATTCGCAAGTGGTAATAGCGGTATTATAGCGGTATTATAGTGACGTCACAAGGGGGCCTGTTTCTCACAGAAACCACCAGCTGCGAAGGTGTTTCCCATTATTTTAGAGTGTGTGAGTGTGTGTGAGTATGTGTCTGTGAGTGTGAGTACACGTGAGTGCTTTGTGTATGTGAGTGCGCGTGTGTGTGCATGTGTGTGCGTGCGTGTGCGCGTGTTTGTACAAGTGTATGCTTGAGTAAGTTTGTGTGCGTTTCAGTGATAATGTGTTTTCTGTGTGTTTGATGAAATGTGTGTGGGTATGTGTGTGTATGTCTGTGTGCAAGAACGCGTTCACGCTCGTGCGTGCACGTACGTGCGTGTGTGTTTGCTTTGCGTGTGTGTCTGTTGTGCGTGTGTGTGCGTGTGTGAGTGTTTCAATACTGATTGTAAAGCGCTTTGTGCTCGATAAAAAGCGCTATATAAATATCCGTTTATTGTTATTATTATTATTATTATTTTATGTTAGGGGAGGGTCTAAGGTACATGTGTGCCAAAGGACATGGCTTAAACCTAATTTGAAATTTGCCATTCATAAGTTAAATTTTAGAGGAAATACCTGGAAACACTGGTTGTAGAATGAGGAAGAGCAGGAATAAAAGCTTATATGAGCTCAATTACATAGAAATATT
>CM065696.1:36123807-36128928 GCA_017654935.2 Phymorhynchus buccinoides
CTGCTTTGCAATGCCGTAGATTTGTTTACTGGGGCTGTCTACAAAACAGTAAGATGCACTTTTAGTTGGGTGACTAATACGATAACAACGTCAGTTATGCTGTGCTTAGGCCTATTAGCAGACGATCATGTGGTGACGTCACGTCAGGTTTTCAGCGCTCACAGCAATTTTTCAGATGTATGGAAACCGTTTTCATTAAATTCAAAATACAAACGATTGCTTAGGGCAAAAGTCATTGCTATGTATTTAGTCTATGGCACAAACAGAATATTTTACCACAATAAAAATCTCCTTTGTTTGTGTTTGTTGTATGAAATACGTGTAGTTCGAAAAGCCAGGGAGATCGCTAATGATCAAAGTCATGTTCTATCGCATTGCTATGAACTATTGCCATTGTGTATGTGTGTCTGTCCGTATGTCTCTATGCCTGTGTGTGTATGTGTGTGCGTGAGAGAGAGAGAGAGAGAGAGAGAGAGAGAGAGAGAGAGAGAGAGAGAGAGAGAGAGAGAGAGAGAGAGAGACAGAGAGAGAGAAGAGGGAGGCGCATGAAATGTTGGGAACGGGTGGGGACCCAAAATAATATTATAGGCTTTAGGTGACTTGGAGAGGGTGGGGGGTTGGGGTACGGTGGGGGTGAACAAATGAATGCGATAATAGAAATGGTGGGAAAGAGGGCAGTTCCTATTGTTTTGATAGTCGCTTGTATCGACCCTAACTATGTTCGCGAAGCATGATTTGTCATTCATTTTTCCTTAGTTGTGTTTCTTTGATTGTATTGTGCTTGTACGAGACCACACTGTAATTCCACCTAACGTGATAATAAAGTATTTTTGTCCGTCACCGAAGGTAACGGACTTTGCGATGGGCTGGTTTGTATTTTTGTTTGTTTTTTTTTTTGTTTGTTTGTTTGTTTGGGTTTTTTTTTCTTTTTCTGTCTGTCCCAAGGATATCTCCCGAACCGCTTGACCGAATCGCGTCAAATTTTGTGTGAAGGTGTGCCTCCTTAATAGGAAGAGATCGGCGCAAACCATTTTGCCGTCATGACCTTGATCTTGACGTACGACCTTGAAAACCGAAAATCTATTTTTAGCCATATCTCGGGCACAGATCGACATAGGATGTTGAAACTTGGTATGAAGGTGGTTTGGCTTATGCCCGTTCTGATGATGGCATACCGATCAAGGTCAAGGTCAAGGTCAAAAAGATCGCTGAGCCTGAAAATTGGAGGGTCATTTTTTTCTTCTTCTGTCTGTCCCGAGGATATCTTTCGAACGGGTTGACCGAATCACGTCAAATTTTGTGTGCTGGTGTGTCACCATGAGAGGAAGGTATCCGCGCAAACCATTTTGCCGTCGTCACCTTGACCTTGGCGTACGACCTTGAAAACCGAAAATCTTTAAGGGGCCATTACTCCCACACCGTTGGTGTTAGAGTCTTCAAATTTGGCATGCAGGTACTTTGGCTTATGCCCGTTCTGATGGTGGCATACCGATCAAGGTCAAGGTCACGGTCCGGGAGATCGTAGGCCTTGAAAGTGGTAGGGGTCTATAAATTGAGTTTTCAGCCATATTTTCCACATGTGCACTTAACAGAAGCGCTTCATATTGTGTCTGGCACTGTATACCCTAGAGTAGAAAACACCCGAGCATACATTATCGCCATGCTGACCTTGACCTTGAAGTGTGACCTTGAAAACCGAAATTTCCTTCTTTGCGCTATATATTATTGTCCAAGCTGTATCTCGTGAACTACAAGACATAAGCTCTTCAAATGTTGTGTCAGGATGTGGATGAATTAAAATTTGTTTAACGTCCTCCAGAGAGAGAAAGAGGGGGGGGAGAGAGAGAGAGAGACAGACAGACAGACAAACAGACAGACAAAGACACACACACAAAGAGAGACAGACAGACAGACAGACATAGACAGAGAGCAAAGAGGACAAGTGCTGTTCCAGTTGGATGAATTAAAATTTGTTTAACGTCCTCCGCCCTGGAGCAGGCACTGAGGCAGACAGACAGAGAGAGAGAGAGAGAGAGAGAGAGAGAGAGAGAGAGAGAGAGAGAGAGAGAGAGAGAGAGAGAGAGAGAGAGAGAGAGAGAGAGAGAGAGAGAGAGAGAGAGAGTGACCTTGAAAACCGAAATTTCCTTCTTTGCGCTATATTATTGTCCTGTATCTCGTGAACTACAAGACATAGGCTCTTCAAATTTTGTGTCAGGATGTGGATGAATGAAAATGTGTTTAAACGTCCTCCAGAGAGAGAGAGAGGGGGGGGGGGGGAGAGAGAGAGAGACAGACAGACAGACAAACAGACAAAGACACACACAAAGACAGACAGACAGACAGAGAGACAGAGAGACAGAGAGCAAAGAGGACAACTGCTGTTCCAGTTGGATGAATGAAAATGTGTTTAACGTCCTCCGACCTGGAGCAGGCACAGAGGCAGACAGACAGAGAGAGAGAGAGAGAGAGAGAGAGAGAGAGAGAGAGAGAGAGAGAGAGAGAGAGAGAGAGAGTGAGAGAGACACACATAGACATACAGAGACATGAGACACATACAGATAGATAGACAAAGACAGAGGGAGAGACAGACAGACAGAGAGAGAGAGAGAGAGAGACAGACAGAGAGAGACAGAGACAGACAGACAGAGAGACATAGGCTCTACAGACAAAGACAGAGATAGAGAGGGGGGGGGGGACAGAGACAGAAAGCACGAGAGAGACACAGACAGACAAACATACACAGAGAGCGCGCGCAGAAGATCGCGCAGAAGATCAAAGCAACCGTAAGGCCACACGCAGAACGAACCCATTCCCCGATTTAGCTCTCTGATTCTCGATTCTCTTCGAAGTCTCTCTCTCTCTCTCTCTCTCTCTCTCTCTCTCTCTCTCTCTCTCTCTCTCTCTCTCTCTCTCTCTCTCTCTCTCTCTCTCTCTCTCTTCTCTTTTTTTTTTATTAACATCCTTGGGACAGACAGAAAAGAACAACAAAATAAACAAACAAACAAACAAGGGCGTCGCTGAGCGGCAGACATTTCCGTCACCGGCAATGCCAGGCACTTGCGACACCCGTAGCATAATTGTCATTCACCGTAGGTGATCTGACTTTGCCATCGTCTGGTTTGTATTTTTGTTTTTGTCCGTCACCGAAGGTGAACGGACTTTGCGATGGGCTGGTTTGTATTTTTTATTTTTTTTTTTTCCTTTCTGTCTGTCCCAAGGATATCTCCCGAACCGCTTGACCGAATCGCGTCAAATGTTTGTGTGAAGGTGTGCCTCCTTAATAGGAAGAGATCGGCGCAAACCATTTTGCCGTCGTGACCTTGACCTTGACGTACGACCTTGAAAACCGAAAATCTATTTTTAGCCATATCTCGGGCACCGATCAACATAGGATGTTGAAACTTGGTATGAAGGTGGTTTGGCTTATGCCCGTTCTGATGATGGCATACCGATCAAGGTCAACGTCAAGGTCAAAAAGATCGCTGGAGCCTGAAAATCGGAGGGTCATTTTTTTTCTCCTTCTGTCTGTCCCAAGGATATCTTTCGAACGGGTTGACAGAATCACGTCAAATTTTGTGTGCTGGTGTGTCACCATGAGAGGAAGGCATCCGCGCAAACCATTTTGCCGTCGTGACCTTGACCTTGGCGTACGACCTTGAAAACCGAAAATCTATCAGGGGCCATAACTCCCACACCGTTAGTGTTAGAGTTTTCAAATTTGGCATGAAGGTACTTTGGCTTATGCCCGTTCTGATGGTGGCATACCGATCAAGGTCAAGGTCACTGTCCGGGCGATCAGTAGGCCTTGAAAGTGGTAGGGGTCTACACATTGGGTTTTAAGCCATATTTTCCACATTGGTACTTGACAGAAGCGCTTCAGATTGTGTGTGGTACTGTATACCCTAGAGAAGAAAACATCCGAGCATAAATTATCACCATGCTGAACCTTGACCTTGAAGTGTGACCTTGAAAACCAAAATTTTTCCTTCTTTGCGCTATATGTTTCTTCTTCAAGCTGTATCTCGTGAACTAGAAGACAGAATCCCTTCCAATTTTGTGTCAGGATGTGACACTCTACGGGGTGTCGCAAGTGCGTGGCATTGCTGGTGACGGACATGTCTGCCGCTCGGCGACGCCCTTGTTGACTTTGACTTTGACTTCTCTCCTATGTACTATGGCAGACAAAACCGAACGAGAAAGATCTCAGATTACTGATTAGGACTAGGCCAGGGTTATGTAGGCCTACGTCAGTACGTGTCTCTAACACATCTCTTTTGCGTCAAAGCATTTTAAAAAACTGTAACCTAGAGACAGCTGACAACGTGTGCATTCTGATTTGCAGTGGTGTGGGATGTCATCGCTAGCAGACTGTGTGTGCGTCAGGGTAAAGGTCAAGATGTGCCCCCCCCCTCCCCCCCCCCTCCCTCCCCCCCTCCCCCCCCTCCTGCATTTCTCCATTAATTGCATTTTTTAGTCCCCGAGCCGAAGGTTCGGGGAGCTATTGTTTTTGTCTGGTCCGTCCGTCCGTCCGTCCGTCCGGTGTCCGTCCGCCGTGCCTCCGTCCGTCCGGCTATTCGTCCGTTTTTTCTCAAAAACTATTCAGTCTATCATCATCACATTTGGTATACTAGTTTGCCAAGATGCAAGCTATTCACTGATGTATTTAGTTTTACATTAAGGTCAATGTCGCGCCAGTTACGGGGTTCAAACCCCGAAACACATAATCGCTAATATCTCGCGAAGTTTTGCATGTATTTCAATGCAGTTTCTTTCACAACATTTCTTGATGAATGGTCTATAACACAGTTGTCATGAATTTTTCTGTGCGCACGTGTGCGCATGATCGCGCGCGCTCAAATCACGGGTCCGAACCCCAAGGCTATATATCAAACACTATTCAGTTACGTGCTGTTTGATGCGTTTTTATGTAGTTACCTGCTGTTTTTATGCGTTTTTATGTATGTGTACAGCCGACACATTCCGATTTCGGAGTAGCTCGGCGATGCTGCGAGGGGACTTTGCAGCCGCTCAGCGTTGCACTTGTTCCGTTTTTGCCTTTCTTACCAAACATAAAGCTGTATTTTATTAACCTTTTCAGCTAATTATCTTTTTGGAATATAA
>CM065696.1:36129428-36194428 GCA_017654935.2 Phymorhynchus buccinoides
CGGAAGAGGGCGATTGGGAATCTGTGGGGAAGGGGGAGGAGGACAGACAGCCTTTGTTGAGCCCCAGCAGAGGGGAAGGAGAAGGGGAGGATGGTGGTGAGGTGATTGTGAAGGAAGAAGAAGGGTCGCTGTCGATTCTACTGCAGGTGCTGCTGCCGTACCTCGTCGCTGGCTTCGGCATGGTGGCCGCTGGAATGGTGCTGGATCTGGTGCAGGTGAGGACAAACACACAACAGTGATAATTGTTGAGTTGCTGGAATGGTGCTGGATCTGGTGCAGGTGAGGACAAACACACAACAGTGATAATTGTTGAGTTGCTAGAATGGTGCTGGATCTGGTGCATGTAAACACAAACACTCAACAGTGATAATTGTTGAGTTGCTGGATATGGTGCATGTAAACACAAACACACAACAGTGATAATTGTTGAGTTGCTGGATGGTGCTGGATCTGGTGCATGTAAACACAAACACACAACAGTGATAATTGTTGAGTTGCTGGATCTGGTGCAAGTGAGGACAAACACACGACAGTGATAATTGTTGATTTGCTGGAATGGTGCTGGATCTGGTGCAGGTAAGGACAAACACACAACAGTGATAATTGTTGAGTTGCTGGATCTGGTGCAGGTAAGGACAAACACACTGATAATTGTTGAGTTGCTGGATCTGGTGCAGGTAAGGACAACGACAGTGATAATTGTTGAGTTGCTGGATCTGGTGCAGGTAAGGACAAACACACAACAATGATAATTGTTGAGTTGCTGGATCTGGTGCAGGTGAAGACAAACACACAACAGTGATAATTGTTCAGTTGTTGTTAAGACTCTAGGGATCATCCCTACAGCCGAAACACTTGAACACTACGGTACGAATGTACCAGCTAGGGATTGAGAACATTACGTGTGTGACTGTTTTTGATTACCCTGCCATGTGGGCAGCCACACTTCGACTTTGGAGGATTTTAGACTGATGATGTTAATATGCTAGGAGCTTGTCATGGCTTAACCCCCCGTCTGGCCTGACAGTGCTAAGGACAAACTGAAATCCTAACAAGGGATAATTGTACAAAAGAGTTGCTGGATAGCGTCAGCAAAATAAGGACAAATAAAATATACCCTACCAGATTTTGTGTTTTGTTTTGTTTTGAATGTGTGCAGATGTCTGTCTGATTTGAAAAATGAATTTCAAGATGTTATGGTGGCTCCACAAAACAAACAAAATGCCAAAGTGTAGTCGCAAACAGTCACTAATTGTACTTTTGCAGTGTGAAGCCTAACTCGCCCTAACTTGGGCTAAGACGACTGAAATGGAAATGTAGATCAAAATCATTCACTTACACTTCACGATCTTATAATTCCTATCTTTCACCCCCTGTGTTCAAAAGAATTTTCATCGCTGTCATCACTCTGTGGATGCAATAACTACTCGTCATCCATGATGTAAAAGTCGGGAAAATGCCGATGTCAGTAACACGACTTCAAAAATTCGCATCGATCGAACAAACACAAGCTCGCTGCCGAAATAGGTCAGAATACACTCCTTACTCATCACTTCGCGATCTCATAAGTCCCATATTTCACAAAAATAGGACTATTCATTGCTTTCCTCAGTCAATGGACGCCATAACTGTTCGTCATCCATATTGGAAAAATCGCGAAAATGCCGAAGTCGGTCACTACTTTTCAAAAATTCATATCTTTCAAACCAATCGGCCTAGAAGCCATTTTTGCAAGCAACTGGACGGAAGTGTAATCCATAGCGAAAGCGAGGCTGAAGCGCTCACGTGACTGCCATGTGATAGAAACAAAATGGAAGCGCCCCCGGCCACGTGGAATCCGTACGAACATACGTTCTAGACGTTTCCGATCCGATTTTTTTTAACGTCACGACCGTTCACCGCACAAGAGAGTGACGATCCCCCCGTACGGCCATGCAGAACATAAGAACATTTTGATGTAGCCTTTGCGTTCTACTAGCTTTTTTATCAACTAGTCTGACACAGCCTCATGCCAAAAGGTGGATAATCGTTGATTAAAAGCCAGAAGGTAGTGTCACGGAAGGAACAGAGAAGGCTGATAGTACCTTTTGGATTTCACCTGATCATCTTCTTCTGCGTTCCCAGGCCATAATGGGTAAGGTACGTATGTGTCCGGTTTTCAGTTTTCACTGGTCTCCCCGCTGCGTACAGCCAACATGTTCCGATTTCGGAGGAGCTCACCCTCAATAGTTCCCCCACCTTCTGGAAGTTCTGTGCTTGTAACTTCCTCTAATCTGTCACTCTCTTTGACTCTGCCTTTTCCCTTTGCTTACTAATTTACTGTCATCTACTATCTTTCTGCCTTTCCGGTCCATTCTCCTGCCTTTTTTCCAAAAAAAATCTTCCAAATAATTTTTCTCCTTTGAGCTCCTCCGAAATCAGAATGTGTCGGCTGTACGCAGCGGGTAGACCAGTGAAAACTGAAAACGGACACGTATGTACCTTACCCATTATGGCCGTATGGCCTGGGAACGCAGAAGAAGAAGAAGAAGGAGGAGCTCAAAGGAGAACAATTATTTGCGTATGTGACAAGGGACTTAATCTTGCTGGGTCAGTGTGTCTTTAAAACTGCAAAATGTAAAGTAGCATTTTCTGTGTCGTCGTCAGCATTCCCCTGTGTTCATCACGGTGACGGAGCTGTTCATCCTGGTGCCAGCACTGCTGGGTCTGAAGGGGAACCTGGAGATGACGCTGGCCTCGCGCCTCTCCACCCAGGCCAACCTGGGCCACATGGACTGCCCCCGGGAAAAGGGCTCCATGATTATGGGCAACATGGCCCTGGTTCAGGTAGGCCTGAATATTTAACTCATTCCGGACGAATTGGAGTATACCCCGGGGAAAGGGCTCCATGATTCTACTCCCTGGTTCTTTTCCTGATATTTATTCTACTCAATTCTGGACCTCATGGACTGCTCTTCAAAAAGGAAAATGATTCTGGGCAACATGGCTCTGGTTCAGGTGGGTGATATTTATTTAACTCAATTTAATTAACTCAATCTGGGCCACATGGACTGCCCCCGGGGAAAGGGCTCCATGATTCTGGACTATCCAGACTCAGGTGGGCAAGACTTAACTCATTCCGTAGGTGGTCTGAGTACAGGTCTCGGAACAGGAGAACGCCAGTCAGGGCCTAATTCTGAGTATTCTCGGAACAGCAATTTTTGATTATAAAACTTGTCTAAATCCTTTTTTTTTTCAATCCAAACCACGTTTTTTGAGTGACTTCTCTTCGTCACTGTTCCAGCTTTTGTTTCGCATAATATGTTTGGCACTTCTATCACAATTTTTAATGTTAAAAATGTCAAAACAATCGGCCCTAGACAGCCTCAGAAAATACTTCAATATATTTTCGTTAACATTGATAGTAATAGGGAGACTAATGATTCCAATTTTAACCCTCTCACTCTGATAAATCGAACCGATAATCTATATTGAATACCAAGTGATGGGAAGTAACTCCGAACGTCACACCAAATCTTTTATTTTTAAAAAATCACCCAGAATAAAGTCTAACTCACATTTAATTTCTGAAAGATGCATATTGAATAGCAATGATGATATTATTATTCCAAAGCTAACACACTGTCACACCACAAACCATGAATTAGAATTAAAAAATCCGTAATGGCGCTCCGAGCATCGCGCCGAGTCAATACTGCGCACGTCACGTGGAAAGAAGAAAAAAATTTGGGGTCACTTCGAAAAATCCGTTCAAAAAGACTATTGGGTCCTTTCCCTTGCAACCATAAGAACAGTGTGAGTTTTGGACCACTTGTTTTAATTTTATTCTAGTCAGGAACAGGAAGAACTAAGTTAGTAAGGCAGTGATTGCCTATTGTGGGTAGGGCTAAAAGACTCCAGGGAAACATACTAACACCCAAAGCGTTCAGCACCATGGGCGCAATCGGATGAGAACTTACGGTGAGACCGTTGGTAATTACCCGCCACATCGGTCCACACTCTGGCTTCGGTAGACCCTGAAGGGGGTTAACAGTGGCACTTAGGCATCAGAATTGTCAGAAGTTTTGCAAATAGAAATTGGATTGCTTGCTGGCAGAGGATCATTTTTGGGTGCAGAGATTTTGTTGTAAGTGGTTGGGTTTTTTCTTTCGTCAAACAGCATCCTAACCCTTTCTAGGCCAGCTGTTTTTCAGGCCAAAAAATACCATGAAGTTTGGGTGTAAGGCAGTGATTTCCTGCAATATTGGGTGTTGTCTGTTGTTGTTGGCCTATCCTTACCTCCCAAAAAGACTCCAGGGTCTTTGGATAACAGCCCCTGATTTGAAGCACTTGAACGTGGGTGTTAAACCATTGTGGTGCACAATGCGACATGGCAGTGAAAGCTAAAGGGATGCAGTTATGCATTTTGGGGTCACGTTGGGAACTGATTTTGTGACCGTACAGTTTTTGGGCTTTTATGCCCTTTTACCATGATTTTCAAAGGACTGGATTTCAGCCACACTCCTGCACTTTAGAGAGTAACTGAAAACTTGGGAAGGGGGTTGAAAAGCAGTTTGGCACTAAAACTTCAGGCATCAAGAGGGAAGGGGTTAAATGAGAACATTGAACTAATTTCCATCCACAGTGCATGCATGACCTTTTATGGTCACAGTCGTTAAAATCCCATTCTGGCTTTGTTTATTTTAAAGTGAAGAATTATAGCGTGCTAATATTAGTAAATAAAGTAATATGTGAATAGATGCTGCTGGAATGGAGTGATGTAAGCACAAATGCATGTTGGCTGAGGTTTCTGGCGTCATTGATGACATTGGTATTAGTACAGCTCCTCAAGGCACCTTTTTTTCTGACCCTCCCCCTCTCTTTCTTTCTCTTTCTCTCTCTCCGTATTGTCGTCAAAACATGTTTTGCGCTATGTGTACTGCAGGCTCAGGCCACTGTGGTGGGATTCCTGGCGTCTGTCTTTGCCATGGTGATGGTCTTCCTCTCTCTAGCTCTTTTTGCCTATGTGTGCTGCATGCTCCTGGTGGGATTCTCTCTCTTTGCCATGGTGATTATAGTCTTCCTCTCTCTCCTTCTCTCTCTCTGTGTATTGTCCTTGTTGTCAAAACATGTTTTGCGCTATGTGTACTGCAGGCTCAGGCCACTGTGGTGGGATTCCTGGCGTCGGTCTTTGCCATGGTGATGGGGTGGATCCCCAAGGGAGAGTTCCCCCTGGACCACGCCCTCCTGCTGTGTGCCGCCAGCATGTTCACTGCCACCACCGCCAGCTTGGTGTTGGGTGAGCCTGTCTGTCTCTGAAGCTCTCTGTCTGTCTGTCTGTCTGTGTTTCTGTCTGTCTGTCTCTGTCTTTCTTGTAGTCACTGCATTTTGAAAGTTTATGTCCATTCGGGTGCAGGAACTATGTGCTTTTTGGTTTTATAATGCTTGTTTTCTTGTACTCTATACTATGTAGTATGTATGTGTGTGTGTGTGTGTGAGAGAGAGAGAGAGAGAGAGAGAGAGAGAAAACAATGAACGCATTTTTAATGTCAATAACTCAAGGTTCTTGAGAGAGAGAGAGAGAGAGAGAGAGAGAGAGAGAGAGAGAGAGAGAGAGCTGTAGACGTTTATGTGTTCAAATGCATTTCTTGTTTGTAATGATTTTTTTTCATTTGTTTTTCACGTTTCTAGTGAATTTTGTTTGTTTTTGCTTTTAACCAAGGACAGATTGGAAGAATAGGCATCGTTTAAAATCTTTATCCTTGTTAAATAAAGTTTTTCAGTGTTTCTGTCTGTCTCTGTCTTTCTCTGTTGTAGTCACAGCATTTCAAAAATGTATGTCTATTCGGGTGCACGAAATATCTGGAACGCCCCCATCTCACTCCGTTCCCTTCTTCCTACCATTCCCAACCTCTTGCAGTGGTCTCAAAGCCTAAAGGGCTGGCTGCATTCCATATGATTCGATTCACTACAATCCAATTTTAACATTTGTGAGGCATGATTGACATGAAATTCGACTGTATAAATAAATATGATGAAATCCTACTAGTTATGTTCACTCTGTTTGTAGTCTCCCGTACACGAATCTGATGAAATATCTTATTTTTGTAACAGACATTTTATTTTATTTGTGTATTGCGGTACATGAATATAAATTATAATGAACGAAAATAGTAGAGTTATTTTCTTCTTCTTCATCTTCTTCGTTTGCTCAGACAGTTTCTTGTCATATGAGCGTAGATGCGTCATGCTGCCGTTATGCGCCTAACTAAGAATAGTTAGGCCCAGCATGTCCGACTTCAGCTGAAGAAATCTTTGTAAGAATTTATTGGAAAAACAAGGCAGGAGAATGGACCAGTAAGACAGAAAGATAGTAGATGACAGTAAGCAAAGGGAAAAGACAGAGTCAAAGAGAGTGACAGAATTAGAGGAAGTTACAAGCACAGAACTTCCAGAAAGTGGGGGAGCTATTTGTATGAAAGACCCCCCCACCCCTGGTATCCCCATGGGGGTGGGGGGGGTTGTATTTTTAGACGGAAGTATTTCGTGTGAATCATGACTCGCAGACATCGTCACAGTCGTATCGTATTGGGGTCAAGTAGTATGCAGTGTGGCTAGGCCTTAAAGAGGCACCCTGGCGGATACGTTTTTTCAAGAAACACGTCCAGATCACCAGGAAAACACCCTTTACAGTGATCACTTTGCTCTCGTTTCCTAGAAATCAAACCATCAAATCAGCGATTCCTCCTTGGCGGAGGTGCTGGAAGTCAGATTCTTTCAGTGAAAGAGAAAGCAAGTGCCTTGTCTTTTCTAATGGCCACCTGAGTCGGACCAAATCGTTTGCACAAAATTTCCACAATACAAGCCTTTTTTTTTCTTTTTTCTTTTTTTTTTAGCTATTTTATACAGTTTACCAAAAGGAGTTTCGCTCACAACAAAGGAAATAGCTCCCTTTTTTTTTTTACTGCACTACAAAGAAGAAAAAGCTTCAACCACTCTTGAGTGGCCTCTACCCACCCCATCCAAAATGGCTTCTCTCTCCAGCAACTCCCAGACCTGTTTACCCTTCCGGTTTTGCCGGAATTATCCCGGGAATTTGCAAAAAGTCTGGGTAAAATAATAAATTCCGGGTGAACGCTGAAAATCCCGGGATTTCGAAAAACGTCTATTATTTGTTTCCGTTCGTATGAAAAGACGCAAGGGTTGATCGAAACCTTGGAGACGCAAGCTCATCATACTCTTAAGTGGCCAATCGTTGAATACTTGTGTACCTAACACACTACGTCATCAGAAAAGGGGTTGTGCTTGACGTCACATGCATTAACCCTTTCACCGCCAATGTCGCATTTATGCACCACATTGGCTTAACACCCATGTATCTAAAAGGCATCAAATCAGGGCCTGTTAAACGAAGACCCTATTTTCGTCATATTGGGAGGTAAAGGTAGGCCTAATGTTGTACATGTCACTGAGGAATTAACAATATTGCAGACAAATATTTTTTCTCTACCTAGTCAAATGTAATGGTATATTTTGGCTGAATAATGACTGGCGGCAAAAGGGTTAAATGCTGCATTTTCATTGGTTAAAGGGGTGAAATAATGTTATTATTTTGGTCGATCTATTTCGGAGTCAGACTGAACTTCATGCAAATGGCGGCCAGGCTTTTACTGTCGATTCGAAGAGCTTTCCAGGCAGTTTTTTAATGGTAGAGATTGTAATTAGGGCTTAATATGAGTCAATTTAGATGATATTATCACTGGAAAATACGATGATGTGAGAATTTTGAACTTTTCAATGGAAAATGAAGTGAAAATTGATCGCAATGGCGCCGAGTTGAATCAGTGTTTTATCGCGAGTTGTGTACCGATGTGAATTCTGGTGGTTTTTTCCTCAAATTCTGGGTTTTTCTGTGGCAAATTCCAGGTTTTTCATTATAAGGGTAAACAGGTCTGAACTCCGCCAAGGAGGAATCACCGTTTTGAGGGTTTGATTTCTAGGAAACCAGAGCAAAGTGAGTGTTCCAATCCTTGAAAAGGCTGTCTTTCTGGTGATCTCGATGTGTTTCTTGCAAAAACTCATCCGTCAAGGTGTCCCTTTAAGCAATAAAAATACTTTGTCATTTGTCATTTGTCTCTTGTGCAAAGTTGTAGTGTCTGTGTGGTAGTCATGCCTGTCGCAGTCAAAAATGTAGCTCGTGCAAATCTGCCGCTGGCCACTATGAGAGTCTATATTTGTGACATTGAGCATGAAAACAAATTTCACTTTTTTGTAGGGTTAGGTAAATGGTTCAAGTAAAGAAAGAGTGAAATCTGTGGTTGTCGCAAATACAGACTCTCATAGTAGCGAGCGGCAGATTTGCACGAGCTACACTTTTGACTGCGACAATGCCCCCCTCCCCACTCCTTTTTCTTCTTAGGAGAAAAAAATTCTTAAAAAAGGCCTATAATAAAATTATCATGATTGTACAAAACATAATAATTGATTTTTTTTAAATGGGGTGTGTGTGTGTATTTTGTACCAAACAAATTGATGCGAGAAGAGCATAGGATAAAAAAACAAGTTACCCAGCAAATGATAAGTGTTTTCTACAAGGCAGAAACGTTCCCTTGTTAAAGCGTTGTGATCGTTAGTTCATAAATGTCGGAGTCATTCACTAGCTGTGGTTAACAATAAAGCAGTGAAGACACCAGCTGGTGCATACATCTTTATGCATGTCTGCGTTGCGGTGGTGGTATTGTTGCGGTAATGTAAATGTGATGTAGTGTTTATAGGTTATATGAAGCCAACAGCTGCTGTAATGATGGAGATTGACTAGTTGATAGACTTTTGTATATGTTCTGTGTGTGGAGTATTGGCGTGGCACTGTGTGTTTGTGTGTGTGTGTGTGTGCATTTTCTTTTAATTTATTTTATGCCTCAGGAATGCTACTCTCTCTCTCTCTGTGACGAGGGAGTGGGCTAAAGGTGAAGTCTCTAGGGGAAGACTTTTAAAGTGTTAAATTTTTAATGAGAAAATTTTCCTTTGAGCCCACTTCTCTAGGGTGTGGGAGATGAGCGACTTCCCGGCCCCTTTTTATCTAATAGATTTATATTTGTGCCCGGGTTCTGGCTCGTATGGTTGAAGGAAATACAAGTGGTCGATTTGCTCTAAATGACAGAGAGAAGTAGGTTTTTACATGAAAAGTACAAAACTTTGCACATGGTGTTATTATTGAAATTAGAATTATTGGCTGTTGCAGGGTTGCTGATGGTGGGGGTGGTGCTGCTGTCGCGCAGGTTCAAGGTCAACCCCGACAACATCGCCACGCCCATCGCCGCCAGCCTAGGGGACCTCATCACGCTGCTGCTGCTGGCCGTGGTTAGCTCCCTTCTCTTCTCTGCCAGAGGTCAGTTCAGTTCAGAGTGGCAGAATTTTGTTGTTTTTTCAAGTCCTTTGCCATGTGCCGGTGTTAATGGGTTTCATGATTGTGTCTTGTTTGTTTCGTTTGTGTGTCCATGTAATGGTCAACTTAGGACGCTCATTTCACCGCCAGGGGGCAATCAAACCAGTAGGGGCTTAGCGCATGATATTCTTAGTTCGGGGTAGTGAGAGAGAGAGAGAGAGAGGGAGATGAGTCCCTCCCTCTCTCTCTCACTACCCCCAACTAAGAATATCACGCATCTCCCTCTCTCTCTCTCTCTCTCTCACTACCCCCAACTAAGAATATCACGCATCTCTCTCTCTCTCTCACTACTAAGAATATCACGCGCTAAGCCCCTACTGGTTCGATTGCCCCCTGGCTGTGAAATGTGCGTCCTAAGCTGCTCATTCAACACCACCTGAACTGGACCAACGTCCCAGACCCTGGAGGAGAGCCAGCGTCAACAGAGATCTCAGCCACAACCCAGCACTGAAACCCTCAACAAACGCCCCCACCCCAAGTCCCTTCATCCCCATCCCCAAATTTTGTTTTTACCCCAGTAGTTGGGGATCTGTTTGTTCTGTCTTTGTCTTTTTGGTAGGGGCTTGGGCTTTGCCTTATGGAGTGTCTAGGGTTGGCTAGTTCCCAGCTTGCTGGGGAGGCGAACGTGAAAATTAGTAGCTGCTGGCAGCTTCCTGTAGTTTTCCCCATCCCAGCCCGGAACAACGAATTTTATTTTGTTTGCTTTACCTGATTATTTTCTAATGAACCAAAGCATATCTGTCATTCGCTGATTTATTCGCTGATTTATAATTTTTAAAAAATTAATTTAACGCTGATTTTTTCCCTCCTTCTGTTTCTTTTTCTTTGATCAGCTCCAAGTGGGTGCAATTACTTCTATGAAAAGAAATTGGCCACCACTAATCTAATAATTCAATCTTATGACAATTTAAATATCCTGATTATTACCCCAAAAATCAGGACTTGTATTGCAGTACCTCCAAGATCGTCTCACCATCTTTATAGTTATTAATGTCCCATATGTGCCTGTTCCAGGCCGGAGGATGTTGAGCGAAGTTTCATCCTCAGGTGGCTAGCCCCATCACTGATGGCTTTATCCTCTGCTCTGCTATTCTGGAAAAGAGCGCTGGAACCTATTTATAGTTGATGCTTTGCCTAGAGATACATCCCCACTCTCTCTACACACTTCAGTTGTTGTAAACTCTTGTCATCGATAGCCCCTTTCTCTGCGCTGTTATTCTGGGAAAGAGTGCTGAAATCTATATCTATGCTGTGAGTTATGCTATAAACATATAACACGTAGCTGACGCCTTGCCCATAGATACATCTTTTGCTGGGCCTAACTGTTTCTTAGCTAGGCGCATGACGGCAGCATGACGCATCCCCGCTCATAATTCACAGGAAACTGAGGAAACTGTCTGAGAGGTCGAAGAAGAAGGCCCGTGGCTTTTTGTTCGTTTAGCCTTCTACGATCTTTCCTTCTCTTGAGAGTGTCCAATCTGAGCGATCGAAGAAGAAGAAGATCCCCACTCCATGGGTGCTACTCTTTCAGTTTTACACTGATTTCAGTTTTTTTTAAATTTTACCAGAAACTGAGCTTCAGGGTTTGTTTAAAAAATGCATCCTAAAACAATTTGTTTTTGTTTTTGTATCATTTTTTATTTCCCTCTCTCATCCCTCCACTCCACAGTTCCTTCTTTCTCTTCCACAACCACACACATAGATCAACGCATGTCATCAGTTACCATAATAATCCTAGTACCATATTAATAATAATAAACATATGATAAAGCAAAAAATTGTTGTTTGCTTTTGAATCAAATAAATATGGTTTTGAAACTATTGTAGTTTTTTATGTACTTTTCTGTGACTAAGATTGCATTGAGCAAGTGACTAGCGAGTGGGTAGTCCTAAAACAATTTGGCCACAGGCTATTTGGGGCATTTTTACCTTGATCTTTCTATCCTGGAAGTATCTCTCGGGGAACCTTGAACACAGCATGGTGATGCCATATTGTTTTCAAAGGCAATGCAATCATTTTACAAGGCTTATCGGACTCGAAACTGTCTGTCCATCATTGTGACTGTCTGTCGTCTGTCTCATTATCCCTCTCTCTTGCGTTGTCCTCCTGAATCGTCCAACAGGGCTCTGTCCCTGTACCTTGCCGTGGCCCCTGGACCCCTGCCTTTCAGTTTTTTTCTTCTTCTTCTTCTTCTGCGTTCCCGGGCCATATGGCCATAATGGTTGAGATATGTATGTGTCCGGTTTTCAGTTTTCACTGGTCTCCCCGCTGCGTACAGCCGACACATTCCGATTTCAGAGGAGCTCAAAGGAGAAACATTATTTGGAAGATTGTTTTTGAAAAAAGGCAGGTGAATGGGCCAATAAGTCAGAAAAATAGTAGATGATAGAAAGCAAAGGGAAAAGGCAGAGTCAAAGAGAGTGGCAGATTAGAGGAAGTTACAAGCACAGAACTTCCAGAAGGTGGGGGAACTATTTTTACAAAAGACCCCCCGGTATCCCCATGGGGAGAAACTCGTGGAGGGGGCGGGGTCGTCCAGCTCCCCGTATGGAGGCACGAGGCATCCACCCACTGCCCCAAGTTGTTTTCATTTTGGAGAGTAGCACCCGTGCCACTCACTCCGCTACACTTGTGTTTATCTCCGCAGATCAGAACCGGTGGTTGGCGCCATCGCTGATGGCCTTCTTCTCGCTGCTTCTGCCGTTGTGGGTGGTGGTGGCGGGGCGGAACCGCTACACGGCGCCGGTGCTGCGCCACGGGTGGAGCCCCGTGCTGAGCGCCATGGTGATCAGCTCCCTGGGAGGGGTGGTCCTGGACGCGGCCGTCACCCGCTTCCAGGGCCTGGCCGTGTTCCAGCCTGTCATGAATGGTGAGCAGACCTGTTTACCCATACGATTTTGGCGTATTTTGTACGCCTGTTTGTCACGAATACGACCAATACGACATCTGGGAAAAAATACGCCAACAAAAAATCCGACTATCATTATTTTTCAAACGTGCATATAATGCTTCCACGAACATGCCGCACTGACTCCTGACTGCTGTGTGTATAGCCAGGAACTACTTTTTGTGTGTCAATGTCTCCAATTGGCCAAGAGCACCAGTTTGTAGTTCTCGTTCGCGAGATTTCGCGTGGTTTGGTGGCTGCCATTTTGTATTTTCAACTCGGCGAGCGCACTCGTGTTAAGAATGTGAAAAATATTCAAAATGTCTAAGCGTCCTGCTTCAGAAGGAGACAGTAGTTCTTGCTCAAAGTCCAAGCAAACCAAGCAGGATTTCCTAGAAAAGTACAGTCGGTATCCTGGAATTGTGCCTTCCACTCTGGGGAAGACATTTGCGCACTGCAAGTACTGTAACAGAGATATTGACGTTCCTCATGGTGGGCAGCACGATGTACGCAAACATTGTGATACAAAACTGCACTAAAGGTTTTTGCATTGGATGGGATAATAATAACAGCAAGCTGCAACCCATGAGGTAAATTGTGTTTTTGTTGGTCTGTCTGTCAGTCTGTCTATCATTCTCATTCTCTTTTTTCTTTTTAATTAAGTATTGATATAGATAATGGTCATTTTAAACAGATTTTTGTTCTTATATAAAGATAATATGCTTTGTCTGCTGTGTTTCTCGATATTTCTTGGAATACTCCTATTTTGGGAAAAATACTCTTTTTGAAATTCTGAATACACTTTTCGTGATTTAGGGGTAAACAGGTCTGGGTGAGGGAGAGAGAGAGAGAGTGTGTGTGGGTGGGTGGTCCTGGACGCGGCCGTCACTCGCTTCCAGGGCCTGGCCGTGTTCCAGCCTGTCATGAATGGTGAGGGAGAGAGAGAGAGTGTGTGTGTGTGTGTGGTTCTGGATGCAGCCGTCACTCGCTTCCAGGGCCTGGCCGTGTTCCAGCCTGTCATGAATGGTGAGGGCGAGAGAGAGAGTGTGTGTGTGGGGTTCTGGATGCGGTCGTCACCCGCTTCCAGGGCCTGGCCGTGTTCGAGCCTGTCATGAATGGTGAGGGAGAGAGAGAGAGAGTGTGTGTGTGTGTGGTTCTGGATGCGGCCATCACTCGCTTCCAGGGCCTGGCTGTGTTCCAGCCTGTCATGAATGGTGAGGGAGAGAGAGAGAGAGTGTGTGTGTGTGTGGTTCTGGATGCGGCCGTCACTCGCTTCCAGGGCCTGGCCGTGTTCCAGCCTGTCATGAATGGTGAGGGAGAGAGAGAGAGAGTGTGTGTGTGGTTCTGGATGCGGCCGTCACTCGCTTCCAGAGCCTGGCTGTGTTCCAGCCTGTCATGAATGGTGAGGGAGAGAGAGACAGTGTGTGTGTGTGTTTGCGGCAAGTGTTTTTATTATGGACATTACGAAACAAAATTTTGGAGAGTAAAGTGAGAGATATTCAATAAATGAATTAAAAAAACAATTGAGTCATGGTATAGCTCAGTCTTTTGTGGAAGACTGTGAGGCTCAAAGGAGATTGGTTGGCCTTTGGGGACTTCCTTTGACGCCATTTGTCCTCACATCCCTTTGCCTGAGAGAGTGGGGGAGATGCCCTGTGCAAAGCATCTCCACTACAGTGGAACCTCCCTTATAAGACCTTCAAAAATCATCCAAAATCAGGTCTTATAAGGGAGGGGTCTTATAAGGGAGGTAATTTTAATACTTACAAAGAAGGGCAATGTCACAGAGAAGTAGGTCTTATATGGGAGGGAGTCTTATAATGGGAGGTCTTATGAGGGAGGTTCCACTGTATAACTATAAGCTAATTCTAGCCCAGCCAAGCCGGAATAGCAACTGCCCCCCTCTGCTATATGACAGACAGACAGGCATTCGATGCAAATGTGTAGATGACTGGTGAGGCTGCATGTTGACTGAGGTTGGAGCTGACAGGGGTGGTGTGTGTGTGTATGTGTGTGTGTGCATGTGTGTTTATGTGTGTGTGTGTGTGCAGGGGCCGGGGGGAACCTGGTGGCTGTGCAGGCTAGTCGCATCTCTACCGCCCTGCACCGCGCAGGGAAACCAGGGGAGGGGGTAGAAGGGGTGACCGCTGGGTGTGCCAACCCCTTTACCTTCCTCTGTGCCTCCTGTGAGTGGCTATGTGTGTGTGTGATCTGTTCTAGAGATTGTGTGCAAGCGTATGTACATACATGCAATCACAGGGGAGAATAACTGATATCATACATGTCACGCAAATTCATCTTCAACATACACATGTTTAGAAGTAAACACATTCACATTGATAATCGGCACTCTCTCTCTCTCACACACACACACATTTCGGGTGCATGCAAGAGACACACAGAGAGAGAGGGAGGGGGCATTGTCAAATAGTAAGGCTGATCCTCGCGCCAATCCTCCCCTGTTGCGCCGATCTTGGCCCATCCTTTGTTCTTACTGGCCCAGGTATATTTCTCATAAAGTCCCTGGGGGGGGGTATAGGGTGGCCCACGGACTATCTATTTTTTTTATGGAGTATGTTGGTGTATTTCGGTAAAAAGTAGTACTCAGGCGATACTTTTTTTCTCTCCCACACTTAAGCCGGGTTCACATTAGACGCGTAAGTTCCGTAGTATGGAAAACCCTAAATAACTTGAAGAAAGAAGGATAAAAGTTTACGCATAATGGGGAAATTCGGACACGTGCACAACTCTTTTCCCTTCTTTGTTTCACTTATTTATGGATTGCACACGTGTTTCCGCATGGGATATCCGCTTATGTGTGTACACGGCCTTAGACTCCTGCATCTTATAATATCATGGATGCAAGCTTGCCTCGGATACCAGGCTGCGCCTGTTTTTCAACATTTTGACCACAAAAAAAATTTGATCCAAAGTTCAAGGGGGAAAAAGTGTTGAATTTACAAGCCTGGAATAAGCTTCAAATTGAGTAAGATTTTGCTTTTTCTTCAGCTTCAGGGGGGCAACCCCTCCTTGACCCCGCTCCTGTAACAAAGTAGTAAGAAAGTCTGATAATGAAATCTGATTTTGTGTAAAACTTGGGGGGGGTGCGCCTTATGGTTCGTAAAATGCGGTACCATGATCGATCGAATGATTGGTTGATGGGTTGACCAGCGGTGACGGGCAGGGCGGGTCGAGTGTTGCTGTCTCTGGTGATCCCCGGTCACCTGACCTTCATCTACATCATCTACTTCCTGCAGGCTGGACACACCTCCATCACCCCTCTGTTCAACGTCGTCTACCTCACCGCCGCCCTACTGCAGGTCAGCTTTTTAACGCGTTCGCATCGCAACGATTTTGAATTATTTTTGAAAAACTTGCAAATCACTCCAGCCATACACACAAACAGAACGTACATAAACAAAAGGTGAAATGAAAGAAGATTATGGGTTTTTGCCTCAGATTTAGACATAGGGAAGTGGTAGATCAGACTTTTTTATATAACACTTTGTATAGAAAAACTCTACACCGATTGGTTTCCCCACAACAAAATTGTGGTCTAAGGGAGCGAAGCGAGTTTAGAAGTGACCGATGTATTGTGTGCACATGGAATTGCTTCCCTTGAAGCAAATGCATCAAATTGACAGCTATCTATTAATTCCGGACATATATGGCCGGAATGACTTGAATACACGTCAACTAAAATCGTACAACTGTACGATACGATTCGATCACGTGGTCTCAAAGCGCAAATCAAATTTGTTCTTCGAGACGTGATTGAATCATATCGTACAGTCGTACGATTTTAGTTGATGTGTAGCAGACCCTTTAGGCTTTAAAAAAGAATGTATCAATTGATTAAAACTCGTTCAGGACAAACGAGCCTGATCAGGCCCGTGGCTTTTTGTTCGTTTTTTTGGCACGTTTACCCAATTTTTAAAAAAAAGACATAATTATGTAATTTTAGCCTTCTACGATCTTTCTGTTTTGAACTTAGTCTATTTGTTCTATCTTGGAAGTTTACAAAGGCAATGTAATAATTTTACAAGGCTTATCAGACTCAAACTGTCTCTGTCTATCACTTTAACTGTCTGTCTCGTTATATCTCTCTCTTAAGTTGCCCCCCTGAATCGTCCGACGGGGCTCTGCCCCTGTACCCTGCCGGGGCCATGGGTCCCTGGACCCCTGCCTTTCAGGTTTTTTTTCATTTTGGGGAGTTGGACCCATGTGTATGTGTTGCTGTACACTGCTTAGTGGTTAGTGCTGATGATGTATCATATTTTGCGGACTATATCTAGGCGTACCCCTTAATAACTCTCTCTATACTAATGTACGCTATAGCGTACATGACGTGCACAAGCGTTCCATACTAGGCAGGTTTGCATCATGACATAAAAATGGGTTTTTTAATAATGCTTAACCGCACTTTGCGGTATTGTTTATAATAATAAAAGCTAGCATATGTTATAATTCCAAAATAAAATTTTTATTATTAGCAGATTTTTTAAAAAGCATGACAAAGAAGACGAAGAGAGGGGTAGTGAATCATTTTCATTCATGGCGGTACTAAAAATAGACTGGAAGTGATTTCATTGGTTGAAAACTATTAAGGGACCGTAGAGGAACATTTCTATACCAGTTTGGGTTGCATGGCTTCGCGGAGTTGTGAATTGTGAATGGTTAAACGCTATGTACGCTATAGCGTACATTAGCATTGAACAGTTGTAAAGGGAAGCAATCGGCCAGTAAAGAGTGAGTTAAATTTTACACAAACTTAAAATTTTGTTCTTACATTTTCTTACTATATTGTAAGTCATATATTATAGGGCACAGGGGTTTCAGTCTGAGAAAACCGTATCAACAACAACATACAGTATTTATATGGCACTGAATCTTGATAAAAATCAAATCAAAGCGCACACACACGTTGGCATTCATAACGCATGGAATGGAATACAGCAGAAACAGACCTAATGGCAAGAGAGAGAAGAGAAAGAGAGAGGAGCTTTAATGACAGAGGAACAGGTGGGTCTTCAGATTAGCTTTGAAGGCAGAGAGGGTCGGTCGCTGACAGAGGGAAAAAGGAAGTTTGTTCCAGGAGGTCAGTCCTGAGACAGCAAAACAGCGCCTTACAGTCAGAAAAATATAGTATAATGTTGAGCGTGTGTGTGCATTTTTGTGGCTCAGTGGTAAGTGCCGCTGATCTGGCGATGTAGGGCAGATCCCGACAATGTGGCTATCCATCCCTTACCTCATGATTGTATGTCCGTGCGAGTTCATGCCTATTATTAGTATTGATCTGTGCGTTTCACCAGGTGTGTGTGTTGCTCCTACATGACCCAGTGGTTAGTGCCGCTGATCTGGCGATGTGGGGCAGACCCCGACAATGTGGCTATCCATCCCTTACCTCATGATTGTATGTCCGTGCGAGTTCATGCCTATTATTAGTATTGATCTGTGCGTTTCACCAGGTGTGTGTGTTGCTCCTACATGACCCAGTGGTTAGTGCCGCTGATCTGGCGATGTGGGGCAGACCCCGACAATGTGGCTATCCATCCCTTACCTCATGATTGTATGTCCGTGCGAGTTCATGCCTATTATTAGTATTGATCTGTGCGTTTCACCAGGTGTGTGTGTTGCTCCTACATGACCCAGTGGTTAGTGCCGCTGATCTGGCGATGTGGGGCAGACCCCGACAATGTGGCTATCCATCCCTTACCTCATGATTGTATGTCCGTGCGAGTTCATGCCTATTATTAGTATTGATCTGTGCGTTTCACCAGGTGTGTGTGTTGCTCCTACATGACCCAGTGGTTAGTGCCGCTGATCTGGCGATGTGGGGCAGATCCCGACAATGTGGCTATCCATCCCTTACCTCATGATTGTATGTCCGTGCGAGTTCATGCCTATTATTAGTATTGATCTGTGCGTTTCACCAGGTGTGTGTGTTGCTCCTACATGACCCAGTGGTTAGTGCCGCTGATCTGGCGATGTGGGGCAGATCCCGACAATGTGGCTATCCATCCCTTACCTCATGATTGTATGTCCGTGCGAGTTCATGCCTATTATTAGTATTGATCTGTGCGTTTCACCAGGTGTGTGTGTTGCTCCTACATGACCCAGTGGTTAGTGCCGCTGATCTGGCGATGTGGGGCAGACCCCGACAATGTGGCTATCCATCCCTTACCTCATGATTGTATGTCCGTGCGAGTTCATGCCTATTATTAGTATTGATCTGTGCGTTTCACCAGGTGTGTGTGTTGCTCCTACATGACCCAGTGGTTAGTGCCGCTGATCTGGCGATGTGGGGCAGACCCCGACAATGTGGCTATCCATCCCTTACCTCATGATTGTATGTCCGTGCGAGTTCATGCCTATTATTAGTATTGATCTGTGCGTTTCACCAGGTGTGTGTGTTGCTCCTACATGACCCAGTGGTTAGTGCCGCTGATCTGGCGATGTGGGGCAGACCCCGACAATGTGGCCATCCATCCCTTACCTCATGATTGGATGTCTGTGCGAGTTCATGCCTATTATTCTGTGTTTCACCAGGTGTGTGCGTTTCTCTATGTGGCCCAATGGTTAGTGCCGCTGATCTGGCGATGTGGGGCAGATCCCAACATCATCGCTTACCTCATGATTATATGTCTGTGCGAGTTCATGCCTATTAGTATAAATCTGTGTGTTTCACCAGGTGTGTGTGTTGCTCTACGTGGCCCAGTGGTTAGTGCCGCTGATCTGGCGATGCGGTGCAGACCCGGACAACGTGGCCATCCCTTACCTGACGGCCCTGGGCGACCTGCTGGGAACCAGCCTCCTGGCCGCCGCCTTCTACCTCCTCTATCTGCTGGGGGACAGAGACTCCGATGTAGGAGAGTGAGCGGTGCTCACCCTTGAGGGGCTTGCACTTTTCTTTTCAACGCTGTTCAGTGAAAATTCTACAGTGAAACTCTGCATACATGCACTCGCATATATACATGGGTGAAACTCACCAAATTGAAAAAACCCTGAAAGTTAGGGGTCTAGGGGCTGCCCAGTGCCCCGGTGAGGTACAGGGGCACAGCCCCGTTGGACGAATCGGCAACGCCAGAGAGAGAGAGATAACGAGACAGACAGAGAGATAAGCCTTGTAAAATGATTACATTGCCTTTGAAAGCAATATGGCATCACTATGCTGTGTTCAAGATTCCCCGAGAGAGACTTCCAGGATAGAAAAATCAAGATCAAAACACCTCAAATCACCTGTGGTAACAAAAAATTTGGATGAAATTTTTTTTAAACCTGAACTTCAGTTTCTGGTAAAAAATAAATAAAACTGAAATCAGTGTAAAACTGAAAGAGTAGCACCCATGTATATACACTTTTCCATGTATGCATTACCCCTATCCATTCCTGTTTACCTGCATTAAATGTGGGGAAAACGCCAATCAAGAGTTGGCCTTCATAGTTGAGTCACTCTAGAAGTAGAAGATGCTCTTTTCATAGTGCTAAAAACCATTGTCTTTCAAGATGGACGGATGCTAGAGATAGAGATTTGTAAGCATCTGTGCGCAAATGTGTGGTCTATATCACATTCATGTATCACATACATACACTTCACCTACATTTTGCAAACACGCATACACAAATTAAATAAAAAATACTTAAATTATCCCACACTGTTTTTGGGATCTATCTTCTCCTCATACTATCTCATCAGTTCACTTTCTACAATATCTTTTCTGAACTTATTTTCTTTCTTTTTCGTACTACCCCCTAAAATGCAGCAGAATCTTCAACGTGATGAAGTTGACTGCCTAAGGCGAAGAAGAAAACATGCTCGCTCTCGCATTCATTTAAATACACACACTCACCTACCCATGTTTGCAAGTGTGCACGCACAAATGCACATTCTCACAAAAAAGTACATCACACATGCACACCTGCCCATGTTTTGCAAGCACACTTACAGAACTGTATGCATCACACATATGCACCTACACCCCACATTTCGCAAGCATACATAGACAAATCCAATTTATGCTCTTGCGGTTCTACAAAAAGTTGCTCAATAGAGTGTTGCTCTGTAGGGTTATAGAAAAAGTAATTGTACGGGAGAGCGAATGGTCCGTGGGGCTTTGGTGTTGGTGAAAGTGTGCTTTGCAATACGATGTTTGATCAAAGAAACCACAAACACCACTAACTGTGTATACTTTTTGAAGTTAGCTCTGTGCTATGAAAAGAATAAAATAAAAGTAAAAGATTGTGCTGGTTGACTTTTTGTCCCAATGGGGGACAGACAGTGTATGAGCATGGTACATAGAGAGATCTCTTTCGAATTATGGAATTCTCGTCAGTATGTATATCTGCTAACAAACACTATCTTGTGGATCAACCCCAACAGGAAGACATTTCTAATAAAAGAATGGTGTCTTCTCTGCACTAGGCCGAAAAGTCCACAATTTAAGCAAACCAGCACAAGGTGAAAAGAAAAATGAACATTTGGGGTAAAATAGATGTGCAAGATTTCTCCATCAAACCTTCCCAGTATTAAGTGTCGCTTAAACCGTTATCCGCATAATGAATATCTGAAATGAAGTTGCCATTTTGTGGCCTGGATGTTCTGTTTGAGAATGACAATTCAAGTATCTCTTGTTGGGTTAGGGTTGTTGGGTTTTTTTTTGGGGGGTTGAGAGAGGTGAGGGGGAGGGGAAGCTGCTGCTGTGCTTAGTAGCTGAATGGTTTTTATGTTGAACGTGCGATTGTTTGATATGAAGGGAATGCTTCATATGAATATTTATTCTCCTAAGAGTGGTGCCTTGTATGCCTGTTGAGTACCCTTTATGTTGAAGGTGCTAAATGTTTGGAATGAAGGGAATGCATATCAGATCATTGTTGCTTCTCATGGAGCTACTGTTGAGATCGACAGCTGAAATACTGTTTATGTGAAACGTTTTAATGCCTGAAGCGAAGGAAATATTTCATATCTTCGGTGAAATTCAAAAACCTTGTATCTCAATTTTGGTAGTTTTGAGAATTTTTTTAAAACTTTTAAAAATTAACCGCGTTGACCACAATTGATTAACTATGAGGAATACCTATGTTGTTCAAGACATTGCGAGTTTAGTTCTGCATTTTCTTAAAATTACTTTTTTTTTAAAGAAGAAAAAAACAAAGATACAAGGTTTTCGTCCTTATCTAGATCTGAATTTGGGACTTACGAGTTTTACTTCTATTTACACAACCTCATTTACCCCAAATAGAAAGTCGTTAGAGATACGAGCTTTTGGTGGAAGGTGGCGGGGAAAATTAGAGAGCTGACTATGTATCTAACTCAAAACCCCCAAAAATCGAGATACAAGGTTTTTTAATTTCACCGACAATATGCTAGTCATTCATATGGGCATTCTGTTGCGGTTGACAAATGAAATATGTGTTGTTCACAATGAATAATTACAATGAAGAAGAATATTTTTGATGCTATTTAAATTGTCTCACTCAGAGTTCGTTCGTTTGGTGAATGGGAAACTTAAGTGGCGGTGGAGTGTTACAAGTAAAGACACAAAAATCCAATAGACTTGAAAAACAAAATCTGATTTCTCCCTTTTTATTTTAGCATAAGTGTCCCTTACAATTTTTTGGGCGGAGAGTTTTAAAGTTTCCAAACGAAAAAATATCTACAGAAAAAAATGCTTCTATCGGAAATAACTTGGTGAGGTTTTTTTCTCCAAATGTTCAGTATTAATGTTCTTATGGATTATTTGTTTAATTATTTATAATTACATTTTATGGACTGTTAAGGCGATACTTTTTTTTCCCCCGACTGAGACCCCTGCACCTTATAATATGGCTGAGAATATAGTAAGGAAATAAGAGTAACAAAATCTGAATTTTGAGTCAAATTTCGGGGGTGCACTGTATAATTCAGTGCGCCTTATAGTCCGTAAAATATGGTAGTTAGTGTTCAACAATCCATTTTTTTCTGATTCCTATTATTATTATCAAAAAACTGATTATACCGGTTCCTCATTGTCTATGGTCACTTAGTACATATGCACTTTTGATTGAACATTTACTTAATTATAAATGCATGTACATTCATTTATGATGCATGTACAATAAATGTAGTTTACGGCTCGTAAGAATTGCTATGGTTAATGAAGCAAAAAGACTTGTTTAAAAAAAATGTCCTATTTTTTTTACAAATGTTGAACGGAGGACTTAATCTGTGAAATCTTTCTCATTGAGGGGTTTTGTGATAAATAGGAACTGTTAATTTTGACGTGCTGTTTACATTTATGCATATCTGTTGGTCCTGCATTATCGGCTATGCAGTGTTTGATTTTAAAACCAAGCAGCTGAAAATGGTTCAGTTAGAGGCTATTGCCTTGTGTGTGTATATATTTGTGTACATGCGTGTGTGTGTGTGTGTGTTAGTTATCATGCATGTACCCATATCTTTATGCATGCATTTATGTACATGTACATGCATGTGTTTTCCTGACAATCTGAACCATTCACAGAAACCCTTGCCGTTACTATGTTTAAAACAGTTCCTGTTCATGCTGAATTTTTTATCCCCCTTCTTATTGTGTAGCAGGGGCGGTTCCTGGGTTTTCAGAACCCCTCCCTGGCAACAAATAAAAAAGGGGGTGGTGGAGAATTCTTGCGGATTTGGTGGTAAATGTTGAGCTCAGATAGCACCAGATTGCACCCTTTCAGTTCTTTGGGGAACGCATTTTCCTGGTGGGGGTGGTGCATGCCCCGGACCTTCCTAGCATACTAGACGCTTCGCGCCGTCGACTTTGGACCCCCCCCCCCCCACGTTTAGAAATGTGTTCTGGATGCAATAACCATTATGGAACTATTGACGGGTGTTGAAATATTGCTGTTTAGTACAACCTTGTTCTCTGTTTAACATCAGTAACCTATGAATATTGCTGCTGAATAAAAGTTGTTTGTTTACTGTTAATTGTCAACTACTGCTGGAGAGGTCATGTTGTGACATCATTAACTCATAATAAATACTGCTGTATCTTTTGTACCGAGAAAATAATACTGCTTTAGATTCATGGGTGCTCCTGGGAAATACAAAAAATCCTGCAAGCCCGGCGGAGTGCAGGGTCAGCGCCCATCCTGGGGGTTCCAAGGGGCAATGCCCCCTGGAAGCTGAAGGGAAACAACAGTTTCCAATGTAATTGACTGGCTCTCGTTGTCACTGCTTTTAAAACTTCATGACCTCTATAACCAGCAAAATGCATCTTCTCAAATTCTCATAATCCAGTGACACCGGCTCCAGGCAATAAAAAAAATCCTGAACTTCAGAACATCCTGAAAGCAGGAGCATCCACGTACCTTGCCAATGAAATGAATGAGTTTACAGTAAAAAGATTATGGTTGATACCACCTTAGACCTTGATGGATCTGTGAAGGTTTTTTTTTACTAAAACAAACATTTTAGGGCCTTTTTACTCTAATGGCTTTTATCACTGGTTGACATTAGCCTGTAGAAAGGGCCAATAGTAAATGAGAGCTGTACTATACATGATTTTTTACAGTATTGGAATAGTATGGTACAGCTTAGTCTTTCGTGGAAGACTATGACTAACTCTAACTAGGGGTCCTTTGCACCGATTCTAGCGCTGCAGCCAAAGGGATTGGTTGGCCTTTGGGGACCTTCCCCAACGCCAACTCTCGTCCTCAAACCCCTTTGGCCGAGAGCGTGGGGAAGTACCGTGGGCAAGGCTTCTCCACTATAAACAAATTGTAGCCCAGCCCACCGGAATAGCAGCTGCCCCCTCTGCTGTCTGACAGTCACTGTCGGAAACGACAGACAGGCAACAACAAACATTCTTTAAAAAATGTGCACGTATCTCTGACCAGTCTGGAAATACATTTTGATAAAACTCAAAATTGTCTGAATTGGCAGCAGAAAGAACCGAGGTGTTCGGTATGAGAGATATAATTTGTGTATGGGATCCCGCATATCTTTAACCTTTACCGGACTTCTGGGGTCGCCCACGACCCCTTGACACACAAAACATGTTATATCTCTTCATGACTGTCAAAAACGTAAATGGCTTTAAGTGTGTTAAATTTTATTCATGTGTATAAAATTATAAATGACGTAATATGACGCGTCATTTTGATATACCTGTAGGGGTCTCCCACGACCCCTACTTTAAAGAGCACTGCAGCGCATTGAGTAGGGGTCGTGGGAGACCCCCGCCATCCGGACAGGGATAAACACATGGTGCCTCTTTGACAAGTAGGGGTCGTGGGAGACCCCCGCCATCCGGACAGGGATAAACACCTCGGAATTTTCTCTTTGCTGAGTAGGGGGTCTTGGAAGACCCCCGCTATAGTGTCCGTGTAGTCAAAAGCATGATCCGGTAAAGGTTAAACTCTTAGGCATTCACTTCTCTACCAACACAGACAGTACTGTAAGAATTAACAATGAGAAAGAGTCTGCATTACTGGAAAATTTTGTTATCAACTTACCGAATACTCCTTTTGGTAAAATAACTTATTAACCCTTTCGCCGCCAGCCATTTTTCAGCCAAAAAATACCATTGAACTTAACTGGGTAGAGAAAATAAAATATCTGCAATATTGCGAATTCCTCTGTGACATGTATAACATTAGGCGTGTCCTTACCTCCCAAAATTAAGAAAATAGGGTCTTTGGATAACAGGTCCTGATTTGATTCTTTTTAGTGACGTGGGTGTTAAACCATTGTGGTGCTAAAATGCGACATTGGTGGCGAAAGGGTTAAACTACTAGTATTTTCTAAAATATTGCATCTGCTGATCAATCTGCTGCAGAATTTACTGTTAACGTGTATCCAAAGCTGATTAATATACCCAAAAATTGGCGCAAAATACAGCAATAATTATTATCGTGCAATTGTTGAATATTATTACTCCAATAAAAAACATCCAAACAACGGCTAATTCCGTTAGTAAATGGTATTTGAAAAAGTATCAAAAGCAGCAAGCAGGTAGACTAGACTAGCTTAAGATCAAATGGATGTGTTGTCGACGTCGGTTTTCATGATCAACTTGACCTTGAATTTTTGTCTATCACAATATTACATGAACCACCGCACAGATTCGTCTAAAAATTTGTAGGGTGATATATCACATCAAACTGATGAGTCCAGCAAAATTTTGGTATGGAGTTGGGTTTTTTTTTTAAGTAAACGATTTGGCATTTAGATCTATCTCTGGCATTTAGACGTCTCAAAAAACCCCACAGCGAGTGAGCCTTGAAGGCTTTGCCTCTTGTTTTAATAGAGTATAATTTGTTTTCAAATAGCACTGCTGTGAAGTGGTGTACTGTACTCAATTACCATGCGAGAGGTCCCAGGACCTATCCTGTCTCAAGTCTTACCTTTTTTCCCAGTAGATTTTTTTCTGTCCAACACTAACGTCAAAAAATATTTTTGCTTCTCCTCAATGGCAGTTATATTTTTCTTCCAAGTTCTCTCCTTTTTTTTCTCTCCCACCTATCTCTGAACATTTCTGAGTTCTCCAATGCAGTCTTGCTTCTGATAGTTGGGTTTTCCTAATGAGTTAAACTAGTTCAGTTTAATAATCAAGTCATTTAATGTTTTGGTTTGATTTGAGCAGAACTATAGATGGTACTCCTTGAGAAATAAGTTAGCATTTTCCATCCTGATTAACTCTCACCTTAGCATTTTAAAGATCTGCTGTGTGCATGGGTGACCTGCATTATTTCTATTTGACATCATTAGCATCAGTCCATGGATTGATAAAGAGGACCAGGCCCCTCAAAGTTATTTCACTCTATTTAATTGTTTGTTTGCGTGGGTTTTTTAATAATCTATGTATGATTATGTATTGGTTCATAAATATGACTGAAATTCCAAAAAAACTAAAAAAACTGTCCTACAATTAACCCAGTCTCCATTTTGTTTGTTTCTAATAGGAATTGTTCAGAAATAATTATGGGGAGTAATTTCACGTTGTGTGGGAGTGATCTTGCCTAATTCAATCGGTCAAACAGGGGAAGTTACTCTACCATCAGGTACATCCCCAGCTCTCGCTTCGTGTGTTTGAGTAGATATAGCACTTAGAACACCATGCGTCATTCTAAAATTGATGTCATTTACATTTTGACGTCACATTTTGCAAGTTCTATTAGTTTATGGGTACTGGACACCATTTAAAAAAAAAAAGAATGACTGCAAGTCGCTGACTCGCATCCTGCAGTTTCAAGCTTCGACGCCATTGTTGTATTGTTGCTATGGTATTTGGCCGAGTAATGGAGGTAAACAGCTCTAAATTTCACGAAGTGCTCTCCCCTATTTTTGGGGGCGAAAATCGTCTAGTCTTCCTCGAGTGGGATCTACAATATTTTAAAACAAAATCCTGTATTCCTATCCTACAATAACAAACGAATCATGAATCAATGTCAATGGTATATCGCCGTGCAGAAAACACTGTCGTAAGTCGTCACTTTACATAAGAAAAAAATCAATATTGCGGTTATTTCAGGTCAGATTACGTCTTTTTTCCCCAAATGTCATCACCATCTGTGTGTAGTCTTTGCCACACAAAAAAAAAAAATTCTTTACAGCTTTGTTACAACAGATGTGCCTTGCCTTGATCAATAAGAATTGTTCGGAAACAATTAAGGGGAGTAATTTCAAGGGGTGTGTGAATGATCCGGCATCCCGCCTAACCGAGTGGGGACAAACAGGGGAAGTTACGCTGGCTTCATTAGCCGCCGCCTCGTGTGTTTGAGTTGACACACATGACGAATAATACAAAGCGTCCTTCTAAACTTTACATCATTTATATTTACGACACATTTTGCAAGTTCCATTACTTTGTGGCCACTTCTAACCACCCCTTATCACCACCTCTACCAACGAAAAAAAAGTTTCCAAGTCGCTCACTGGCATCCTGCTTTATCTCTTCGACGCCATGGTTGCTATGGTTTTGTCCCTCTCTGGTCGAGGTCAACAACTCTAATTTTCACGAAGTTCTCTCCCCTAGTTTTTTCCCCGAAAATAGTCTATTGGCAAGTCCAACACATAGAGTACCAAGGGGGGTTGCGTATCCTCAAAATGACGCAAGCCTGACATGATTTCTCTACGATTTAAAGGGGTGGCACACGCATACCCAACCAACGCACAGACCTGTTAGTACTCTAGAAGTTGACCAATTTTGAGCTACGATAATTTCCAGGCGGCGATCTAACTCTGGACTTTGTCAGTGGAAGAAAGTGTACGTCCTCTCGGCCGAAGCCATATGGGAGGACTGTCAGTGGCTTGGTCAGGTGTGGTTATACGTCCTCTCGGCCGAAGCCATATGGGAGGACTGTCAGTGGCTTGGTCAGGTGTGGTTATACGTCCTCTCGGCCGAAGCCATATGGGAGGACTGTCAGTGGTTTGGTCAGGTGTGGTTATACGTCCTCTCGGCCGAAGCCATATGGGAGGACTGTCAGTGGCTTGGTCAGGTGTGGTTATACGTCCTCTCGGCCGAAGCCATGTGGGAGGACTGTCAGTGGCTTGGTCATGTGTGGTTATACGTCCTCTCGGCCGAAGCCATGTGGGAGGACTGTCAGTGGCTTGGTCAGGTGTGGTTATACGTCCTCTCGGCCGAAGCCATATGGGAGGACTGTCAGTGGCTTGGTCAGGTGTGGTTATACGTCCTCTCGGCCGAAGCCATATGGGAGGACTGTCAGTGGCTTGGTCAGGTGTGGTTATACGTCCTCTCGGCCGAAGCCATGTGGGAGGACTGTCAGTGGCTTGGTCATGTGTGGTTATACGTCCTCTCGGCCGAAGCCATGTGGGAGGACTGTCAGTGGCTTGGTCATGTGTGGTTATACGTCTTCTCGGCCGAAGCCATATGGGAGGACTGTCAGTGGCTTGGTCATGTGTGGTTATACGTCTTCTCGGCCGAAGCCATATGGGAGGACTGTCAGTGGCTTGGTCAGGTGTGGTTATACGTCTTCTCGGCCGAAGCCATATGGGAGGACTGTCAGTGGCTTGGTCAGGTGTGGTTATACGTCTTCTCGGCCGAAGCCATATGGGAGGACTGTCAGTGGCTTGGTCAGGTGTGGTTATACGTCTTCTCGGCCGAAGCCATATGGGAGGACTGTCAGTGGCTTGGTCAGGTGTGGTTATATGTCTTCTCGGGCGAAGCCATATGGAGGACTATCAGTGGCTTGGTCAGGTGTGGTTATAAGACAGGAAGGTGTCTCAGAAAGAAAAGGGTTCACTTTGTCAGCCGCCATTCAGAGCCCTATCGATAGAACAGCAGACTCAAACTTTTCGCAAAATCCTCCTGCTGCTGGACAGTGTCATCATCATTGCAATCAGTAATCATGGGTGCAACTACACAAAATGAAAAAACCTGAAAGGCCGGTGTCCAGGGGTAATGTCCCCCCTGCAGCTGAAGCAAACATTGATTTATGAAGGTATTTTAGTTTGCTTTTTCCACAATTTATACAAATGCAAGTGTTTGAAAAATACAGTAAACACACAAAGATCTTGTTTGACTAATTTAAAAAAAGGGAACTTCCTTTTCTGGTAACATTCAAAAACAGGAAATCCTTGTATAACAGTTGCACCCATGAGTAATAAAACTAAAAATCAAAAGAAACGTAACAGAAACAAACAAACTGCACACTTCTAAAAAACATTTTAAAATGATGTGCTAAGTAAGTTGCTTTTTTTAATGTGATTTTATAAATCAAATCTTCTCCAACATTTCACTTTCAGTAAATATTTTACTGCAACTGAACACCTTTGGTGGCAATGATATGTAAACTTTTTTGTTTGTTAGAGCAAGGCATAAAACCAAAAAAACGGCTGCCCCTCAAAAACCTTCCATTTCCCAAGATTAAAACATCAGATGAAATGTAATTGCATTTAGCCCGATAAACAAGTGTAATATTTTAAAAAATAAATAAACCAAGCAACAAAATTTCATATGTAAAATTTGAAGAAATATGAATCACAGTTAGTAGAGTTACAGTTGTTTATCACTTTATGACACAATTCTTATTGTAAATGCTGAATAGATCCCAATGTGAAGATAGACCCAAAACATTTGATCCCCCAAATCAGCTGCAGACATCCATACAAATTAAGGGATCACATTTCAGCAAACTACCAAAGTTGTTCCTTCATTTTAGATATATGCATCTTTCCAAACGCAAGATATTGCACTTTTCCCTGAGTAGTCAATGAACATTATTTTGAAACTGGAAATATTGCATGTTTATTAAGCTGAAGACTTAGCCAATAGCTAAAGCACAGCTTAGAGAGGTTCCAGTACCATAACCTATAAGACAGCACACTAAACTACAAGATGTTGAAGACGGTTTTTTTGAAGGTTTAAGATGGATGGTGCACTCGCAGGGCTCCCAATCGTCCCGCAAAACAAGGGGTCCCAGGGACTCCTTCACTTACAGCCCTGGGACCCCTTGTTTTGCGAGTTACGGTATAGAGGGTCCTAGAGGCGGGATAGAGGGTCCCAGTGGCATTGTGAATGCCAAAAATAAATTTTCGAGTGCATCCCTGGGACCCCCTGCACATTCTTTTAGAGGGTTCTTTAGAATGTTAGTACTTCATAGACCCCCAAATGGGGGTCCCTGGGAGCCCTGTTGCAGACTAATACACACAGTAGTTACTATCCAATATCAGTGTTTTGACAAAACTTTGGTTCATCTTTCCTTCTTCGTATTAACAGATATTGCCATCCTCCTATGACGTTTATTAATGTAAACCGAGATCAAAGATGAGAGGAACATTAAAATCAACCACGGATTGCTTTAGCTGCCATTCAAAGATTAAAACACCATGCTTTGAAGAATACCCAAGCAAAACCACCTGTGCATCAGAACTCATGTAAACCACCGGGCATCTCTTCCGTCATGTTTGTCAGAGATTACTCAACTTCTTTCTGTCATTCAATATCTGCTGTCAGTGTTTGAAAGACTGATATTAGAATTTCAGCACTCTTAGTAATTTACTTGTTTCACACGGAGACGGTATTCCTTCCGTACCTGCACAACTTGTTAAAACTTTGTTTTAAAACACCACGCTTTGAAGAATGCCCAAGTAGAACCACCTGTGCATCAGAACTTCTGTAAACCACCGGGCGTCTCTTCTGCCATGTTTTTGTCAGAGATTTTTCAGCTTCTTTCTGTCATTCAAAGCTTGCTGTTAGTGTTTGAAAGACTGAAAAGGGTGATACTGAATTTCAGCACTCTTAGTAAGTTACTTGTTTCACACGGAGACGGTATTCCTTTAGTTTCATACCTGCACAACTTGTCAAAACTTTGTTTTAACCCCTTGACTGCCATCTAACGTATTACATACTGACTTGATGACATGTCATCAGATGAAGAGGAATAACTGATATATGCTGGTTTTTGCTCTAACACAGTCAACAGAGTTATAACCCCAGACCATTTTGCCAGATTGTCTCTATCAGTTGTCTTTTTTATGGCACGACTTGTACAATTGATCTTTTTCTTTAATTTTCTCTGGCAGTCAAGGGGTTAAAACACCATGCTTTGAAGAATGCCCAAGTAGAACCACCTGTGCATCAGAACTTCTGTAAACCACCGGGCGTCTCTTCTGTCATGTTTGTCAGAGATTTCTCAACTTCTTTCTGTCATTCAATGCTTGCTGTCAGTGTTTGAAAGACTGATATTGAATGTCAGCACTCTTAGTAATTTACTTGTTTCACACGGAGACAGTATTCCTTTCATACCTGCACAGCTTGTCAAAACTTTGTTTTAACCCCTTGACTGCCATATAACGTATTAATACTGACCTGATGACGTCACTGGTGACATCATCAGATGAAGAGGAATAGCTCTGATATGCTGGTTTTTGCTCCAACAGTCAGGAGACCTATATCCCCAGACCTTTTTGCCAGATTGGCTCTATCAGTTGTCTTTTTCATGTCATTATTTGTCCGATGATTCTTTCTTTAATATTCTCTGGCAGTCAAGGGGTTAACGGAGTATAAACCTGTGCACTGCTGAACAGTTGGCGTACTTTCGGCACATCAGCTTGCTCCTGACACCTTTCTCCCAAAACTGTGTGCATTTTCACACCAATTTGGAAACCGCTAAAACAAACACGATTTGACACAATTTGCATTTAGCTGTAAACATGTTGAACATGGGAGTTTCACTTTGAATCTTCAGATTTCTCTTCTTTCTTGACCACAGCCACAGTGGATGTGAATTGGTAGAAGAAATTACAGTAGTCCCACATCAACCCAAAATCGGAGCTGCCAATTTTGACTCGTTTTCCAACACAGCTATTCAGCCATTCTATTCAAAAAACAATTTTGCTTCAAGCATTCTGTTCATTGGTGGACTGATAGAAAAAGAGCAATGAATTTCAGTACGTGTATTTTGGAACCGAGATTAGAACAATCTCACCAAAACATGCTGCATTCAACCTTCAGATCAACACTGGCTTGGTTTAAAAAACGTTGAATTTCTCTTGAAGCACACTGACTGCAGATGGTCATATAAACTTGCTCAGTCTCACATGTGAAAAACTGAATTATTATGAAACTGGAGCACACCTTTTCCCGTTTTTGTAGTTTTAACAATAGGCATAGCTAAGACAGAAGTGTAGGGCTTCCTGTAGATTCTGCATCATCACTAGAACATCTTTGAACACCTTGGGTTATATAACGAGGCTTGTTGAGCGTTGCATAGCGGTCCCATTAACAACGATTAATTGGGTCAAATATGCATGTATAGCTAAGACAGAAGTGTAGGGCTTCCTGTAGATTCCGCATCATCACTAGAACATCTTTGAACACCTTGGGTTATATAACGAGGCTTGTTGAACGTTGCATAGCGGTCCCATTAACAACGATTAATTGGGTCAAATACGCATGTACCCATGCAGTGATGCACCCACTTTCGTTATCAATTTTTGAGTGTGCACAGCATTATCACAGGAACTTGAGGAAGAACAATGGAAAACTGTTCTTCAAAGGCTCATCGAATATGTTGAGATATCACCACAAATCATCACATAAACATCTTGTTGAATACGGAAGGAACGATCGTGTAGCAGATCACACGGGGTGCACAAACACACGGCACAAGGCCACTCTCAGCTCGGGTACACAACAGGTTTATTCAGTCCAGGCACTGCAAATGCAAACACAAGACACAGTGAAGAAGGTTACACAAGAAAACACAACACAAGACAGAAGCAAGGGCTCAGTGCGGCAGACAAAACACTAACCCAATGAGGAACACACATGTTCGACACAACTGCTTTCATCGTTTCAAAACTACAATTCTTCTGTCTCCCAACACTACATAGTACATTGAAGCACAAGTTGCTGGAACAAATCAGCCGGTCAGAATCATCAAAACACTAACAACATTTGCCGATCAGAATCACCAAAACACTACTCAAATCGTGAGCGTTGAACTCCCACGTCTATTCATAAGGTGTGGGGATGAATGCAAACAAAAGCATGCCAACATTCTGAGGTTACGCTGTTTTGAAGCACACACCAATGCTGCAAGTATATTTGTTGCACATCAGTATCATCACTTCAATACTGTGTCAACTCAGTACCGACAGGGCAACACTTGCACGCTACCAGCGCTGATCCATAAGCGCATCAACCCCATTTTCCTCATGCCTTTATAATATCATCATCATCATTCCATCCTTAGGCGCACTGCCATCAACTTGCTGTTTTCCTTCACGTTTCTCTTTGTCTCAGAACTTTTTTCTTTCCTTTTCACTACACCCAACCACCAACCAAGCTAGAAAATGACACACAAGGCAAAAAACAAGGTAGAGGAATCATCATCAACTGTACAGTTTGTTCAACACTAGTTTCTACAACACGCAAGCCCAACACCAATGTAGAACTAGGCACAAGCACAGCACAGTAACATTTGGCATGATAAACATGAACATGTATGTACACACACCAGCAAATTGTTGATGATTTCTTCAATTTCTTTGCTGTTTCACTACATCGTGTTTCCTTCTCTGAGCTATTCACTGTTTTGTCACATACACATCTGGTGTCTTTTCATTTTTCAAGGGTCGATCAAATTGCATTTGTCAATGACACGATATCATTCACTTTTCAACGACATTCATTTTAGCTGGAAGAACACCACAATTTTCACATTTTAGTGATAGGATTAACCGTAGTTCAACACTATGACTCGTGTATGAGTATGCAACATAGCGCATCCTTACATACTAATGCTATAACTAAGTCCCTGCAACATGCTTCAAACATAGTATCTCAATCATGCTCAGTAACTTTGCAAATGTTTTCTTCTTCCTTTACTTACCATCGGGGTGACGTTTGCCTCTTACGTTACAATGTATGCAAGACAGGCTGACATGTGTCTCTTAATGTAAAGATATGCAAAGAAACAATGTCTTCACCTACATATCTATCCCCAGACAGAATGTAAATCTTTCTAATTATACGAGAAATCTCGATTTTAAAAAAACACCTGAAGAATAAAAAGCTACCAGAACGGATAATAGTGACAAACCTTATCCTTCCTACACAAAAACTGGACTCACAAACCGAAATTGAAAAGCTATCAAAATTAAACTAATATTAATGTTATCATGTCAACTGAATTCGTAAACCCGTTGAATTCAATTGTCACGTGTAGGCTTTAGTGACTCAAGACCCGATTCCCCCCTACCCCTTTCAAATTAGTTTCCTATCACCATCAATGTTCGACACATGCTGGAGGACTACAATCCCCCCCCCCCCCCCATTTTTATCTGCGTGTCTTTCACATCGTTCAATAGTTTCCATCAATCACTGTCTCAGCACGAAACAGTCCACTTCCTTCCAAACACCACAGGTTGACAGGGGGATGCACACAGAATGGAACACCGTTTCCATCGTCACCACTAGACGACACACGCTCAAGTCGTTGAACACACACACACACACACGCACAAACACACATCAACTTGCGGCACAAAGTTTCCACGGTTCACTGTCAAACACACACTAAGTCAGTCACAGAAGGAGCACAGTTCCAGCGAAGGTGAACGCACTGAACACACCACACGACGGCCGCGAAGAAAACACACGGTGCACGCGAAGGTTGTACAGCTTCCGTCGGATAACGTAGAACACGATGGGTCTGCAGTGGAGAGGGTTCACCCAGCCAGGTGACCGCAGCCAGAACAGATCACTGTAGAACCAGCCCATGAATTGCTCGGTGTACCACTGTCTTGCCCTGCTGGTCCAAGGAGCAGCCACACTGCACACAAACAAAATGCAGCCAGCATTGAACAAGGCGGCCAGCCATTGTTGGACAAAAAGCACCATAGTATACCATACACAAACTAAAAAACAAAGGTGAAGATGCTGACAATCGACATAATGAAAAATAAAGCACGACAACGAGCCATCAGACTTATTAATCAATTTAACTAATTCGCATTGCAACGATTTTGAACTATAAAAAAAAACACCTCACAAATCACTCCAGCCATACACGTAAACAAAACATACATAAACAAAAGGAGAAATGAAAGAAGACTAGCGCAACGCCGAGTACCAGTAACGCCTAGTAACGGTAATGCAAAGTACTGGTAACGCTGAGTACAGCAAATTTGAAGCGATTTGGTTAAGAAACGGTGGAGTTATAAGGCCCCGTTTCGCATTGACGCTTCTCTGAGAGTGATGCGCTCTCCCTAGTAACGGTAACGCCAAGTACTGGTAACGCTGAGTACAGCAAAATTGAAACGATTCGGATAAGAAAAGGCGGAGTTATAAGGCCCTGTTTCGCGTTGGCGCTGCTCTGAGAGTGATGCGCTCTCCCTAGTAACGGTAACGCCTAGTAACGGTAACGCCTAGTAACGGTAACGCCAAGTACTGGTAACGCTGAGTACAGCAAATTTGAAGCGATTTCGTTAAGAAACGGCAGAGTTATAAGGCCCTGTTTCCCGTTGGCGCTGCTCTGAGAGTGACGCGCTCTCCCGATTTTCTTGACATTTGCTGCCAGGCTTTGCCCCGGTGATAGCAAGCCTGACAGCAAATTTGACGCGATTCGGTTGAAAACCGGCGGACTTATAAGGCCCGTTTTGCATGATGCTGCTGTTATGCGCCTATGTAATCGATTCGCTTCTGGCACATCGATAGTCACCATCCCCGGTCATATATCTGCCAAATTTGAAGGCAATCGGTCCAGAAAAAACGAAGATACGGGTGCCGAAAGGCCGGCAGATGCGCGTTTCGCGCATTTGCAAAACCGCGCAAATGACACGGCCGCCTCGGTTGCCGTTGCCATTGCCCCGTTAGGGCTCACAGCAAATTTGAAGCGATTCGGTGGAAAAACGGCTGAGTTATAAGGCCCGTTTTGTGTTTCAGACAGACACACACACGGACGGACAGTTGGCTTTTTACTATATGATGATTACGGGTTTTTACTTCAGGTTTAGACATAGGGAAGTGGTAGATCAGACTTTTTTATATATAGACTTTAAATAGAAAAAAACTCTCTACACCGATTGGTTTCCCCCACAACAAACCACTAAAAAAGCAAAGTCAGAGGCGACATTGTGGTCTAAGGGAGCGAAGCGAGTTTAAAAGTGGCCAAGGTATGGTTTGCACACATATTTACTTCCCTTGAAGCAAATGCATAAAATTGACATCTCTATTAATTCCGGACATATATGTGGCCTTGATTGAGTTAACAATATCCAAATGTTATGAAAGCTGAGACACATGAAAACCTGTCCCGCTTGCTTAGTGCTTCCCCGCTACCCCACCCGAGACAGTGGAGACTCCTGATCCAAAATAGTCCGCCAATCACGACTGATTCTATAATCAATTTAACAATATACAATGTCATGAAAGCTGGGAGCACACGGACACATGAAAACCTGTCCCGCTTGCTTAGTGCTTCTTTTTTTTAAAAGAAAAGCCTTTTTTTGTGTGGACACAGATACTCAGGTACGAGTGAAATAACATGACACAAATCATCATCAGGGCATTTCTGCCAAGTTTCACCATGATCGGTTTGATAGCTGGCTGTGACCACTGGGACACATTTTTGTTCACTAGTCAAAATGACGTCACGGCTTACAAAACTTGCAATCGTCGTTGTCATGAAAACTCTCATCAAGGGAATCCGCGCCCAATTTTTTTTTTTTAACATTTTCAACTCCAAAAACTGGAAGCCACATTTTTCAGCACTCAACAAACCGGAAGCCACATTTTTCCGCACTTCCAAACCCAGACGCCAAATTTTGGGGCACTCCAAAACCCAGAATTCCCCTGAAAAAAAGCACCCCTACACTTACCTTCTTATCAGTCCATCCCAAGAGGAGGTCAAATCGCAGTTTGGCAATTCACTGCTCTCTGGTCAGTTTCACAAGTTGTCTCCCTGTCACGCACTCTTCATGCCAGGAGGAGAGAACACTGAAACACAACGTTGGATGATACAGATTAGTGCACTGCTTAGTTGATGATTATAACAGTAACACTGTTGTTGGTGACAACTGACAATCAGACATTCACACTTCATAGACTTTTCAAACTGACCGCTTTCCTCAAAATGTTCTTCTTGTAGTTCCGATCCCAGTTCTGTTTGCTTGTTAATAATCAATCAACCAATCTCTCTCTCTCTCTCTGTAATCATCTAGCAGCAGAAGAACATTACTTTGTTCACTACATCTAAAAATGGACCGTCACCATGGCATTAAATGTTTGGTAAATACTTTGACAAAAAAGGAAATACAGTGGAACCTCCCTTATAAGACCTCCCATTATAAGACTCCCTCCCATATAAGACCCACTTCTCTGAGACATTGCCCCTCTTTGTAAGTATTAAAATGACCTCCCTCTCAAGACCCCTCCCTTATAAGACCCCTCCCTTATAAGACCCCTCCCTTATAAGACCCCTCCCTTATAAGACCCCTCCCTTATAAGACCCCTCCCTTATAAGACCCCTCCCTTATAAGACCCCTCCCTTATAAGACCCCTCCCTTATAAGACCCCTCCCTTATAAGACCCCTCCCTTATAAGACCCCTCCCAAATAAGACCTAATTTTGGATTATTTTTGAAGGTCTTATAAGGGAGATTCCACTGTACTCAAAATATCTGCAAGCGTAATCAACCAGCACATACACTAAAACTAATAATACTGTAAATGCAAAGCAACGACAACAAATCCACAAAAGCAATAGAGGTCCACAGGGAAAAAAATAAAATAAAAACTTTTTTTTTTAAATCAAGTAGATCAACCAAGTTAAAGCCCTGTATTTAACCCTTTCACTGCCAATGTCACATCTATGCACCACAATGGTTTAACACCCAAGTCACTAAAAGGCATCAACTCAGGGCCTGTTATCCAGACCTTTTCTTAATTTTGGGAGGTAAAGACAGGCCTAATGTGATACACATCACAAAGGAATTCCCAATATTGCAGATTTTTTAAAATCTCTTTTCCAGGCATGAGATTGGTAAATTATGATTTAGGCTGAAAAGCAGATGAAAAAGGCTGAAGCCCCCCTGAAACTGGAGCTTTTTTGTAATTTAAGTCTTGAAAACAGCATTAGAAGTAAAAATTACATACTCAGTTCATTTTTATTGACTCATACAAAGTATTTCTATACTCAGTTGGTCTCTTTCTTATCTCAAAACCGATCTCTGGGGCCATCAAAAAGCCTGAAATCAGGCTAAAGGCTGAAAAATCTCATGCCTGTTTTCAGTTAAGTTTAATGGTATTTTGGGACTAAAAAATGGCTGGCAGTGAAAGGGTTACTTTCGTGGTGCTAGGTCACAAATATTGTTGGGAGGGGGTAGGAAGCGAAAAGAATAATCCTGACAGCAGACAGTAGTAGCATTGATAGCACTGTGCTGTACAGACTGCAAGCCGTCAACAGTCTGAATGGCTGGCGGTGAAAGGGTTCAACAGCTGATTCATCTATAAAACAGTTAATTCAGGTATTTATTAATGTGATAATAAAATGCATGCACATGAGGAACCCTCTTCAGAATATCACTGGTACTTTTCAGTTGTTCACTGATTACTGAAAGGACTAACACACACACACACACACACACACACACACACAGCACTCGACCCACACCCACAAAGGCTTCTCACCCAAGAAACAAACTTCTGGGGATCAGCAAAGAGCTCTGTGGCGAAGATGCAGCCAACAAGGAGAGCCCCCCTCCGGTCCTGTTCCACAGAGCATCGTGTCAGGATGGACAGTACAGGTGGCGTTCCGACATCCATGGGTCAAACTGACCATGGCCGGACAGTGGTCACAATGGCATCAGCACGCTGCGTGCAAAGATGCCAGGCGACGTTAGTCAGCGCCAACATCCATGGATGGCACTGACCGTAGCTGGACACTGGTGTTGGTGACAGTGACACATGTCAGGATGGACGGGTGATGTCAGTCAGTGGCGAGCCGGCCAATGGTGACAGTAATGCATGTCATGATGGACTGGCGATGTCAGTCAGTGCCGACATCTTTGGCAGTGGTAGTGAACATACATAACTGGCCGAAGGTGACACTGGCGTCGGTGACCCTGATGCTGGTGAGGATTGTCGACACAACTTGGCACAGATGTGGCTGCAGAGGAAGGGTGTTGGGGGTTGGTGGGGGGGGGTGTTGTACAACAGCCCTTCTCACCATCTCCAGTGCAAGCAGCTCACTCCTTTCTCTTACTGTCTTTAAGTAAACGCTAATTTACTGTTGACTAACATAGTCACAGTATACGCATCAAAACAGTCATCAAATGAAGAAAAGAAGTACATGTACATCGTTTTCATGGGTGCAACTACCCAAAACGAAAAACCTGAAAGGCTGGGGTCCAGGGACCCCCCAACCCTGGTGGGGTACAGGGGTAGAGCGGTCCTGGGGGGTTCAGGTGGACAACGCCCCCTGATGCTTAAGCAAAAATTAAATTATGAAGTTATTTCAAATAGCTCTCCTGCCATTCCAAGACAAAAGTATATAGTTTATAAGCACAATTTATACAAATGTTTAATTTTACGTGTTTCAAAAATACAGTAGGCAGATACACACAGATTTTTTTTTAGACGAATTTAAAAACAAAAGAGAGAGGAGAACTTCCTTTACAGGTAAAAGTTTGAAAAAAGAAATCCTTGTGAAAATGAAAAAGTTGCACCCATGCGTTTTAGACTGGAAACCAATGTGCAAAAATGTGAACCACCAAATAATATACACATTCACAACATAAACATAAAATTGGAAACGCACATCCCCAATCAAATGTCAAAGCAAAAGCAGTTTACAAAGACCAATCCCAAAGCACAATTTAACGACAAGTATGGGGAAGGAAGAGCCATCCTTCCTGTGTTGTTTTGGTGTCGTCGTGGGGTGGGTTTTTGGTCTAAAACTGGCACACACAAAAAAGGAGAAAAAAGGGGGGCTGGATTTTTTTTTTTATAAAGACAACAAAACAATGATGAATACATGACTCCATGTAAAATATAATGCCAATCGAACATTAACAACCGTTCAATAAAACGATTAATTATGGGAGAGAAAAAAAAGGTATTCAAACCATTACATTACACTTTTACAGACACTTTATACAGTACTAAATCAAGACACCACTTCTTGGCTTGAAAAACTTCAATATGAGCCGCCGCTGAGCCAAATGTTGAGGAATACAAAGATGGACAATCGCTACAACAAATTTACACAGATTTACTACTCCTAGAATAACTGGAAGCACAAGTATTAGAACTTCAGACATATGCCAAAGAATAATAAGATTACTGGTAAACACACGCATACATCCGTAACTAAGTTGATCGGCTTCACTTTTTCTTACTCTCACAAATCTGAAAAGTTGAAAAGCAAATGCAAAATCCTTGCACATTTCAAAACAGATTCAAGTTTAAAACAACAAAAGCGAAACAAAACAGTCTTAAAAAGCCTGGAAGTAGAAACCATGCAAATTATCGTTTCAAAAAAAAGATGAAATATCATTTTAATGTTCATCATCCCCTGAAGAACACCATATTCCTACACTCTATACAAGAGTTAGCAACATACAGAAAAATGGTTTTGCCTGTAAATGTAATCAGTTATGTGTAGGATTCATAATGAACATTCTGACAACACTCAAACAACGGACCACGGCTAGAACATAGGGCATCGTTTTTTGCCCATTGCTTTTGTTTGTTTGTGTACTTACACTGTAAGTTACAGTGATGTACCGAGGATCAAAAACTGATAGGACAAACTGTCCTGAAACAAAAGAAATCAATAGGACAATGTCCTGGCTCTTACAGAAACCAGAGCGTGCCAGTGTTTAAAATTCGATCCGACATCTGTCCCGACAGGGGAGAACACAATAGGATGTTTTCAATTTTAATAGGTCAATGGCTGATGACCGGGGCCTCAGGACATCACTGTACTTACCTTTCACAGCAATTTTAAGTACAGGTTGTAAATTAAGTTGAACACAAGTTTCTTCGCACTCACACTAGAGAAATGCATAGTCACTTATTCAGTTATTGTTAAATTCTGATTGAAAAAAAATATGCACCACTCTTTCTGAGCATTCTAAAGAAAACAAACAAGCCTAATACGTAGAGCAAAGTTTTCTTTAAACTGTGAAACAAAAGAAATCAACAAACTTGTTAAAACATTTAGTCGTAGAGTCTTGAGGTGCCTTAAAGAGTCACCAGATACATAAGTGAAAATCACGGGTTTCGCGTGTTTCCCTCTCTCGCTGGTAAGAAATCTTATTTTGACCAGGTCTGACTCCCATACAAATTCCCTCATACATGAAAACGAGACATCACTTTAAAGAGCAGCCTCGATCGAGCATGGGGACAGACTGTATGTGGGTCACACCTACCCGGAAAAAAAACCAAGGGACTTAATCCAGCCAGGTCAGTGGGTCTTTAAGATTCAAAACAATATTTTTATCAACCTATCAAGTGACTTTTTATAAAAATGGTCAAGACACCCACCGGTCAATATTTTCATGACAATAAAATGTAAAACCCTGGGGAAAATCACCATGACTGAACATTAACAGGCAAGTAAAGCCACCCTCTCACTCTCAGCCTGAGGCATTTTGCTTTCTAGTACAGCATACACAGTGCTGAAAAAGACAAAAAGACAATGTATTTGTGAAAAACAACAAAAAACAAAACACTACCATATATTTCAGACTATAAGGCCCACCTGATTATAAGGTGCACCCACCAAATTGTACACAAAATTCAGATTCTGTTATTATAGTTTCTTACTATTTTAGTAGTCATATTATAAGGCGCAGGGGTCTCAGTCTGGGAAACAAATATCGCCTTATAGTCCGAAAACTACGGTACTTAATATCAGATTAGCAATAGCAAAAATGTTTCATACAATCTTACAATATAATTGTAACTTAACTTTGAAGGCAGATATCAGTAGCATTTAAGTTTCTATTATCAACTATATAACCCCACCACCACCACCACTACCTCAAACCAACAACAAAAACAAAAAAGCTCTACCACATTCAAGTATCCCACAGATCTCTTAAAGAAAAAAATCCAAGGACTTTTCCAGGACCATCATCATCATATGGTAAAAAGCCAAGTGTCCGTATGTGTGTGTGTGTGTGTGAAACACGAAACGGGCCTTATAACTCCGCCGTTTTTCCACCGAATCGCTTCAAATTTGCTGTGAGCCCTAACGGGGCGATGGCAACGGCAACCGAGGCGGCCGTGTCATTGGCGCGGTTTTGCAAATGCCGACCTCTCGGCGCCAGTATCTCCGGTATTTCTAGACCGATTGCCTTCAAATTTGGCAGGTACATGACCGGGGACGGTGACTATCGATGTACCAAACCGGAAGCGAATCCAATCATAAACGCGCGCGATATACGCTGCTTCACCTTTTCACAAATAACTCCGCCGTTTCTTAGCCGATTCGCTTCAAATTTGCTGTCAGGCTTGCTGTGGCCGGGGCAAGGCCTGGCAGAAAGGTTGACGAGAATTGGGAGAGCACATCACTCTGAGCAGCGCCAACGGGAAACGGGGCCTTATAACTCCGCCGTTTCTTAACCGAATCGCTTCAAATTTGCTGTACTCTGCTTTACAAGTATTTGGCATTACCGTTACTAGGCGTTACCGTTACTAGGCGTTACCGGTACTCGGCTATGCGCTAGTGCTAGTAAATTTCAAGGACTAAAAATACTGCATGTAAATAGTAATGTAATAATTATGGTTAAAAAAAAAAAAAAAATTGCACATGAGAAAATCATATGCAAAGGTATAATACCCCCTCCCACCCATCCCAAAACTAAAATAAATGAAAACAATTGATACAATTTTGAGAATCTTGTTCCAAGCATCAAGGTTAGCATGCATCACACATTAAATTCATATTGATCTCTAACAACAGAAGTGGAAATGCCAATTTCATTTGTGAACATTCCCAATCATTTTTATTATTATTTTAGATTTGTCTAAGTTTATTAACAGACAACTTTTGTCACTAAAAGATCACATTTTCTAATAAAAACACATATGACCCTATTCATAACCCTTGTAATTCCTTTGACCCTTAAATACAATCAAATCATTTCTTTTGCCTAAAATACACCATTACTTACTTACAATTCAAACACCTTAACGATCATGTTGTTTCCCTCAACATCAAAAGCAAAACGATTGTATGAGACAATGTTGTTGTTGTCGTACCCTGGCTAAAAGACTCCAGGGATCATCCCAACAGCCGAAGCACTTGAACACCATGGTACAAGTGCATCAGCTAGGGATGAGAACATTACGTTAACTTAAGAGTTGACTTTATGTTGCAATTAATCCGAAGAATCAAACTTTCAGAGCAAAACAATTTCTATTATTGTAGAAACTGATACTGTATCAGTAGTAACTTGACAGAACAAATCAGTTTTGGTAACACTAATATTTGAATGCAAAATTTGAAGTGATTTTGTGTAATGGTTCACATGACATGGTGCACATGTACAGAGACAACAACAAAAAGCACTAGTATCGCATTGCCCATCCGATCAGGAAGGAGACAGAGGACATCACTGATGATGTCATCAGATGAAGAGGAATAACTCTGATATGCTGGCTTTTGCTCTAACAGTCAAGAGAGTTATATCCCCAGACCATTTTGCCAGATTGGCTCTATCAGTTGTCGTTTTGGTGGCATGATTTGTACAATTAATTTGTTAATTTTCTCTGGCAGTCAAGGGATTAATTAAATTTGAAAATCCCTCTCCAATTAAACCAGGAAAAATGGTCACAGCTGCATTTAATTGTAACACCCTTTCATCGCCAGTGTAGCCGCTCAGCACCACACTGATTTAACGCCCATGTCACTAAAACGCATTAAATCAGGGTCTGTTATACAATGACTTTTTCTTCTTAATATCAGGAGATAAGGAAAGGCCTTATGTTACACTGGATACTGGAAAACTTTATTTGACAAGGATAAAGATTTTAGGCGATGCCTATTCTTCCTACAATCTGATTGTAAGAATAGGCATCACTGAATCTGTCCTTGGATAAAAGAAAAACAATTAAAAATTGACTAGTAACGTGGAAAAAAAAGTCACTATAAACAAGAAACGCATTTGAAAACACAAACGTCTACACCTGCTCTCTCTCTCTATCTTTTTCTCTTATACATTGAATAGATTTTTTTTAAGCATTAAGACACACACACACAAAAACCCATGGTGAAATAAATAATTGATGACAAGTAGGAGGTGAACGTAACTTCGATTTAAACATATTTAACAAGTATTTAAAAGGTAAACCAATAAATGAACAAAACGTAAAATTGAGATGTAAACATTCGTTTGACATGTCTAACATGTAGTTGTAGGCAAGGCTATTGATAACTTATACAGTGCGAGTTCAATATCACATAATATTTAAGGATTTATACACGCTTTGCAAACAAAACTGTTCTATTCCCAGGTAAGTTTGATGCAAAATTTTAGGCTAAAATTGTAAATTTAAAAAAATGGCTGGCGTGAAAGGGTTAAACTTAAAGCAGCATCAGTAATGCATGTACAAGCCGATATTGAGAAACAAATTTGTGGCTAAAGTAACATGTCCCCCCCAAAATAGGGTAGGTAGGTAGGTTGAATTTTTTTTTTTTAAGGTCAAAATTGACAAGACGCACAATTCAAGAGCTCTCTCTCTCTCACTCTCTCCCTTTCCTACACCCGAATGAATATCCCGGAAAACATCTATGAGCGTGTAAAATGTTTTGAAAGTGCTAATCACCCTAATATTGGCTCCACTGAAATGGCAAATGACGCCATTTTGCAATGACATGTGGACGTTCAGGGTGTTAGAGTTATGTCCCCTGATAGGCATTCCCCGATTGAACTTGCATCTCTCTCTTTTTTGTTGTTGGGAGGAGGCCAAAAAAAATCATAGCAGGGCTCCCAGGGACCCCCTTTTGAGGGTCTATGAAGTACTAAAATTGTAAAGGACCCTCTAAGAGAATGTGTAGGGGGTCCCTGGGATACACTACAAAAATTATTTTAACATTCGCAATGCCACTGGGACCCTCTATCCCGCCTCTAGCTCTAGGACCCTCAATACTGTAAGTGAAGGAGTCCCTGGGACCCCTTGTTTTGCGGGACGATTGGGAGCCCTGCATAGGGTCAGACGAAAAAAAATAGAGTAGGTCGGGATACCGTAACCACAACTTTTTTTGGAGGGGGCCCAATCTAAATGCAAAGATATCACTGTATCAGGCTACATGATTTGGGTTTACAGTAATTACACCCTTGGTTAGACAATGTGGAATTGCTAAGTAAGAACAACTGAATTTTTTTTTTAAACTTTAAAAAAAACTTTGGAATTGTTGAAACGAACAGCTTTGCCTATTAAAAAAAAGGCGTCAAGCTTCAATCCTTTTCCACAAAACACTTTTGGTTTCCCCTTCTCTCTCTCTCTCTCTAACTGAAACACATGTAGTTCTCTCTCTCTCTCTCTCTCTCTCTCTCTCTCTCTCTCTCTCTCTCTCTCTCACACACACACACACACACAAACGTGTGGTGCACACACATGCACATAAACCACATATGCACAAAATGTAGCGAGGACTAGGAAAAATAAAAGTTGAAGCCGTTATTACATGTTTTTCTACACTTGACAAATGAATAATCCACATATTGACATAAACAAGTGGGAAAAAAACAAGCAAACAAACAAATGCCACAAACTTTGACTCCTTGGTCTATCATAAATCCTGCAAAGGACTATAATAAAAAATAAAATAAATAAAAAAAGCATTTGTAGTTTTTCTTTAACAAGTGAAATTATGTATGACCTAGTTACACCCGTGCTCTGTACGGTCCAGAAATAAAAATGTTGAAATGCAAAGATAATTTATTCAATCTTACATTGATGAACATCTAATGCTGTTTGTGAATGTAAGAGAGTTCCCTGTACCACATACTAAAGAATAAAGATGCAATACTGGAAGCAATGTATTGATTTGAGCAAATTTTGCGTGACTTAGTGACAAACTTTATTAGCACTGTTGTCGTTGTGCGTGAGCGAGAAGGGGGGGGGGGGGGAGAGAGAGAGAGAGGTTATGAAAGACAGAAACACAGGATCGGCATTCTTCATGTTTTCCGAGGTAGATTCTGTAATTTCCGACAGCTCGGGCGACACAGACGATACAAATGGCAAAATGTCAATGAAATTTCATACATTTTGCCTTCAATTAAATCAACTTTCAAAAGCAAAATTTTGAACCAGACATAGCGGAATCACGTCCCAACGCGTTCTTCTGGAACTGTATGGCAAGCAAAAGTCTGACATGTACGCAGTATCCGAGTTTTTACGTTCTTTTACACTTCAGGCCTTATTGTATTATATCATAGATTAGTGGGTAAAAAAAATAATTAATTACTGGTAGTTGTAAACACTAAAACAGTCAAAGTGTTGTGATACATAGACTTAAGTGCTATTTTTTCCAGCTTTAAACTACAGAATGAAACATGCTAACCCAAGTTAAATATTTATGATTCATATGCAAGTACATACATACAGATACTGGTACGTGTGCACATGCGCACCAGTGTTTTCTATGTTCAAAATCAGGGTGTCAGAATCAGCGCATGAAATATGCCTAGATGTTTGGAGGGCCACCTGGACATTTTATTTCCTAACTTTAAAAAACAACACAAAAACACACACAAAAACGTGCCCAGTCCCCGGATGAAATTTGGCAATGTTTTGTGATGCACTGGCCTGAAATCTAATAGTAATACGCCAGATGCTAGATTTCATCGTCACAGATGCACATCTTGCGTAAGGCCATGTACACATACACGCGGATGTTCCGCGCAGAAACCTATGAGTAAGCCGTAAATCAGGGAAAAATATACGCACGTGTCCGATTTTCCCCATCTCCGTATATTTTTGTTTCCTTCTTTCTTTTACTTACTGATTATTTCCGCGCAGAAAATCCGGATGTACTGTGTACCAGGCCAAAGATTTGTCTTAACACACACACACAGATAAAAAAATTAAATCTGTCATGTTGATTAAATTAAAGGAACTCGCAGTTCTCTGCAAGACCTCGGTACTTGGACAGTCCAACGGAGAGTTCATATTAAAATCCTTAGTGTGCCTTTTTTAGCTTTTAGATTAGGATTCTAAAACTAAAACTAGTAAAAGTGTATTACTTTGGGGGGACCTTTACCCACAACATACTGTCAAGCCAAACATCAAAGAAGAAAAGGAAATGTGTTTAACGTCCACCGACCTGTTGTAGGTACATATGGGACATTTATAAATATATACAGATAGTGGGTCAATCCTGGAGCTACTGCAATACCAGGAAAGGCCTGTTTGTATTTCATCTGCTTTTACCTGAAATGCTGAGTCTTGAATTAGTTGAAAGTACATGAAAGTAAAAATAAAAAAATTTAAAAAGGGAGGGAAGCGGAACAAAAAGTGTTTTCAAGTCAAATTTTGGTATTTACTGAATGCAATATTGCAAGTGATGACAACTGAAAAACAAAGTGGATGCGGTGACCCAAACTTTTGCCTTAACTTTCTTGCTGAAACCATGTACAAGAGCATGGTGACCATATTGAATAGCATTTTCTTCAGGCAGTCAGCTGCCTGAATAGGGCATTTGCCACACGCCGGCGACCTTGAATTTCACTGAGTTGAATTTAGAGAGTTGAACTCGAGAGGTCAGCGCAATTCGGGCAGAACGAGCTCGGGCAAATTAGTAGTCTAGTATAGAGAACGAACACTCGTGGCAAACGCCCTATTCAGGCTTCAGGCACAGCCACATGCACCCTTGTGAAACAAAGTGGTGATGTTGATCACAAATTTCTACAAACCAACACAAGCTTAGCGTTACTAAACTGCATTGTAACAGAGCTTCAGATTGTCAGCAGGCCCGGATCACTGACCCGCATTGGAGGTGATTTGACCCCTCATTTTGTGCACACAGGGGTCATGTGACCCATGAAATTTGCCATAAAGCTTAAGTGTAATAATACTATAGTGACACATTACTGGCCCCTTATTTTGGAAATTGACCCATCAGGGGTCATGACTCATTAAGTTTTAAAACAATCTGAAGCTCTGTTGCAATATAAAAAAGGGAGTGGGTGGGGAGAGGGAGTCAAGTTTCACAGTCAATTTGCTGTGATTATAAGAACTTTAAGTTAACCCACGTCCTCATGGCATTAAGCTTTTTCATTCAAACTACTGCTTCAAACTGATGAAACTTAAAACATGATTTTTTTTGTTAGTCTTGCAGGGCTCCATTATCAGCCTTTTCTTTGAACTTCTCATCCCCTCCTCATCCTACTTAACTTTTAAAGCGGGAAAATATAGCCAAAATTATACTTTATTGTTGTTGTTTTTAACTACATTGTCGTTCTACGTTAGTCTTTTTTTTAAATCACTAATCCACTAAATCCAAAAAACAAAAGTGAGTGCCTAGCAGTAGCAAACTAGCATGCATTATTGAAAACCCCTTTCGAATACCTAGTACTACTTAGCATGACAGGACTGATAACAAGGCTGAAACTGTAAGTGTAACAGCGAAAGCAAAAAAAAATTTCCAAATAATTAAAGTAGCCAGTAGGGACTAATAAAGTAATATCAGATTTTAAAAAAATCTCAACAAAAGCAATGAAATTATTTTTTAATCTACAGTTGAAGATTTTTTTTAAAAGAACTTTGGAGTTAAGGTGTTGTATTTTGTTGTTTTATGGGTTTTTTCGTTTTGAATATTGTTGTGAATCAGCCATGGATGAATTTTGTGTTATCTGGTGTGTTTTACTTCTGATAAACACAAAAATTCCTTGTTTTTTATGAAAATAAAATGTCAACATATGAAATTCCCATACATTATAATTTGTATTTATTAATTTAACAACAAATGTTTGCATTTCTAAAAATAGTAAAATGATGCAAAACATTATTTGGTTTACTTTTACATTGATTTGATTCATTGGATCAGGCAATGTACAGAACTAAATGCTGAACAGCACACTTTCTCAAGCTTAGTAATAGTACTCATTGCTTAGCTGTTCCCGACCACCACAACCACCAACAGGTATTCCTCCTTGACAGCAGAGAATTCAGGTGGCAACTTGGGGGAACGCTGCAGGAGAAACTTGTAGCCAAACTGGCAGGGAGGAAAAGCATGAAGGACACCCACGTGTTTCTCCGAAGTTGGGTTCGGGGGTAAGGAGATAACGCCTGCTGCTTCCTTCTGCTTCAAGTAGGAGACCAGATTTTTCAGGGGCCGCTGCTGGGCGATGCCCATCTGTTCATCGTAGTTGTGCACCGTGGAGGGCATGGCCAGCAAAATGCAGTGACCGTGTCGTCCAGCGCTGCTGATGCGCCGACCTACATCTTCCAGCTTCGGCTGATCCAGCCGCAGTCGCTGAGTGATGCGCAGAACAGGGGGCTCTGTGGTGGTCGGGTCCCTCATCAGATTATCGACGATGGTGACATCGCCGCTAACCACGTGCATGCGCGCGGCAAAAGCGCTGTTTTTCAAAATCAATGCTCCGTTCCAGGCAACAGGCAAACTCTTTGCCAAGTCCACAATACTGCGAATGTGCTCAACCGACTCCACGTCTGCTTCACGCCTGGCCCGATCCTCACGACGCACGCCCTCTCTGTCGTCCATGTCTCCACGGCTGCTGGGACCACGCACATCATCTCTGCCAACAAACCCTCTTCTGTCAGGAGATCGACTTCGTCGTTGGAATGGAGCACCAACAAAGTTACCAGGGGAGCGGGGTCGACGTCTGCGATCATTTTCACCAGGAAAGTCTCCCCAGTCTTCTCGACCACGAGGCCGATTATCAATGTCCGGGATGTGATCGCGGGTGCCTCGGAAGCCATCAGGTCCATCTCCAAAGTCCCGTCGACGGTCCATCTGTCCATTTCCGTTGGGATTTCTCCAAGGCGCAACACCATGGTCAAACTCGCGATCAGGTCCCGGGCAGTTTCTTGGACCTGGTCCTGGAGGAGGCGGTCCCATGTTAATAAGGGGGTTGTTCATGTGAGAAGGGTCAGTGAAGTCAACACGCAAGCGTCGGTCCTTTCCGCCCAGAGGGAAGCCACGCATTTCCTGGCATGCGGCTTTGGCAGCATCAATACTGTCGTACAATACATAGGCAAAGTTTCTACCTGCAGGCCATTCTATCCTCTGAATTGCCCCGAAGCGATCAAACTCTTGATCCAAGGTTTCTCTCGACACCCATGGTCCCAGGCCTCCAACCCAAACGCAAGTTGTTGGTGTAACTTTGCCATACCCTATCTTACACTCAAATCTTCCAATGAATTTTCCAGACATTTCTACTTTAGCTCTATGAGATGAATCCAAGTTGCCCATCTTGATGAAAGCATAGGCATTCCCTTGTCCTTTCTGTGGTCGCTTGATGTCAATATCCTCAACATAGCCAAACCTATCAAAGAGGTGTTTCAAATCCAAATCTGCAATGTTCACATCTAAGTTACCCACAAACAAGGTTCTTGTAGCTTTCTCATCAAATTCTGGATCGATATGATCCAGATGAAATGGAAATCTTTCAGTTTTTTTAACTTCACCAGGTATTGAGGGTGGACTATTGAACATGTCTCCGTCTGGAGGAAAGAAGTCTCTTCCTCCCATACTGGGAGGCCCCGGTCTGACACCTCCCATTGGACTTCTTCTCACGTCTGGAGGAAGACTGGGTGGGAATGGGGGAGGGGAATTTCTACGATTGTGGAAAGCGAAATGGTCCCTGTTATATTCACCTGGACTTCCACTTCGCCTTTTGTTAAAGACAGGGTCAATTCTAAGTGGTCTGTCAAACAAATCATCACGCCCCTTATGTTTTGCTGCTCTAGCATCTTCGGGATATTTATAGTTTATGTATGCGCATCTCTGATCACCGGTGAAAGTTATTTTCACATTCATTTCACCAAACCTCCAAAATTCTTGCATCAACACGTCTTTCAGTTCTGCATCCGACACTTTGCTGGAAATATTTGTAATGCATAATGACCTGTATTCATCTCCCCCACCACTACTACGCATCGGCGGTGCGAATCCCTGGTTTGGCATTCTATCATCCCGAAAATGCTTTCTGGGGACCATGTCGTCGTAATCCCGAAACGGCTTTCCATCCCGTGGCCCACCTACCAATTCCCCCTTTCGACGATTCCTGTCATTGTAGTCGGGGCTCATTCTATCCCTACTCATATCATGATCAGGAAAACCGTAACTTCCCCTTGAACGCTTACTGAAGCGTGGGGACCCTTCTCTATCCTGGCGTTTCATGTTTGCATTTATTGTTAATCAAATAGGTTTGAAACTTGTCTCTTCGTGATAGGCCTACACGCAGGCAAACCTTTTCATAGCTCCTCCATGTTCCTTTCAACAGGAAGCCGATGGTGGCCGTCTGATAAGATAAAGTAGTGCAAACGTCAACTTTAATGTCAAACTCCACAACAGTCCCTAATGTATTTAATTAGACATTCTACCATATGTAAAACATCAACACATCTTTTCAATTAGATTATTTAAACCTACGTGAATTATTAGTTTATAATAAAAAATAACCGACAATGACAGCGTATGAATATTAAAATAGTTCTTTTTAACTTCGGGCTGTCGCTGCTGCGCATGGCTTGTCATCTTTTTACTGGGACGGGCTACAAAATGGTTAAGCAATACAAAACAAAATTTTCTCAGGGTTTATGTTATTTTTTTTATTTTTTTTACAAAAGTGACAACGATGATTGAAAGCAAAATGCATCCAATTGTAGAGAGTAAAACGCAAACAAAAAGTAAGAATGAAAGGCAGGGGCGTGGGAGAGATTGTGACTTTTAGATGAGTTTTAGACTGAAAATAAAAATAACTATGGGGCTCAAAAATGATAAAATACCAGTTAACAACTTAACTGGCTTTAATATACCAGTTAAGTAGTTAACTGCCTTTTCTTATTCCAGTTCTAAGTAGTTTGCTGACATAATCAACTTCCGCTTCCGGCAAAAGAAAAGTCAGTTAACTGTTAAGTGGCATTTTGTCAGGAAAACCAACTCCTTAACTGTTTTTTGTAACACGAAATCCCATTGGATGTACTGCAGATCATCAATTTTTTTCCCATTTACACTGTGAAAGAGTTACATACCTTCAATAAAAAAAAATTATTAGCAATTTTTATCACGGATCAGACCTGCAGTACCCCCAGAATCTGCTCAGAGCTTTGAATGATGGTTGGTTGATGGTTCATCCCATATGTGATGTTTTGCAGCCGAGTGTACGTTTTTCAGAGACCATATTTTAACCACAAAGTAGTAAAAAAAAAAAATAATAATAAAATAACATAAAATAAAACTATCTGTTGAAATTCAACCTGACGGATATAATCTATTTTCCCCACATGGCCGAAAGGCCAAAGAGGGCGTAAAACATTATATAATCTATTCAGTGCCCTTATGGGCCGAGAGGACGTAAAACCCTAAGTTTTCTTCTTCTTCTTCATATAATCTATTCACTAACTCATAAGAAACGGGCAATGATAAATATATACTTTTTGATGCTATTTGGGGCTTATTTCAGTTACTAAAACGTATTTGGAGCAATTTCTGGGAAAAGATTGCTGATCTGCAGTATCCAATGGGATTTCGTGTTACAAAAAACAGTTAACTAGTTGGTTTTCATGATAGAATGCCACTTAAGCAGTTAACTGACTTTCTTTGACCGGAAGCGGAAATTGATAATATCAGTTAACTAGTTAACTTGAATAAGAAAGTCCACTTAACTACTTAAGTGGTATATTAAAACCACTTAAGTAGTTAACTGGTATTTTATCACTTTTGAGCCCCATAAATAACGTATTGATCCTAATCCTGAACGGATAGGTCATGCGGAAATCCCATGCGCAATCCGTAAAAATAAAAGGAAAATAGGTTAAAAAAATTACGGATTAGGGGAAATACGGACCCGTGCGCAAATCTTTTCCATTCTTTCTTTTTATTTATTTACGGATTGCGCACGGGTTTCCGCACAGAATCTCTGCATGTACTTATGTGTGCGTACTCATACGTAGGAATAAAATCAAATAGAAAATAATCTCCCCCCCTTTCCGCATTGCGCATCCCAAAGTTACTTAGATATGAGACGGCGTGACGAAGAGGACTTGAAGACAGGACCTACAAGTCCAGGAACCCAGCAACTGGATGCTCAACTAGATTGAAAAGTTTTGAAGACAGGACCTACAAGTCCAGGAACCCAGCAGCTGGATGCTCAACTAGATCAAAGACTGTACAGGGGCCCCTATACAGTATCTTTGACTAGATTGAAAAGTTTTGAAGACAGGACCTACAAGTCCAGGAACCCAGCAGCTGGATGCTCAACTAGATTGAAAAGTTTTGAAGACAGGACCTACAAGTCCAGGAACCCAGCAGCTGGATGCTCAACTAGATTGAAAAGTTTTGAAGACAGGACCTACAAGTCCAGGAACCCAGCAGCTGGATGCTCAACTAGATTGAAAAGTTTTGAAGACAGGACCTACAAGTCCAGGAACCCAGCAGCTGGATGCTCAACTAGATTGAAAAGTTATTGAATGTAGCATTCGAGAATCACCCGCGGAGTTACGCAGCCACACCCCGACTTCGGAGGATGACTGTGATTATCTTGCTGTTGCTGCATACTGTCACTATCTTACTGTTTCTGTTGCTGACTGTCCCTATCTTTCTGAGTAGATTTCCTGTAAAAGCATCCGAGAATCACCCACGTTGCTAGTTTTCAAAGTCACACGTCAAGGTCATGACCTTGACCTTGACCCCAAAAGGCACATTTACAATACCCAGCCAACATTCCCATCTGATTTCATCTTGGGAACTCCATTTTTCTGACCCCCCGATTTTCAGGGTCCAGCGATCTCCTTGACCTTGAGTTGACCTTGATTGGTCAACAATATTCGGAAGGAGCATAAGCCAAACCACCTTCTCTGCGAGTGATGCGCTCTCCCGATTCTCTTCAAATTTGCTGCCAGGCTTTGCCCCGGCCACAGCAAGCCTGACAGCAAATTTGAAGCGATTCGGTTAAGAAACGGCGGAGTTATAAGGCCCCGTTTCCCGTTGGCGCTGCTCTGAGAGTGACGCGCTCTCCCGATTCTCTTCACATTTGCTGCCAGGCTTTGCCTCGACCACAGCAAGCCTGACAGCAAATTTGAAGCGATTCGGTTGAAAAACGGCGGAGTTATAAGGCCCGTTTTGTGTTTCAGACAGACACACACTTGCCTTTTTAAGATATGATGAATCTGTTTCTTTTTAGGTGCTCTCCCCAAGTTTTTGTCAATGGAATTATTCAGAAAACACAATTACATGGAAGAGCAGGGACTGCGTCATAAGGACCGTTGTCCCCCTCCCCTCAGTCTCCCCTCCCTTCAATTCACCTGCGTTGAGTTAATCTTACACTTGTAGACTTATACGTCTGTTGAAACGAACAAACAAAAGCTAACTGATAACATTGTACGTACCACTTGCCGTTTTCACAGACAGCATGTTAGACTCCGATATAAACCCATTTTATAGGCCTTTGAATTCGAAAATGTCGCCCAAATAATATTATTTCAATTACTGAACAGTAAGATTACTCATGATCTGGGCATGGGAAGGCCAGTAAGATGACTCATGATCTGAGCATGGGAAGGCCTTTATAGAGTGTAAGGACTGAGTCAGTTCAGGGCACAAACACTGGCTTGGGGAGGGGGGGGGGGGGGGGGGGGTGTCTCTGAAGACCCTCTTTTGTCCAGCTCTCCGTAGAGTTTCTTTGCATTACTAACTACTGAACAACAAGAAGACATACCAAAAAAACACCCACTCAGAATCATTCAAAACCTAAATTTGGTCAACCTGTCGCAAACCAATTACAGAAAAGATAGAACTGGACTCTGCCCAATATAAGGAGTTTCATAGGCCAGATTCACCCCCCTCCCCCAAAGGGGGTAGAGGGCTGGGAAAATTTGAACCCTATGTGTTTTTTGTTGCTTTAGAGGTTTTAGGTACCCTAACCAATACAACAAAACAACAAAAATCAATTTTAGCAAACATAAAAATGAGCGAGACGACATTAACATCCCTGACTAATATAAACATCTTCCTCTTCTTCTTCTTCTTCTTCTTCTTCTTCTTCTTCCGCGGTCAATGAGCTGACCTTTCTGGCGCCTTAAAAAAACCAAGTCACTGAAGAAAAAGAAGAAGAAAAAAAACGAGAAAACACACACAAAAAAGAAACACAACTAGAAATGCACTGTGGCAGTGATAGCCCAGCCAGACCGAAGCATAACAAGGTAAAGGTGAAGAAACTTCAAAATGTCTCCCACTGCATTCTTTAAGTGATCCGATCAAAAACATATAAGGTTTTATCAATGTGCGACAAAATAGTTTTCTTGTGACAGCCTCAAGGTCAAGGTCAATAGACTTCAAATGTCAGCCACTACATTCCTTATGTCGTGCTGATCAAGAATATATAATGTTATGTAGGTGTACGGCCAGTGTTTAAACCATAGCTACTGTGAAGGAAAGACTAGTTCAAAAGTCAAGGTCACTGTCATGTGTGATACGAAGTATTGTTTACATACATGAACATGACCCAGTCTACCAACATGCCAAATTTGAAAACTGTAATTGCAAAAATGTGAGAAAGATATGGCTAAAACACCAATTTCACATCTCCAAGGCCTTGACCTTGACCTTGATTGGTACCCAATACTCAGACTTACCATAAGCCGAAGCACTTACATATGAAGTTTGAACACCATAAGTCCAACAATGTGAAATATATGGCTGTTTGAAGCAATTTCAGTTTTCAAGGTCAAACTTCAAGGTCAAGGTCAGCACAGTAATTAAACAAATGTGATGGTACCATACCAGCAACTCGATACAATGCTACACAAAATTTGAAGTGATTCTTTTAACTTCTTCATGAGATACAACTCGAATATGAAATATATAGCAGAAACTAAGAAGGAAATTCAATCAGTTTTCAAGCCCAAACTTCAAGATCAAGGTCAGTAGGGTCATGAATATCGAAACGAACCTTCCTTTGACGACACGCTGACGCACCACGATTAAGTCCCTTTTTTCTTGGTAGCTGTGACCCACATTCAAATGTCCAACTTCAAATTGAGGCTGCTCTTTAAAATGATGTTTCAGTTTGAATTTGGGGGCATTTATATGGGACTCAGACTTGGTCAAAACAAGATTTATTTCCAGCTATAAGAGGGAAAACACGTGAAACCCGTGATTTTGACACGTGATCCTGTGGGTCTTTAAGATGCATATCCTCTACCAAATTTGATTAAAATCCATCCAGTAGTTGTTGTTTTGGGACAAAATTTAAGGGCAGACAGACAAACAGACCCCCAAAACAATATCCGTCTGACTACGTCTGGACTGATAACAGCAGGCACCGCGAGCCAGCGAAACACAGTCATCCAATACCGTGACAGCCACACACACCACGTGGATGAGAGAGAGAGAGAGAGAGAGAGAGAGAGAGAGTAATGTACGCGGTCTTTGAGAGGGGTGGAGAGAGGGGCAGGGATGATGGGGTGGGGGGTGGGGTGAGTGTGTTGGCTTGCTGTGACGACGGTGCCATCGGGTCTACGAAGGGACAGTTTAGTCGTGTATGGGAGAGAAGAGAGTGGAGTGGTCGTTATTTTCACGTGTAGTGTGCTTGTTCTGCTTAGTTGTGGGCCTACGTTTAATTTTAATTAAGTAGAATTTGCGGTCTACGTCCTGCTGATCGAGTTCTTTTTTTCTTTCCATTCATCTTTCCCCCCCCCCCCCCTCAGTTGTGTATGTGTGTAAAGGGAATGCAGTAATACAAAGGGTAAGTACAAAAAATGGGTTTTTTTATGAGGTGGCTGAAATGGAAGTGAAAGGAGGGAGAGTGTTTGGAGATCTTGAGGAGAGAGAGAGAGAGAGAGAGAGAGAGAGAGAGAGAGAGAGAGAGAGAGAGAGAGAGAGAGAGAGAGAGAGAGAGAGAGAGCGGGAGGGGGGGAGAGAGAGAGAGAGAGTCAGAGAGAGAGAGAGAGAGAGAGAGAGAGAGAGAGAGAGAGAGAAACCCATGCGGTAAAGGTCAAGATGTGCCACCCCCCCTACCTATCTCGGTTAATTGTATTTTTCCGTTATTGCCATTCTTACCATACATAAAGCTGTATTTTAGGAACATTTTTAGCTAATAACCTTTTTGGAATACTAACCCTAACCCTAACCCTAGCCCTAACCCTAACCCTACCCCCCACCGTATAAGACGGAAAAACGCAACGAACCACAACTGTGACAAATCGCGGTGTACTGCAGTACATAGTGGGGGGTAGGGTTAGGTTTAGGGGTAGGGTTAGGGTTAGGGTTAGTATTCCAAAAAGGTAATTAGCTAAAAATGTTCCTAAAATACAGCTTTATGTATGGTAAGAAAGGCAAAAACGGAAAAATACAATTAACCGAGAAATGCATGGGGGGTGGCACATCCCTGGGGAGAGAGAGAGAGAGAGGGAGAGAGAGAGGGGGGGGAGACTAGAGAGAGAGGAGTGAGCGAGAGAGAGAGAGAGAGAGAGAGAGAGAGAGAGAGAGAGGGGGGGGGGGGGACGCGCCTGTTGATGGTGGATGTGTGATTTATCATGAAGGTACACAATTAATGTAGTATTGTAGTTGAAACTTAATATTTGATGAGAAACAGTGTTAGTGTAAAATGATGTACAGTTGTATAGGCCTACAGTTGTTGTTTTTATTTTTCTCGTTCTCCCCGTGGGGATACCGGAGGATCTTTCGTATAAATAGTTCCCCACCTTCTGGAAGTTCTGTGCTTGTAGCTTCCTTTAATATGTCACTCTTTTTGACTCTGCCTTCCCCCTTCGCTTTCTGTCATCTATTATCTTTCTGACTTATTGGCCCATTCTCCTGCCTTTTTTTTTTTTGGGGGGGGGGAGGAAATCTTCCAACTAATTTTCTCCTTTGAGCTCCTTCGAAATCGGAATGTGTCGGCTGTACGCAGCGGGGAGACCATTGGAAACTGAAAACCGGACACATGCGTATCTCACCCATTATGGCCATATGGCCTGGAATGCAGAAGAAGAAATCTAAATCTCCCTGTCTCTTTTTCCACACTCTCTCTCTCTCTCTCTCTCTCTCTCTCTCTCTCTCTCTCTCTCTCTCTCTCTCTCTCTCTCTCTCTCTCTCTCTCTCTCTCTCTCTCTCTCTCTCTCTCTCTCTCTCTCTCTCTCTCTCTCTCTCTCTCTCTCTCTACCTCTCTCTCTCTCTCTCTCTCTCTCTCTCTTGCTCTCCCTCTCTCTCTCTTGCTCTCCCTCTCTCTCACTATCCTCTCTCTCTCTCTCTCTCTCTCTCTCTCTCTCTCTCTCTCTCTCTCTCTCTCTCTCTCTCTCTCTCTCTCTCTCTCTCTCTCTCTCTTTGAGGGCAATGGTGTAAAAAAGCTACCCAGCGTTATCTGTTTTACCCTCAATAAAAACATTCGTATTCGTATTCGTATCGTCTCTCTCTCTCTCTCTCTCGTATTCGTATTCTCTCTCTCTCTCTCTCTCTCTCTCTCTCTCTCTCTCTCTCTCTCTCTCTCTCTCTCTCTCTCTCTCTCTCTCTCTCTCTCTCTCTCTCTCTCTCTCTCTCTCTCTCTCTCTCTCTCTCTCTCTCTCTCTCTCTCCTACATCCAGTTCTATAAAGAAGTGGTGCATTTGAGAATCAGAATTAAGAGGCATGCGTTTCTGTGGCTGTATTATGTACGTAAGCCTACCTGTCACCTCAAACTATCACAACGTGTATAACTGTTACTTTCTGTCGTTGTACAGGACTCACCTAAACGACTGAACCGATCAAATGACATTGGCAAGAACACGACGACAAACGACGTTGACGACAGCAAAATCACCACGAAAACACAAACAATTAATGGACCAATGAATGAGTCATCTTCATAATATCATCAGTTTTGAGTATCCTCCCCCCCCCCCCCCTCCCCCCTGGGTATACCGAGGGGGGGGGGGGGGGGGGGTGGTTTTTTGCATAAATAGTTCCCCCATCTTCTGGGAGTTATGTGCTTGTAGCTTCCTCTAATCTGTCACTCTCTTTGACGCTGCCTTTTCCCTTTGTTTACTGTCGTCTACTATCTTTCTGCCTTACCCCAGTCCATTCTTCTGCCTTTTTTTTCTTCTTTTTTTCAAGAAGCAATTTCAAGAACATTTCCTTCAGCTGAAGTCGGACATGCTGGGCCTAACTATTTCTTAGTTAGGCGCATAACAGCAGCATGACGCATCTGCGCTCATAATTGACAGGAATTAAACTCTCTGAGCGATCGAAGAAGAAGAGTCTCCTTCCAGATTTCGCATCTGCGCTCATAATTGACAGGAAACTCTGAGCGATCAAAAAAGAAGAAGAAGAAGAAGAAGAAGAAGAAGAAGAAGAAGAAGAAGAAGAAGAAGAAGAAGAAGAAGAAGAAGAAGAGTCTCCTTCCAGTTTTCCTAGGATGAATTAAATGAATTAAGTTATACACCCCAGGTTTACTGGTAGTATGTTTATATGACTTGCCTTTTTTTTTTTTAACCTTTCTGTTCATTAATTAACCAGTTCTTCTTTCCCTTGTCATTGATTTCTGAGCAGGAATGAAATCTCCTCCTGATGCACGTGGCTTAGTAATAGCAATATTAATGCCCTTCTGTCTGTTTCTCTCTTTCGTTGGCTTTTTTTCTTTCTTTTTCTTTCTCTTTTTAGTCCCCGAGCCGAAGGTTCGGGGAGCTATTGTTTTTGTCTGGTCCGTCCGTCCGTCCGTCCGGTGTCCGTCCGTCCGTCCGTCCGGCGTGCCTTTGTCCGTCCGGCTATTCGTCCGTTTTTCTCAAAAACTATTCAGTCTATCATCATCAAATTTGGTATGCTAGTTTGCCAAGATGCCAGCTATCATCCACGGATGTATTTAGTTTTACATTAAGGTCAAGGTCGCGCCAGTTACGGGGTTCAAACCCCGAAACACATAATCGCTAATATCTCGCGAAGTTTTGCATGTATTTTAATGCAGTTTTTTTTCACAACATTTCTTGATGAATGGTCTATAACACAGTTGTCATGAATTTTTCTGTGCGCGCGTGTGCGCATGATCGCGCGCGCTCAAATCACGGATCCGAACCCCAAGGCTATAGGGGAAGACGGGGTAAAAAGCGCATGGGCGGGTAAGACGCCCACCCCAATTATCTCGTGAAATAAAGAAAATTTCAGTCAAATTTGCCCATCAGACGAATGCTAGACATTAACGCTCGTCTCATGGGCAAAATGAGACTGAAATTTGCTTCATTTCATGAGATAATTGAGGTGGGCTTCTTACCCGCCCATGCGCTTTTTACCCCGTCTTCCCCTATATAAAAAAACTATTCAGTTACGTGCTGTTTTAATGCGGGTTTTTTATGTAGTTACGTGCTCTTTTGATGCGTTTTTATGTATGTGTACAGCCGACACATTCCGATTTCGGAGTAGCTCGGCGATGCTGCGAGGGGACTCTGCAGCCGCTCGGCGTTGCACTTGTTTGTTTTTTTGTTTTTTTCTTTCTTTTTGTGTGGTTCTGTCATGCTTGTATCTTCTTCATCTATCTTGAGAGTTTTAGCTCTACGTTATGTGTCTCAGTCTCTGCTGTCTGCTTGTCTGTTTTTTTACGATTCTTCATTTTTGTTTCTGTATCTTCTTCTTCTTCTTCTTCTTCTTCTTCTTCTTCTTCTTCTTCTTCTTCTTCTTCTTCTTCTTCTTCTTCTTCTCCTCCTCCTCCTCCTCCTCCTCCTCCTTCTTCTTCTTCTGCGTTCCCGAGCCATAAGGCCACAATGGGTACATAATTATGTGTCCGTTTTCCAGTTTTCACTGCTGCTGTCCTCGCTGCATTCAGCCGACACATTCCGATTTCGGAGGAGTGTTTTTTTAAAAATTATTAAATTCTTCTTCTTCGATCGGCTCAGACAGTTTCCTGTCATATCAGATATCAGATGCGTCATGCTGCCGTTAGGCCCAGCATATATGTCCGTGTTTGGCTGAAGAAAGTGTTTGTATTTCTTGAAGAATAAAAAAAAAAGGGGGGGGGCAGAAGAAGGGTCCAAATAAAGCGTAAAGATAGTACTTAGGTAGATGACAGTGAGCCCAAAGAAGAAAAGGCTGAGTCAAGGTGAGAGACTGATTAGAGGAAGTTACAAGCACAGAACTTCCAGAAGGTGGGGGAACCATTTGTACGGAAGAACCCCCCCCCCCCCCCCCCCCAGTATCCTCACGGGGGTGGGGGGTGGTAGGGGGCTGTTCTTTGTAGATCCCTATTATTTCTCCCTTCTTCTTTGTTTCTGTCTCTGTCTATCTGTCTCTTTCTCTCTCTCTCTCTCTCTCTCTCTGTCTCTCCTCTCGATATCTCTCTCTCTGTGTCTCTCTCTTTCTCTCTCTCTCTCTCTCTCTCTCTCTCTCTCCAGCTCTCTCTCTCTCCAGCTCTCTCTCTCTCTCTCTCTCTCTCTCTCTCTCTCTCTCTCTCTCTCGCTCTCTCTCTCTCTCTCTCTCTCCCTCTCTCTCTCTCTCTCCCTCTCTCTCTCTCTCTCTCTCTCTCTCTCTCTCTCTCTCCTCTCTCTCTCTCTCTCTCTCTCTCTCTCTCTCTCTCTCTCTCTCTCTCTCTCCTCTCTCTCTCTCTCTCTCTCTCTCTCTCTCTCTCTCTCTCTCTCTCTCTCTCTCTCTCTCTCTCTCTCTCTCTCTCTTCGATCAACTCCAAATTGCTCTCTCTCTCTCTCTTCTCTCTCTCTCTCTCTCTTCTCGACACCGCACGATGTCATGGCCTATCCCATGGCGAATTGTCACAATTAGACTATCATTATTGCTTTGTTTTGCCTTAATTGTTGTCTATGCCTTACCGTAATACCACGTTGTCACCTTCGTGTGGTGTGGTGTCAGATAAAGCGGAGATGTTATGTTGCGTCGCTTAATGCTTAGACTGTATTCTGCGGGTTTCCTTGTTTTTGTTGTTGTTTTTTTCTATTGGACTGTATTGTACTACATTGCATTGTGTTATATTGTATTGCATTGTATCAGCAGAAGCACCACCACCACCACCACCACCACCACCATCACCAGAAGCAACGGCAGCCATCAGCATCAGTAGACTGTTGAGGTCTGGAACCACTACACAGAGCACCGATCAATATGATGTGTGGCATGGAATCCTTGATCAGGTGAGACAGGAGCCCTCCAGGCACTAATTGCACCACTAATGGCTGTTGTCATTGGTTGACACGAGCCTATAGTAAAGGGCCAATAGTAAAATTGGAGCTGCACAATAAAGTACAGTGGAACCTCCCTTATTAGGCCTTCAAAAATCATCCAAACTGAGGTCTTATAGTGGAGGGGTCTTATAAGGGAGGTCATTTTAACACTGACTGTACGATACGATTCGATCACGCGGTCTCAAAGAACAAAATGTGATTCGCGCTTCGAGAGTCACCGGGAGGTCGAATCGTATTGTACAGTCGTGTGATTTTAGTGGACGTGTGGCTGACCCTTTTAGTGATTAGTTGGCCTCGCAATGCCACGCGTCCTCCCCGTCTTGGCATTAAGCTAGAACACCAAGGCTACGTCAAAATGTTGCTATGTTCTGCATGGTTGTGCGGGGATTGCCTTAACCCTTTCACCGCCAGCCATATTTCAGCCAAAAATGTCCATTAAATTTACCTGGGTAGAGAACAAAATCCATCTTCAGTATTGGGGATTCTTCTGTGACGTATAGAAAAGGTAAGGTCTATCCTTACTTCCCAAAACTAAGACAATAGGGTCTTTGGGTAATAGACCCCAGTTTGACGCCTTTTAGTGACATAGGTGTTAAACCACTGTGGTGCTAAAATGCGACTTCGGCGGTGAAAGGGTTAAGCCATGACAAGCTCCTAGCATAACATAATCAGTCTAAAAATCCTCCCAAGTCGGAGTGTGGCTGCTCACGTGGCGGGGTAATAAAAAACGGCCACACACGTAATGTTTTCATCCCTGGCTGGTGCATTTGTACCATAGTGTTCAAATGCTTCGGCTGTTGGGATGATCCCTTGAGTCTTCAAAGACCCACCACGTCACGTGTCAAAATCACGTTTTTTCACGTGTTTTCCCTCTTATAGCTAGTAAGAAATCTTCAGAAATCTTCCTAGCATAAGAGGGACTGTGACACGTGACGTGGGGGGTCTTTAAAGCCAGGAAGCAACAACAACAACGTCCTCCTATACCTTAGGCCGAGATGATGGGATGTACCCTGGGCAAGGTATCTTCATTATAAATAAAAAGTTAACCCAGCTCGCCACAATAGCAGCTGCCCCCCACCCCACCCCACCCCACCCCCTTCCACTGTTATGTGGCAGTCATAGTCAGAAACGACAGACAGACTGACTGACTGACATACATCACAGTCACCTCACTAATAACTAACATCATCACTCGGTGACACTATCGACTTTCTGTCGTCTCTCGGTGTAATGAAAAGAATCGACGGGGCATACTCCGCATAGTAATAATATGTATGTTGTTTTTTAGGGGAAGCGTATAGTGTTCAAGGGTTGCTTATTTCCGTGTTAGCACTAAATCATTCATAGCATAGTGTTCAAGGGTTGCTTATGTGCGTGTTATACTAAATCATTCATGCTTCAGTAAACCGTGACGTCTGGTACCTAGTACTAGCAAAGAAAAGCGTGTGGTCACTATTCTGGAAAGTTGGTCTGGTATTTGCATGTTATTCTGACGATCGGGCTACCTTGTAAACTTACTTTGCCGCGCAATCCCCCACTACCCACCACCACCCACCCCCACCCCCACAACCACCTATTCTCAATATTTCGCAATTAAAAATGTCCAGTGACTGATGAGAAGCATTATGCTGTCATTCTTTTGACAGGCATACAAATTATTGGGTTAGGATCAGCCTAGGACAGGCATAAAAATCATTGGGGTAGGATCAGCCTAGGACAGGCATAAAAATCATTGGGTTAGGATCAGCCTAGGACAGGCATAAAAATCATTGGGTTAGGATCAGCCTAGGACAGGCATAAAAATCATTGGGTTAGGATCAGCCTAGGTTATTTTCATAAAACTGAAAGAAGCAGACCACTTTGAGATTGAGGGTCGTATCAGCATGAGGGAATGTGAGGGGGTGTGGGGGGGGGGGGGGGGGTGGTTTGTCTAAAGTACGACTTTGCCCTGACTGGTTTTGAACTGGACAGTAGATAATCTCTTTAGAGCAAAAACTCAATCCATTTTTTGATGCAGCTCTCTCACTTGTCTCTTTAACTCATTAGGCCCAGTTTGGAGAATAATATCAGCCAATGTTAAAAGCCAGAATTATGAGGGGGTATGGGGGGGGGGGGGGAAAGGGGTTTGATTCGTGGGTTTTTTTAAAATTATTTTATGATTATTACAATTTACATTTAACGTGTTAATTGAGCTACGAGTGGCAATCTCATACTCATAACTGAGTAGAATAACTCAAATCGTGCGGGTTTTGTTGTTGATTGATGTTTGATTGTTTATGAACATTAGAGTAACTCATTCTGTTTTGCTCTGATCAATGTGTGTGGCTATCTGTATGTGACCCAGCACCACGAAAGGGACATTAAGTCGCTGGGCTAGTTTCTCACTGTTGTATGTGACCCAGCACCACGAAAGGGACATTAAGTTGCTGGGCTAGTTTCTCACTGTTGTATGTGACCCCGCACCACGAAAGGGACATTAAGTCGCTGGGCTAGTTTCTCACTGTTGTATGTGACCCAGCACCACGAAAGGGACATTAAGTCGCTGGGCTAGTTTCTCACTGTTATATGTGACCCAGCACCACGAAAGGGACATTAAGTCGCTGGGCTAGTTTCTCACTGTTAACAGCACCACGAAAAGTCAAAGTCGCTCTAGTTTTTTTGGTCCATTTTGAGCTATGGGTATTTTCACTGTGTTCTCTAACATCTTATCTTTCATATTTATAAAGGACAATCTTTACTATGGTCTCTAAATGAAAGGGACTTAAGTAAGTGTTTATGTGAAAAAGCACCACGTAGGGACAAAGTGCATTTTCTTCCCAGCTACGGCTAGACTTTAGACTGGTTTTTTCTCTCCCTCAAAATGGCTGACGCTCACCCTACTAAATTTAAATGCTCATAACTCACTGGA